>CM057007.1:17424557-17782057 GCA_029891345.1 Dryococelus australis
TAATTTCCAGGGGCTATAAAAAACACCATTTTTGCTTAAATTATGTACCGAAATGAAAAAATTACTGTGAATTACAGTGTAGTTAGCATTCATTGAATTTTATCATGCATTGAAATCCTAACAAATTTATAATTCTAAAATGTACTATTATCTATGACACATTAAACTTATTTCTTAAGTTGGTTGGTTTTGCATCATTAGATGTTGGATAATATGTTACAGATACTCCCCACACAGGTAAAAGTGCAGAATTATTGACTTTGCTCCTTTTTTTTTTTTTTTTTTTTTCCAAAACCAGAAAATGTTACAGTTTATAAACTACCTACATTCAACAAAGTATAAGTACTATACATAAAGTCTATTTTGTTCCATCTACACATATTAACTGGGGATCTTATAACATTTAATTAAATATTTCTCTGGCTGGTGTAGTTTGCATTGTTCCCATACTATGAATGTTATTACGTGAAAAGTTGTTCATCCCAAATTTTACAAGTTTTAGAAGTTGGCTGAATTACCTAAATAATTTAGGTTTAATTACTATACCACTGTCATCAATGTATTTCACTTCATTACAAGAAGATTTGTAATTCAATTGTGTCAGCATGCAACTCTGCGTACCGGGAGAGGTAATACAGTGGGAAACTTTTGGACTCGCGTTAGGGATAATTTAGGTTCGAATCCTGGTCGGGCCGGCCTGATTAGGATTTTCCACATTTCCCAAGTTCACTTTACATGAATGCTGTACAGGGCTCAGCAGATTCCTTCGCCATTACTTCTTTTCCGAGAAATTTCCTCCATCTCTAATGATCTGAATGTCAATGAGACATTAAGCTTTATGTATCTTACAGTTCTGCATAATTGTCGACTATGACACAAGCTGGCACAGAAAGTTTGAATAAGACTCCCCATTTGTGTACATGCACCTTGCTAAAAGCTTTTTTTTGTCAGTGACCAGTAGTACATGCCCGATACTCGGGTCACAGCCCAGGGTCAAGCATTTTTCAGTGTCTGTTTAGCATAATTCCTGACCACTAGCCATTATGATTGCCAATGATATTATTTGTTATAAACTTACCCACCCTTAGAAAGGGCTGCAACTGATGTAGCATACAGTTAACACCTAGTTAAAATAAAAATATCTATATTACAAAGTCCCCATTGTTAAAAAGTTGTCTTCTTTCCCTTTGGAGCAACATGAAAATCTATTGTTGTTAATTTGCATGATAATAAATAATATTGAATTTGTATCACAATGTAATGTCAAGTCCAATGGTAAAAATTAGTCACGCTAGTAATAAGAGTGTTTTTCCTATACAGTATACACCTTTGGTGTATCTAGTGTGGGTTGATGTCTGCAGCTTTTATCCCCCCACCGTTCAGACGGCAGGAAAGCTGGTGCCACCAGCTTAACGGGGTTATTGCTGGGTTTAGAACAGGCCTGTGACAGCTGTTCGACTGTAGCCCATTGTGTGTGTGTGGGGGTGCCGAAAGAGGTGCTGGTCAGGTCTGCGTACGAACTGAGGTGTAACTAGGAGTAATGTCTATGCAGCAGCGGGGCCACACGTGCAGCAGTTTGTGAAGGGGGGGGGGGGGGGAGATGGCATGGTGACAGTCTTCTTTGGAGGTGTGGGTGGCAGAGGTGAAAAATAGCTTGTGGTGTGTGCCACAACAGATCAAACTGTAAGGTGCTGTCCTGGCTGGTAGCACTGTGCGGTGTTCCCTTCTCTCAAGCAGCCTCTTCTCGCTTCCAGGTGTACACCCTGCTCTTCCCCTACTAGGTCCCCAACCAAGGCCAAAGAAAGCCTGCTTGGTAGCCTTATCCTCCCCAGCCCTGTGGCGTGGCATAAGGGCTAGACGGGATGATAGTGGGTGTCCAGTAGAGGCTGGTATGGCCTAAAGGAAACAGGAGAGGGTGAGACTGTGGGGGAGGCCTAACTGCTGGTCTACAGACAGGAAACATAACAGGGGGGAAGTCACCGGCAGACCCAAGCTCCTGTCTGTAGGTGACAACAGTTGGATTAGGGAGTCTGTTCCAGTGTTACGCAGGATGGCAGGAAGTCGCCATAGATCCATGTATTATGCAAAGATAGAGCTCCCTGTAGGAGTCGACTGCTGGTCTTCTGCAAGTGGGTAGCTGGGCAGGAAGTCGCGGGCAGACCTAAACACCCACAGAATGGTGGCAGCAGCAGAGTGAAAACCTCCACTCCAAGGAGACGAAGGTCCTGTGTGGAGAAGGTTAGGATTAGGGGTTCGACACGTACCTGCTCCTGAAGAGTATAGGCGGAAATGGGTCGAAGCAGGAAATAGATGCGGAAAGAAAGTGCGTGGAAAGGATAGCACAACCAGCTCAGTTTATGCCTGTTTGTTGTTGAAGCAATAAACATACATAAACCAGGCTGTACCCTGACTGTAACCTCAGGGGCCGACCTAGGATGCCAACCAAGGTGTAGTCTCTAGTCATGGTAGACGCGGTAGCACGAGGGTGACCTCAAGTCAACAAGTGCTTGGACTCATACTGGCTGAAGTTGATCACTAGCTAACACTACTGATGGGCAACGATTCATCTAGAGCAAGATGCTGTCTGCGTTGGAGCACGTCCGGGCAGAATGACATTCTGCGAGCAAGCTGCGCGAGTCAGCCACGAACTGAGGACTGCGAGTCCTATACGCACCCAATCCATAGGGCTAGGGGGGGGGGGGCGCAGTGGTAGCAGCGGGGAAGAGAAGAGAGAAACGAGAGGCGAAGTAAAGGCCTTGGGGATGGCGGCTCGCTTCCCCTTAGCTGCCTGGTTGGAGGCGTGAGCAGGTCTTCTGCGTCGAGTGGGTTGTGGGCTGATAGGAGGCATGCAGCACTCCGTAACCCCAGGTAATATGCTCTGTGGCGTGTGGCGGCTACGACTCTTCTCAGAGGGGATTGCGATCGTGACGGAGACTAGAGCAGATTACGACATCGCCCGTGGTGCGTCAAACCATCACAAACACCTGTCAATACAAATCTCATTACCACGAACTACAAAACTTCAAGTCCCTTGACGTTTGTATGAAAGAGCTTCTAATGCCCTCCGATTATGCTCTTTGTACCCTTCATTATCTGTTCGAACCCTTGACTCATAGCTGTAATCCCTTCTCCTAGTGTTATGATATAGTATAGTATATTTGCGGTTCCTTCACACATGTGCGACATATTTGATTGTTTCCTAAATGCCATGTATCACACACGTTTTATACTTCTATTAACATAAACTTATCTTACTTTTGGTTAACTTGAACTTGAACTTATATTTAATCTATTAATTATTATATTAAATTTATAATAAATATTAATAAAACAGTTAGAAAATAGGTGCCTTGGTAATACCTAGTAGTTCTCAGGCAAAATATTATTAAATTGGTAGTGCATGAACGTTGTGTGTTGTCCCTTTGATGTAATTTTGTAGACTTAGTTACGTGTGATTGGACTATATTTGCTCTCGGTGATCGAGATGTGGGCTGGGGCTTTGTGCGCAGTTGCGGAGGTGTGCGGAGTGTGCGAGCAGGGTCAGACTAGACAGGGCTGCCGCATACAGAACGGGGCATGCCTGTGTGGCGTCGGCTGCTACTCCGAGTACCGCTACACCACCATGGAGGAGTGCCGCAAGTCCCTGCGAGGTACGAACATCACCGACACGTCCTGATTTCCTCTTGCAACCACGACTTACACCAAGTATCTGCCAACTCCTACACAAACACGTGCATGCGTTCACACAATGAGAGAGCGATTGAATTAGTTAACACATATGGGTACATATTAATCATATCAATATGTATCACCAATTTTGATTTTACATCTGATGTGGTTGGTTGGCTTTGGTTAGTCACTGGCTACCCTCCCACTTCCAAAGTCCCCAGTTTAATCCCAGGACACTATGGGCAGAGCATTTTGGGATGGGGGTTCTCATGTGGGGAGTGTTGGGCGTTTTCTTGCGGCTGTCATTTTTCCTCTCTAGCCTCCTGTGTCTCCACCTCTATTTGTCTCAACTCATTCATTCATTCATTCGACTTGTTGGAGCAACAGGTCTGTCCCTCGGTTAAGCAGCCAGGTCCAATTAGTGCCACCATCCTCTCGTCCATACTGACCCTGCCTCAAGCAGGTACCACACGTGGATTTTAATTTTTCTGGTGTAACGTATGGAAAAACTTATACTTATTTTAGTTATTATTTTCATCACTGATGGTCTTAGACGTTATCAGCCATGAAAACTGTCAGTTTCATTTCTTTACATGTAATAGTAAGTTATTTTTTAAAATTAAGGACTGATAAAGAAATATAATTTTTCTTTCATAGAAAAACCTTTTGTTATGTGCAAAATGGTATTTTGTAACCATGTGAGGCGATACTAGCTAGTCTATGATAAACTGTTTATTAAAAATGAGATTGTTGAAAATGTTTAGTTCCTTGGTGAATGTTTTAAACTGTGTAAAGAAGTTAAAGCCATATTGGATTTTTAGTTAGGGGTGAGGTTATTTGAGGTGATCACCCAGCTCGGAATTTGATGTAATTTATTGCTAAATGAGTCGTAATTGCAACAAAACCATGCATGTATGCTGGAATGAAGTTGTGGTAATGTTGTTAAGTCTAGGAGAGGCCTGTGTTCGGATGACAGCCATGTTTTAAATGTTAGGTATGGATCGCCTTCCACGTTCGTATCACGTAAATGTGCTAAAACTGTAGTATTCGCACATAAGCCCGTCAGCTTATTATTTAGGGAAAAATTTTGGACATAGAAGAGGAACTACAACGGCGGAGACGTTTACAATTTTTATTTTATGTGTGGTGGTTCGGCTAAATAATATGTCTATGATGATCAGCATTTTTGTTTACAGATAGAACAATCTCAACAGCATGCAGTTCTCTTTAATTAAAAATTTTATTCTGCACCACTATTAAATTATACTGTTTTTCAGTTTGTACAAACTTCACCACGACTACCTTGTATGATACAGAAATGCTCATTAACATATTTTTTTAGGGATGGGCCGATACAGATTAACCGGCTGATACCACGACAATCGGCATCAGTGGCATCTGAACATTACTTGCTGATTATTATTCACAGATTACGAGCTCTAATTTATTTAACACAATGTTAAATAACCCAGCATGCTACATCTCGTAAAGCATTAATTCACTGCATCCATCAATCAGGTATTCTGTTCAAAACCTAAAATATATTCGGAACAATTGTTTTTCGATAATTTGTTCCCCTTACACAATTTTACTGTGTTTTTGTGTTGGTACATTTGCCAAAGATTGTGTGCATCATTCGTTTTAGGACACTACATCAATGCGAAATAACGCACTTAATCAACTGGTGCTATTGATAGTATTGTTTACAGCCCACTAGAGTTTTTTGTTTTATTTTCTTCTTACGTTTTTACTGCATTCGTACGTTGGTGGCAATGAAAACGAATCACACATTCTATGAAACTGTTGTTATTGAAAATGGAAAGTGAAAGGAAATACAGTAGATTTTGACAGGCGTAGTTCTAATTGGATTCTGTCAGATGCTGTTTTGGTTAAATTGACGCAGATATATAAGTCGTCATTTTAACCAAGGTTTTGAGTATGGCTCGGCCGATGAAGGAATACTAAGCGAAAATATTAATATAAATATAAAAAAATTCCCTCAATTTCAAGTGAATGTTTAATATTAAATTTATTTCCATAAATTCTTTTTAACGACATCTTTAGGGTGTTGGTTTAAACAAACAGATTGCCTGAAGTTTTAAAGATTGACTTTACTGAACTCAGTTTGTAATGAATGCTGTATTGTCTGGTAACAATTTTTGCTTGAAGGTTAAGTCACTTATTTGCCCAGTTAAATTGCCTATCTTATCATTACTTAAATTTAAGTAATAAAAAATATTTCCAAACATTGGGACTTGAGAATTATAATTGTGCTCATCAAAACTTGTATCGGCATCTTTGTAATCAGCGGCATCGGCAGTTAAGAATCTGTATCATTGGTATCGGCAAAATGTAGTATAGGCCAATCACTAATATTTTCCATCTTCAGACGTAAATATTGTCTAGCTAGTGTCTGTATCAATCTCTATATAAGTTGTTGATTGATAAATGAAACCCATCCAAGTATGTCATTAATTGAAAGTACAGTTTTTTTTAATGCACAGTTCTATTTGAATATATAATGTGCCTGCTCATCCTACTATCCAACATTGGTTCATACATTTTATTAAATCTTTGAGGCAATCAGAGCTGCCACTGTTTCGTGTACAGTAGTTATTCAGTAGCTAGTTATTGTATTTTTTTAGTATGATGACTTGCAGATGAACGTTTTCATAAGTATCTGCCAGGTTGTATAGCAGAAGTTGCGGTTTGGTAAGTTCTTATTGGTGGTCGCATATCTGCAGTGCATTATTTCTACTCATATGCCTGCAGTTGTTTACTGGGCAAAAAACTCTCATGAGACGTACATTATTTATTAATTTGTGTTACATTACACTGTTGGGGTGACGACAAATTTGCTCACTGGGAACGTCACAGATGCCGTTGGCTAGCAGTTTTTTAGGACACTCTTGTCTGTCTGTTCTTGCATTCCATTGCTGCCTCATCTCTAATGATCTCCACCCCCACACGTGCTAAAGATTTCACTATTCCACATCGACTAGAGCTTACAACACAACTCCCACTTGGTCACAATACTGTGCCTTAGAGTTAAATATGGGTGTTGTGAAATAGCTTACTTTCTGTAATTATATTAAAATACCTGCGAGTAAGAAGTAACACTGAACAACTATGCCTACATTGTTACCACAGTTACAAAACGATCCACGGTCCTGTTTGTTGTGGTGGTGGTCATGAGTTACTGTTGTGTGCTGCAAAGGTCGCCGCACGGACGTGTGCCATGCCAACCCGTGCGAGAATGGAGGTGCTTGCAGCCAGACGTCTTTTGGACCAGGCTACAGGTGTCGCTGCGAGGGCACCGGCTACTATGGCAGTCGCTGCGAGCACGGTACATTCTGTGTTCTTTGAATCATTCTTGCACTGAAGTTACATAATAAAATATGATCTATTGTAAAACAAACACTACTCCAAAGACGAATGTCGCTGAAAACCCGCAACATGACATCAAAAAGTGTAGACCATTAGAAAAGTAAGGATTAGCTAATGTTGATAGATATCTGAATAACCAGTTGGCATTTTATCTCAGCTAGTTTTTTTTTTTGGGGGGGGGGGGGGGGGGAGGCGGTTCCAGCAAAGTACATCATAGCACTGCAACTGTATTTGTTCAGAATAATTGAATTGATAGACGTACATTACATTTTGAGCATGATTCCCATGCTGGCAGCATTACATCAGCAAAATATTAAGCTACTGCAATTCATTAAAATCTCCAACTGCAGATTTTTATAAAAATGTTTGTTATTTAAAGTGTTGTACACAGTACATTAGTATCAGTCATTATTTTCCCTCACATTTTTTGAGGAAAGAGAAAAATGTTGTAAAATGCAGATGTATAAAAATAGGAAAATTATACTGTATTAGCATTACATAGGACCAAAGGAAATTGCTGTGAAAAAGAGAGTTAACATGTTTCTCTGTTGAAGTTTTCAGCAACAAACATATACGTTGTGTAATAAAGAATTTCAAAAGCTAAACAGTTTTGTAAAGTACACGTAGTATAATTCCACACTGCTTTGTAATTTTATATAAACAATAAGGTTAAATAAAATGTTCTAAGTTAAAATTTAAAGGATCTTCTTCAGCAATGCTATGAAGTTTTCAACCAACAAATGTTTAGTAACTGCTTATAAAATTTGCACCTTTATAGTGTTCAGTAATTTAAGACTTGAAAATTTCAGTTCACAGATAAAATGCAGTTACAATGTATTACTTGTTAAAGTGTTCAAGAAATGAAACTTAATTTTTTTTTTTTTTTGTTTTGTTTTCAGCCTGTCCAACTACAAGCTTCAGTGAAAATGCCAACTTCCCTTACGAGTGCATTGTAATCTGATGAATGCAACAACTTTACACGTCAACGGAATGAATTTGGAGTTTCTTGAAGATGGGGGAGTAATAATTTTTTCTCCCAAATCTTATTTATAATGGTTCAGTTCTTCAATGAATGCCATACATGGTTCTTATTTACATGTAACAAACGAGCTGGACTGACGGAACAAATACTTCTTAAATTGAGCCCACAGGTGGGTATTGTGCTGGTGGCGGGTTGCCGTAGTAACACTGACACGATCGCATTTGCAAGGGAAGACATTTTAGGTGTTGGAAAAACAGTTCTGTAGGCAGATTAAGGAAGAACTATTCCATTTTAATTAATTTCTACAGGTAGACAAAACGGAAGAATTTACTGTCATTTACTGCTTTGACTTACCAGAACCAGCTTAGCTGGAATATTCCAGTGTGTTTTCTCGCATGTGTATTGAAGAAGTTAGTGTAGTGTTTGGACCCCTTTCATCCCAAAATATTAATCTTTGTTTGTATTATTGTTTCAGAGTCGCAAGGGTTCAGTTACAGACTAATTTTTTTTAAATCTTTATCTTGCACTAAAAATAAAGTTTTTCTAATAAACTCATTTTAACATAAGTTATTATTGTACCAATGATCTTTCAGTGTTCACACAAGGGATACAGTCTGTGGAACTCCTGAGTTTGGTTCATTCTCAAGAAATGTAAGCTCAAACACAAAATGTGTTGAAATAACAGATGTGTCGTGGAGGGGGGAAGGCATTAGAGGTGAAGTATAGAAAATAAAGGAGCAAAGACTGGCACAGGATGTACACATGGAATAGAAAAAAAAAATAATTTGACTTCAGTTACAATAGAACCCTGTTATAAAATTCAACATTCCCACATATAACATTTTGTTGCATATAACACCATTATTTCATGGCCCCACCATTTCTCCATAATGCTTAATGGTTTCCTTTCCTGCATATAACAGTGATAATATTTATCATTCCTGCTTATAACACCAATATTTGTTCAATTTCTTGCAGCATCTCAAATGCAATTTTTCTCTTAAGTAAAATTTGACATAGGCCGTTCACGATAAAGTGAGCACGTTTGAAAGCCCTGCTAAAATTCTTCTTTCTTGCCCATTATGTATCCTTCCACCACATGTAAACAAACATTGCCATGTGATTGCCACATGTTAATAAACTCAATGTTTACATTTTAGGACTGCTAAATGTAACACCTATATTATATATAAAACATTTAACATATATGATGTGTATATATATGTGCGTGTCTATATATATAATGTAAAATATACAATATATATAAAATACGTAACATATATAATTGTTTGGGTTATCTCACAGCTCCGATAGACAAAAACTTTACACAACAAACAAATTAAAAATGAATGCCCTAGCGATGAAGTCATGGAAACTGTGAAAAAGCAAACATGAAACTTTGGTGGTGAGCAAGGACCAACACGACAAGTTGAAAAAGGACACACATTAGTTAATCCAAAAAATAATTTGGAAAGGCAGCCAAATCCAGATTTTAAAATAGACTAGCACTACTGCACACCCAATGTACACCACCACTTGTCACACAAATTACCAACATTGAAAAACTGTACAGCAAATTTAACTTTTTCCATGACTCACCGTTTTCTAAGTGCCCCATCGCTCTGTAGTGTGACAAGTAAAACGTAAGCTCAAAAACATGGCAGCTGTGTTTGGCCTCAGCTGACTGAAGTTAGGTGCAACTAAGCCACCAGGAGAAAAACATACATCCTGCAGGCATAAGGTAACCGCGTAACGTAGCAGATGTCTGAAGCGTATAAAGTAGACAGAGCAAGGCAGTGCAAGGACTTAAATAAAAAATGACAAAACAAAAAATGATGCACGAAGGGGAAAGGGGAATACAAGGAAAGACGAGGGGATCTGAGCCAAGCAAAGAGTACACCACTGCACAGAAGTAGATGGTGCTAATAAACTTAACGTGATGGCGCAAACGTGGCAGTATATAAAAATATGTAATATATAAAAAATATAAATATATAAAATATATGCATGCATGTACATTTTAAGGATAGTTTTATACACACCTTTATAAATGGAGACAAACAAACATATTTCATTCCACAGTTGTTTTCATAGAGTACCTTTTACAAATGTCATTAGTTAAGATGGGCGTTTTATTAAATAACTTCTTTCTAGCAGTGTTTGAGTTAATGTCCAAAATTTATTTTTATCTTTCTGAACATACCGCGGTTAAGCAGCAAAGAGGATAATTGAGAGTGTACTGTATCAACAAATGCAATTGTGTACATGTATATACAGTTATTTTTTGAACAATTACTCTGTGTTCGTACTCTTCAGAGAACCTCCAAAAAAGAACTAAACATTTATACTGTGAACTGAAGTGGTGAAAGAAGGGTATACCAGGCTTGTAACTGACACCACCTTCATTTACACAAAATAATTCTAAAAAATAATGTATATTATTCATAGCTAAATGAAATGCTGATCAGGTGATGGCCACATTTCCGGTGCCTGTGGCCCAAATGGGTGCGACATTTCCTTTTTGTTAAACCCACACAGACCTCAAGAAACCAATTTTACAGGTTAAGTGCATGGACTCTCATCATTGTTGTGGTTCCTTCATTGCAATGACTGCAGCCTACAGGTGAGTGAAAGTTTTATGTTAGGCTAGCCACCCTGTGACAGAATGTGTTGTGCTGGGCTAGCCACCATGTGAGCAGAAGAGTTATATTGGGATAGATAGCCAGTGAACGAAAGTGTTAAGCTGGGCTAACCACGTGATGAGCAAAAGTGTTATACTGGGGTAGATACTTACTCGGGGAGCGAAAGTGTTATGTTTGTATAGACACTGACTCTGGGAGCTTTCAGGGTTATGCTGGCTAGCCACTGAGGGGGGGTATTATGCTGGTCTAGACCAAGGTCTGTAAAAGAGGAGGTTGGCCCAAGAAGGGAAATATAGACGAGGGGTCTAGGGGGGCGAGGGGCAGAGGCGTTATGTAGCCTGCAGCCCTGCCCTGCCCTAGCCACCCGGCCTGTATTCCTCGCGGCATTAGTTCCCGTACGAGCAAGCTAATTGTAGTTTTGACGATGACCACATGTTTTCTGTTGTCTGAGTATACTGTATGATGCCAGGTACAAGGTGTGCTATTGCAGTTTGCAACAATAGTTTAGATCAAACAAAATATTGTGGCAATTTAATTTCTTATCATAGATTTCCGAAGGACTCGAGAAGAATGTTTTGCTGCATGTTTACCTAATTGCTATCTTGCAAAATTGGTAGCAGTGAGTGAAATCGTAGGTGCGATAACACGTAACAAACTGTAATATCTACTGTATATAAAGTGCTTACTTGAAACAGCAATATAAATGGAAAATAGTGTTTGCAGGAGAAATGCTCTTCAACAATTAAACACTTGTCTGGATCTGAGAGACAGTAGCGAATAGTGAATATCACTGTACTCCTTGCCATCAAAACGGCAGTGTAACACGTAGATGTGCAGCCTGGCCATCTAATTACCGTATATGCAATCGCACCTGCCGCCTGTAATCATGTATGTTCCTTTATGTAGCCTGTATAATGTACATTAGGCAATCACATTCCTGAATTTGTACACTTCACAAAAAATTAAACAATCATAAAGAGTGACATGTAAATTCATTGTGAATGTATGCAAAAGTACGATTTGAACATGATTACATAGTAAATTATCACCACGCCAGAGTTCAGCAAATATTATTTGTTGTACCGGTTGTAAAGGAAGATGACTTATTACCGCATGTTTTAGAGAAGGCAAAAAAACATTTTAGAGAGTGATTCCAGAAGAGATTTTTTGGTCTGGTGTTTCCTAAATTATATCTCAAGTGGAAGCAAACTGTCTTCCACCAGACGTATTATACAAATTGTCTTCTTCTGCGTCGTATGTAGCATGGAGTGAAACTGAACATATTAGTTTAAACTGTATCTCATTGCATAGCTGAACCAACAAAATCTTAAGTCCACGATGCTATGTCCCTCCACTTACACAAGCAGATGATATCAGCTGGCGTCACTTCCTCCTGCTGGCTAATGTATTGCAGCGCTGCCTCAATTGTCTTGAACCCTTCCGAATGTGGGATGAGATTTCTCTAGTCATCTAAGGATGCCTCCTCCTCCTCCTCTTGTATTTCTTCTCCCTGTGTCACCATTTCCACAATATCGTTGTCAGTTATTTCATCAACTGCGTCGTTTGCCATCCATTCTCTAATGTCCTCTGCACTGACATCGTTGCAGGCTGGTACTTTTTCCAGCAACGAAACAAGTTTATAGTTTTCATCTTTCACTTTGGTTTCACTCACGCGTTGAAGGTCCAAAAGAACTTTATAAGACCTTACAAGTGACATGTTTGGAATCTCTTCCCATGCTTCGGTCACCCACCTTATGACATCTAGCATGTCAATATTTTGCAGAGTGGTTAAGTAGTCTCCATTATTATCAATGCCGACATCAATGAACTGAGAAGACGCCGGTGATACTTTTTCTTTAACATTTCAATGACACCCTGATCCATCAGCTGACAAACAGCCCTTACATTGCTTGGTAAAAATAAGCTTTGATGTCTCCATCTGTGAGTTCGCCAGTGGCCGGATGCGAAGGTACGCTGTCAAGAATTAGCACAGCCTTTCTTGACAAATTGTTGTCTTTCAAATGTTTTTTCTACAGCTGGTGTGAATTCATTTTGGAACCATGTTCTAAAGATTTCTGAATTCATCCATGTTTTCTTTTGATGTGTGTAACATAGGGGTAGTGATTCCTGATTTCCCAGTTTTTTAAAAGCTCTAGCTTTCTTTGATTTTGCTATTAAAGTCAACCTCAGTTTGTGGTTGCCGGTTGCATTACTGCAAGTCAAGATGAATGGTGACTCGTTCCTTGCTTTTTTTTGTATCCTGGTGCAGCGGTTTCGATTTTTGATGCAAGAGTTTAGGTAGGGAGCATCTTATAATTTAAACCGGTCTCATTGCAATTGTACAAATGCTCCCCAGAAATTCCCTCCTTTTCAATAAGCTTAAAAAAATAGTCTTTGAACACAGGTACAGCCTCTTTATCAGCAGATAAAGCCTCCCCACCTATCGTAATCTGGCGAATAAAGAATAGTTTTTTCCAGCGATCTAACAATCCATCACTGGCAGCAAATTCTGAACCCTCTCCTTCTATTTGTCTTAAAGTGCAATGCTCTTCCCTGCAATATCGACCCAGTAACATGCAAGCATTTTCCTCTTAAGTGTTCACGCCACAAAAATAAAGCTTCATCAATTTCTTTATGCTTACCTTTCAGCATTGGTTTTTCTTACTTTCATTCCACGTCCACTAACTTGGAAGGCACACCACTTTTCCCCAACCCCTAAATCCGAAACAATAGTTTTTGCCGTTACCCCAGAGTCTAGTCTCTTTATAGAGCGCAGTTTCTCCTCCATAGTCACTACAACCTTTTTTTCGTTTATCACCCATTCCCTGATCTTCAGTAAAAAAAAACAACGAAGCACGCACACAAACAATTTGAAGGTAACCAGGAACACAACCCGGTACACAACTGACAGAACAAAGAGCAGGTATCAGGGCATGGGAAAATCCGTGGTTTTCACGTCACAACTTGTGTTTTGCACACGGCATGTAGGAGGATCGTACCAGTTGCCCGCTTGCAATGTCTTGGCAAAGTTGTGAATTATGAAGGCGTGAAAAGTCGAGTAGATCGTTCAAAACAAATTATTCCTCATTTTATTACAGAGAATTAACTTTTTGGGACTAGACCAGATAGTCACGAGCCGGATACTCTAAGAGTCTATCTACTGTACATACAAATAAGCTGTGTTCTTTAGAGAAAAACGAAAATTATTACATCCACAAAGAAATCTGTGAAACCAAGAATTGCGAGAAAACGCAACATGGCATGCCACTCGTCGTACAAAATACTTTATGAATACATTTAAACATTAACAAAAAAAAGGAAACTTTACTCAGCTTGTATTATTTTAAAAAGTTTATTTATTTTTCATATGAGAAATTTATTTGCTGTTATAAACAGTAACTTTCAAAAGATTAATGGTGCTGCTGTATTTAACAGTTATTTAATAATTCGAAATAAATCATTTCTCCTCCATCATTCCTAGAATAACTTGAAACATTCAGTTCACATTCACTTCCAGTCATTGTTAAGCTATTTTCCTTGGAAGAATGGGCTTATTTTCTCTGTCTGGGATATACTGAATGTCCCGTCATGATAACATTTGAACAAATTCTGTACATGTATAGAACTTAGTAAGGACATGTGATTTTTACACTGTTCTGCCCAGCGGTTTGCATATTTTCAAAACTGTAGCTATTTTGATGTAGCGCGTAATTTCATGTCTGGGGAATTATTTGACTAGTTAAATAAAATCTTGTATTTTAACAGTTAATCATGTAAGACTTTAATGTAGGAAGGTACATTATTATTATTGGTTTGCCATTGTGTAAAATAGCACATCATGAAAACGATAACCTATCACATAATATCTTGGAAACTACACAATAGATTCCTACCAAATTCTGCAGGTAACTAGTACTAGGCCTATAGTAGACCATGATACCATATATAACAGAAATTTATGTGGTGCTTATTATCAAAATGTCATACAAATATTATTTTAACTTAATTTTGTGTGTGTGTGTGTGGGCGCATGTGTGTGTGCACATGTGCGTGCATGGGTGCATGCATGGTATCGACTACAAGCATTAAATATG
This sequence comes from Dryococelus australis, assembly GCA_029891345.1. Taxonomy (NCBI): domain Eukaryota; kingdom Metazoa; phylum Arthropoda; class Insecta; order Phasmatodea; family Phasmatidae; genus Dryococelus; species Dryococelus australis. The sequence goes on from CM057007.1 coordinate 17,439,332, forward strand.
CCAAAAAATAAGCTATTTCATTCACCATTTTGTAAGATAGTGCACACATGAAAAAAATAAGTTTTTGTATTGTATCTCGAGGAACAATAGATCAATATCTACCACATATTTTAAACAGTACACTACAGTATGCAATGTAAACTGACATGTTTTAAGTGTGTCATAAATTCATTTTTAAAATGGCCACCACATTAACATTTTTATTGCTGTGCTATTTTACCTAAACCAAACTTTGTATTTTAGCAGGTACTATGGTAGGTGATCCTTACACTTGCAATTTAAATGTACACCACTTCATTTTCAATACGGCGGCAATATAAATATTATAACTGGTATGTCAAAGAACAATTTACCCATTGCTACCAAATTTGACAAGCAAGAAGTATGCTTATAATTGAGTCAAGGTCTTTAGTTTTAAATTGGTAGCAATATTAACATTTTAATAAATATACTGTATCTATGAAATGATGTGACCAATTTCAAGCAAACTTTGTATACTGTTTCTAATACTATGTATGTCATGTTAACATACTGTATGTGATTTAAATGGGTAACAAACTTATTTTTGACATGGTGACTATGTTATGTATAAATATTTAAGGTTCATATGATTTACAGTATGTACCATAGTGTTTGAAAAATTTCGATCAAACTTGGTGTGTTGAAAGTATTACCTACAAGTACATTGTCTCTTTTGTCTGCCATATTGTAAGGAAGCGGTACAAGAAAATATCATGTGTCAAATTGCAGTACACAATAAACCTATTACTACCTAATTTGGCAAACAAGCTCGGTGACCCAATAAACTGTTACGTTTTACATAGGCCGGGCACTTATTTTTAAAATGGCGGCCATATGAACATTTTGATTACTATTCTATATCCAATTAAATAACTCTACACTGTCAAGCAACTGGAAGGTAATACAGCAATGCATTTATTAACAAAATTTATCTGACTGATTATTAGAACGGGGTGGAATTAGCTTCACATTACAAGTTGTAGTTATGATCACTGTACCAAAACAAGTGTTTACAATAGATTCAGCAAATCGATAATGTTCACAAGTTTCGCTTGTGAACAGTGTACAAAAACGAGTGTTTACAATCACTGGCATAGAAGAATATGGTCATGTTTAGCAATACTTCAATTTACGTGGAAAATAATATTTATACATATCTTTAGAACACAATTACGGCCTTTGAAGAACACGGCAATACTTCGGAGAATAGTATGACGCGTGCCGCTTATTACAACTATGTACAATGATTAAGACTCATCTCACTGCAACCTAGTATACTACTTCTACACACGTGAGATTCAAATCCCGCGCCAACCCGTACACGTGGATACGAGGGGTTGTGCAAGACAGTGGTGCGTCACCCCCCATTCCCCACGCTGAGAGCCTACAAGCCATTACCTGCTAAGGGGCATGCCCGAGCGCCACCGAGAATACGCAAAGGCAGAGAGATGACCAGAGGGCGCTACCCCCACTCCGACCTCGCAGCAGAGGGACATCACATGCCCTCCTCCGCTGCCGCCAAGACACGCGCCACCCTGATTACGTAAGTCAGTGCACAGCGGACCTCACTAGTTGCTCTTCTTCAGTCTTCGAGCTCGCTCCGCCACTTCTAGTGCTGGGGCCCTTCGACTACTGTTAGATCTTCAGCAGCCCTCCCAGAGGCTGCCACCAACTGCTCAACACTCTTCAGCAGCCACCAGAGGCTGCCTACATTGACATTGCCGTCAGAGCTCTGCAGCACCCGCGACCAGACGCTCCAGCGATGCCAATAGCTACCAGAAGCTTTCTGTAGCTACCAGACAGACCACACAAGTAATTCAGGGGTAAGCTATGTGGTTCCATGGTCAGAGGTTCTACCTTACTTGTGATTTCTGCTCTAAGCTCTCTTTCTAAAGCACGACGTTCTCTACCTCTTCTACGGCACTGTATACCACCTTTCTTAGTATACATCTCAAATATTCACTGAACTTGGAAAAAAAAAAATTGTTTTAATGATACTTTCAGCAGTTAATTTTCTTTCCTGATTTTGATATTCACACAACCTTCAAAAGTAGTTGTTTTCAAACATTACGAAAAAAAAAACACAATATAGAGAAAAGTTAATAAAATTTAATGACACACATGTACACATTTCTAACAAGCACTCAGTAATGAAGTGACAGTGTGACGGTCTCCTGTGGCTTCGGGAGTGGGCTATCACGTATGACCTTAACAGGGGGCAGGGGGCGTATCTTGCGGCCAAATCGCCCGGTCTTGCGCTGCCACAGGCCCGACCGGGGCCTGTACCCCAGCCAGCGAAGCCGCTGTGCGCTGCCGATGGGAGTCTTCTCATGTTCTACATTGGATATCCTCCCTGCAATTAAATACATCAGTGGTTATTTGAGCGCAAGTGAAATCAAATTTTTAAGATAAACGCTGCCTGTAACTGCGTGTGTATAGCATTTTGCGAAACAATTTGAGCAAATAGTAAACTTCAACACACTGCTGTGCACTTTTTTTTTTTTTTGTAAGCATTCAGAATTATGCAACTTTAGCCTCCTAGTGTTCACAATTCACACCCAAAATACATATAGTATAACCTCACTGTTGCAACCCCTTTTATCATCTCTTTTTAAAGACCCAGTATTGAGGAACTGCAAAAAATTATGTAAAAATAATAAGTTGAAAATTTCAGGGAAATCTGTTGAAAAATTACATTACTACGCATTAGGTTTAAAACTACTCGAAGCAGTGCATATCTAAAAATTGATACCACTCCCATTTTGATGTACAGGGGTCGGTCGGGGTGGGTTAAAATACAGTATGTCAAATTTTCCAAACCATCTATTAAGACCATCCCCTCCCTAATAACCCTATACCTGGAAATAATGTGGAGTCTTTACAGTTGCGTTCTACTGTATTAACGTGTACCAAAACATAATTTAATAACAAAGAAATACAAACAACTTTACAGGTTTAGAAATGTACAAGCAAGCTTGTATATCTTGCCTTTCAATTGTTCCACAAGATATTGTTGTCCTACGTATATACTTTAACATAAACAGCGATACAAAAAGTCACATTAAAGGCTGCAGCATACTGGGTAAATCACAGTAGTTCCACGTCTAAACTTCCGACTTAATTTTTTAATTACTAAAATCTAAAGTTAGTTTTGCTTCATTTCATAGATGTTAAAAGTACGGACTGAAGTAATTTATGTTGCTTTCACACATCTAGAGACTATCAGGTAAATTACTTCTGAAGTAACTTACTATAAATGGCACTCATGGTATGTACTGGACACAAAATGGCCCGTGACACCAATGTACAATGCAATAAATTCTATACAATTTTCTTACATAATACAAAAGAACCCATGCTACTCAATTTCAGCAGCAATTAGATTAAAATTTACTGCACGAGAAAATAAAGAAACGCATTGTACATCACCTCTGTATAAAGAACCCCTCTATTACAAACACACACAAAACTTTGGTTTCTTCAGTTTTATTATACAGAGGTTTAACTGTAAATGTATGTGGAATAAGTTTGTATTATTGTATGCTCTCTAAAATGGCACAAAGATCCAGTCAAAACAATTTATATGTACCGAAACAATACAAAATTAAGAATTTTTCAAGCACTTTGAAGGAGCATGGGAATCTTGCCGATGCTTATACAATCCTTTAACAAAGTGTCAAGTTGCAGAATATTTAGAAGGGGATTACAATAATACACACCTACAGTGGCCATGCACACTTTGGGGAGGGAGAACTCCTTCTTGGATGGCATCTGAACGATAGTTCGATCACCAACATGGCGTAGTATCGTAGCGTAGGTGCCTGCCGCCTGCGCGTAGAAGCCCCCAGTACCTGCATACTTCTCCACGCAGCACACCTGGGTGCCAGCCTGCATGGCTCCGAGGGGGTAGGCATCTCCTTCGCTGGCCCGAACTGCAACAGAATATCAAATACACCAGGGACAAATACCAGACAGCTTTATACAAATAGAACACACAAGTGTGCAAAGAATAACCTAGAGGCAAAATATGATATATTTCCAGAAACATAAAAAAATTTATACCATGTTATAATCTTGTTAGTAAATATTTTCCACTTTTAAGATATTTGACGTAGTAGGAATAAGTTTTAATTTTTTTTTACTTTTTTGGGCATAGTTAGACAATCTTTCCAGAGCGAAAAGAAAGTTTTGTCCTCGTATTCACCATATTGGTATTGTATCAATAATATCATTACAATCCAGTCAACTCTAGTTTCTAAGACCACTGGAATAGCAACTCCCTCGATATAACAACCCTTTTTTTGGGAACCATGAAAGGTCTTAGAATTGACAGTTTACTGTACTATTAAACAGACGCGCTGCTGCCTGCTGACTGAAGGTGACAACAGTGCAGGATTTCCTTGCATAAATCATTAAGCTGACCAGTTCTCTAGTGTACTTGATAACACTGCATCAAGCACGCTGCAGTGCATACACATCACAGGCTACTGAGCCATAGGGCTGGACGATATCCACTTCTCAATGATGTTTCATAACATGTTGTCATGTCATCATCCGTGCAACCATGTTGTTACTATTGTAATTTTTTTGAAATAAAAATCATTAATATTTTCAAATAACCTGAAAATGGAAAGTTTCTAGTCTATAGCCAATTCCAAGTTTGATGATCTTAGGCCAAAACACATGGAACAGCAATTGGTCAAATGTAGGAAGCAGCAAAATATCCCCCACACCTTAATGCTATTTCTGCTTAGGGTTTCGGGTAAGCAAGCTTATAAAAAAGGCGGAGGGAAGGTTTATAAAAAAATTTTGCATTATACTAAAGTTGATAAGGACAAGATAGCCATAGAAAGCAGCAATTTTTCGAAGCATAATTTTCAGTAGCAAAAAGGTACCATAAAAAAAGGGGGAAAAATAAGTAAACTGGGAAATTCTAACACAGCAATTGAGAATGGATGGCGAAGAACCCACAAAAGAAGTTTTGATGAGAAAGGAGAATTCAGAACCCGCCTGCGCCTCACAAAAATTGAAGAAGAAAAAAAATGATCAGAGGTGCTAGCTGCCTTCAAGGCTTAAAGCTGTTGGGCCTCTGAGCGTGCGTATATACTGAGTCCCATCACTGTAGTTTAAAGCATTTAATAGAAATAGCAAATTGAAATTTGATCCCACCTTTAAGTCATGCAGATAAGGTGAGGTCAACAGTATAATGTGAGATGCTGGGATCTGACAGGCTTAAGAAGCACACCAAATTGGAATGTTGTAGGATGAACCAATGTGGAGACACTGGGAATTGAAAAATGAACCCCTCTTAAAAACTCAAATACTTCACAATGTCTTAGGTTTGGTGAAACTCCCCTTAAAAGATACTACTGTGCCTAATTGAAAGTCCCTAGCATGAACAGGGTGAAAACAGTGCGTGAACAAAAAATCAAAAGTGGCAAAACATACCTCCTGCACCAAATGATCTCCTGAGGAAGAGGGGGCAGGAGAGGTTGTGATGGAAAGAGGAAGGTTGGGAATAGGTACTGAGGGTGCAGCGTTCCTAGCCCTCGAGAGAAAGTTACTGCCACCCCTCGACATTGCATATTTCAGAACCAAACTTTCATTCTTCGTTAATATATACACTGTTACATGGTCCTTTTTTGACCATTCTTTAATTCTATTTCAGCTTACTACTATTTTACAGATTTATAAAATCCTTTTTATAATTACACTTTTTTACCCCATTTATGATATGTTGAAATATTTTTGTTTAAGGCTTAAATTGTTATTATTTTTTCTTCTAAATTATTAGATGATGTTGTTGCATCTTAATGTTTACTAAATGAAGTTTTGGCACCGGAACAAAATTTAGGTTATTTTAAGATGTAAAATCGTGGTATTTTGAGGTGATAATGTTTTTTTAATGTTATTTTATCAATTAATTATTTAATATATAATAAGATCTTATAATTATGTATATACCTTAATTTAATATAATAAATTTGCTCATGCCCACACACGCAAGTGGAAGAGAAGCGAGGACTGCGGCGGGGGGAACAAAAGCATTTTGAATTACAGGCGCGCTGCAGACCCTGGCTTCAACTGCTGTTTACGAGGCAGCAGCTCATTCCCCTTCTTCTTCCCGTCCCACTGGGGCAGCCGGCTGTGGAACAGCGGCCGACTCTGGCTGCGGTGGAAGAGAGCCCTGGCTACTTGCAGAGTCTTGTGGCATGTGAGGAGAAGTGGTAGTGTAAGAGGTTCGAGGAGTGGAAGGGGGTCGTATCCCAGTACATCATTATTAAGAAGAACTATTAATAAATGTTCTAGAGGAATTCTGCCTACTTCTCTAGTAGGTGGTGTAAAATGAAAATCACCTTCTTGTGACTCTGGATTTAAATGATTAATTTGTTTCAGATTTCTTAATGACTACTTCAGGCATAATTTTTGTCCACACCTGTGTGTTTGTGGCATAAGACCAAATTAAAAGAACAGTTGTGAAAACTACGTAAAACAAAGCCGGGTATGATGCGGCCCTAATGTGTGCTTCTAAGAGAACGACTGGATCTGGTGTGATCCGCCGTATAGCTCCAGTCCGGCCATTCACAAGCCAGGACAAAACTATAGAGCTGGGACCACACATGGATAGTAGAACCTTTAAGTGTAGTGAGTTCCTAGTGAAGGGCTACTCCCGAAGATTAGCCACCGCAATACAGTTTGCATTACCTTGGCCAAACTTGAAATACCGCTAGATTGTTGTGTGCCTGCCATTTTGGCAAGATACGTGTAGCCGGTGTTATCTTAGTGGAACACAAGTTAACTGAATTCACAACAACATTCAAAAGGTTTCTAAACTCTGAATAACAAGGACCATCAAATAGATTTGGAATACATTTTACTACAGAACATATTAAAAGAAAGAAAAAAATCAATGTTACAAACACGTGGACTGCACTCACCTAATAAAATAAAATATTTAAAAATGATTGTACTTTTAACTTGTGGAAGCATAGCACAAAAGGCCAGGTGAAGGTAACTTGGTACATGACGTGACATGTTTGTTAATTGAATAAATATGAATATTCAAATATTAAAAAAAAAAAAACTTATTAGGCCTATTTAAAATAGCCACAATAGTGTTCCTAACCTTAATAGGCGGGGATGTCCAGAAGGGACCTTGACGTGTATTCAATAAAGGTGTTCCTCACCCGATTGGTGAGAAGGTGGCCTGGCTAGGGTTTTAAGGGATTGTCTGGAAGGGATACGTCGTCATGACTTACAATACCTGATTCGGACAAGGATAAAGAGGTATTGAGGGAGTGATTAGGACGACGTGCTAGGAGGTCGACGACACTGGAGCTGCTGGCAGAGGCGACCGAAGAGGTTGCGGACCTTCTAGAGCTGTCGTCGCCCATTGGACTACTTGGGGTCACCGGCGTGACAAGGGACTCTGCCCTGGTACTAGCACTGTCGACTCTTGCAGCTAGACTGTACAGCAAACACTCCTGAGGTCTAGGCTGGGGTGCCTTTTATAATCATTTTTCCAGCTTCTGGGCATTCAGAGGGGTGCGGGGAATTAGCAGTGCCTCTCGGGAGTGGAGCTTGTGACGTCACATGCATGAACCACTGGATCTTTATCTGCGGTGGTGCTCGGTGCAAGGCGTTGACACATCTTGCCCTTGTGCTCTCGGGGAGGCAGTGACTTTATAGCGGGTGGCTCGCATCCCCACAGCAGCACGGAATTCAAATGGTGCACTGTGGGTTTAGCGGGAGCAGCAAAGTAGTAGGAGCGCTTCTTTGGAGAGGAGACTTGACATGACGACTTCTATTAGAAGTGAAGTGAGGAGATTTGGATGGCTCTTAGCATCGAGATCGAGGTCTTGAGAGCAGAAACTTCTAGTAGAGTTTCGGCGCAGTGTAAAAGCAAGCAATATGTGCTCATATGGTGAGTTGAGTTGCTGTCGACTGAGGTTGGCTGACGTGTCCTGCCTCCATTACCTTCTGTGCATGGAAGTGACTTGCCCCGTGGAGAGTAGCCATCTGAGATAGGGCGTAGTTGTTTATTATTGGAGTGCTTTCTCTAAGCACGAAATGCCTCAATATTTAGAGCAGAAAAATATCAGAAGTACACATAAAAATATAAACCATAACAACTGAAAATACTGCTCTAAAGTGACATGATTGTTCAGCCAGCACATAGTGGATTTACAAAAACGTGCGAAGATGCAACGGAGAGTGGGCAGAGCTACCACATAGTTGAGAGAACTGACGAGAGGCGCGCCCGCTCACTGGTCACCTTTCCGCGGTCTGCGTCTGTCCGTGGCTGAGAAAATACACAGCACGCCGGCTCTCGGCCGTCCGCACACACGTGTTACTTGCTGCAGGTAATATGAGGGAATGACAGTTCGGAGAGAGATAAACCAAATATATACGTGAACTAGACAGATGTAGCTTGATGCTAAACATGTTATTATTACTCTTAACTTTTATACTTTTAATTTTAAAACTAGGATAAGAAACTGTTTATTTTAGGCTCAAAAATGTAAAAGATAAAAATATTTAATATTTCAGGACTGGCTACTCTCCTGACAGTGAAAATTTGCTATATTACTCACATGCATTTAAATACAAATATAAAAAGTATTCAGGCGTTAAGAATGTCGTAAGCTATTATCCTACTCTCATTTTGTACACCATAATTTCAAAATGATTAAATGCCAATAAATGTAATAAATATATATTTTTTGTATTTTTTTAATATTTTTCTCCTGGTAATATGTGCTCGGCACACAGCATAACTTTCTAAATTTAACACAAATTTTTTCCCACTTGCACAGCCTTAAGTTTAATACACGTCTGCTATACAGAACAACTAAAAACACTTCAAATACATGCAATTAAAATATCTACTCCCATGGTGACACTATTAAAGAAATGTATTATCGTGATAGAACCCATGCTTTCAAAAGATCACAAAAATCTGTAACAAAGTCGTACATAAAAATGATACATTTATTAAATATTGTTAAGTTATGTTCCTGTCTTTGGCATACACATGAATTAATATTCGAGTTGATATTTCACTAACCAAAAACACCACAATTATCAGTAATGTAGTTGGAAGTATTATTTACTCAACAACTTAAATACCTACAAACTGAAATCTGTCACTACAGTGTTTATAACAAGCTCAGTCACGTGTTAAACTACAACCTACTTAGTTTAAAGTAAACCTGTTCTAGTCAAACCCAGACTACAATAGTTATTTCTAATATCGCCTTCTGAATACAAAAAATTTGTGTGAATTGACAAACTATAGTAATATAAACCATAACAATAGTTTAGACCATGTTTGAATCTGCTCCAAATATGTCCTATAGTGTCTGCACCAAATATACTAGAAGAAACTAGCTCTATTTCATACCTGCGATTCTTGGGATGTGCTGTGATGTTTTGAGAATGTCTCCTGGTTTCATATTCACAGTGGCGAGAATGTACTTGAGCTTTTTACCACAGGCGACCAGGGCCACTTTAGCTGTTCGGCAGCCATCATCAATGATATCTATGACCTCTTCCAAGGCAGGCGGGGGCTCTTTGGGACCCTCTCGCTTCCACTCGATCCAGTGGTACTTGTGTTTAATGCCACCCCCAATCCCCTTTGCAACAACGCGGCCTGCAACAAATAATGACTGGGATGGTACTGTCAAAATTTTTCGTAGTTGACAAGTACAATAACTTTAATCATTTGAACGCTGACATATTACACAGCAGGGAAGTGCATGCAAACCTACCAAGTTCCATGCAATTCTGTGGAATTCAGGTGACATTTTTCACCAGCAGTTTTTATGAAGTACGTTGTAAATAATACTGTACTTTCTGAAATAGCTTCATACATGTTTACCTGCTTCATAAATAGCTGGTAAAACTGCATGAAGTAAGCACGTAACATCGTAGAAAGTATCGTTATTGCTCACGGAAATAATTAAGAAATCACTGCTTCTTTGCAGAAATTGCCAGTGTGCTATGAAAATACAATTTCTGGCGTTTGCAAAGGTTACCTAGTCGAAATATACAGGAAACGTAATACATCCCATGTAAACAGTATTAAAAAAAAAAAAATACATTGAGGCACTGAGAGCCTTTGTTTGCAATATCACCATGGTGTTTTGGTTGTATTATGGTGTGGTGCTGTTGACAATAGCAAATATAAATCATCTGTTTGCTTACTACTACAGTTAATAATTTATAAGCAGAAAATGGCAATTGGTTCAACAATTTCAATATGTTTTACTGTTATTTTCTAAGGTGGTGTTGAAAGTTGTTTCTAATCAATTCTTATGTGTAAAGTGTTAAATCTAATGATTGTGGAGATATAAGTGTTGGTGGAGTTTAGACTCATTACAATATAAGGTAAACGTGACTTACACGCGAGTCCTCAGCAACAGATCAACAAGGATGTGTATATGCTGCTTACATGGGTGAGTAAAGTTGTCAATGTTTGGTTAATCAGTTTAAAATGCTGTACACAGTCACATGTTAGAATGTAAATTGTATTCAGTGCATAGTTGTCGCCTTATTTCCATTGGAAAATTCCCTGACACTTCCCTGATTTCCAGACAAAAACAATCTTTCCTCCCTGACCTTTTGCTAACATTTATTTATTCTATAATGATTGTCACCTTTGCACCAAAATCAATCTCTGATATTACAAAATTGCTCCCTACATAAATTGCAAATAAAAATACCTATATGCCGTTCACGTTAAAGTGAGCACTTTTGAAGTCCTAGTTACTTTTTTCTTTCAACCAATTTATTGAAAATCCTGCCATGTGAGTAATAAATACAGTGTATACATTCACCATAACCAAAACCAAAAGTCAGAGACCACAATTAAAAGTATTTATTGGTTATTATGTCTGATGGAACAGCTTCAAGAAGTGCTCGCTGTACTGTGAACGGCCTATAAGCATTTTGTCCACTGTCATCGTTCCTCCTCTGATCATCAGAGCCATAACCTGACAAGCGGGCATCAAACAAAAGACAGTCAGTCGCCCAGCGGGCGCTCCTACCCGCGAGTCGCTGGCTATTCATCGTGGGACAGAGGCCACTGCGACCCTCGGCGAGGAGTGCAAAAACAACGGATTCAAACCTACGTGAAGGAAACCACAATTGTAGTGCGTGAGTGGTTTCTCCACAGTTAAATGCAGTTTCATCTATCAGCAATGTTTTTCCCTGGTGCGGGTATAACCTTCTTGCTTACGCGTGGCTGGCTGGTCTGTGCTCCAAGTGCTTCTGACGTTCCTCTGCAAGAGTGGTTTCAGCTTCAGCAGTGCTGCGCGTCCGAGTGCAGATGCAGTATGACTGAGCTATGTGTGTGCAGTTTTAGTTACTGCAAAGTTCCTGTGCCGCCAAGACAGCAGAGAATGCGCACGCTAAGAGTCGCGCCCGGTGCTCTGAAGGCACACGCTCAAATTGGAGGTAAATTGTTCTGCCGCCGGCAAGGCTAGAGCCAAGCAGTCCCGACGAAAGACGAAGAGGAGCGTCACCGCACCTGCATGTGGAGGCCCATGTGACCTTCCAAGGACAGCTGCAAAAAGTATTATTGCCTAATATAATAAATGCTTAATTTTAAAATGAAGATTAAATATGATTTTTTGTAGTATTATATGTTAATTGCTATGTTCCAAGCTATGCTAACATTTGTGCATACTGTACTGATCTGCAAGGACTTCGATTGTTGGAAAGTATCTAACATTACAGATTTTTGAGGTTATGTTTACCGCTACTCATAGACATTTTCATTATATATATAATTAGAGTACACAAGCAACCATGTACTTTCCCAGCATACCCAGTGCCCTTCTTCCCTTTGCTACCACCCTCTCTAACTGTTTTTTCCACCTGAGGTCTCTCTGCAGTACAACCCCTATATACTTATATTCTGTTGCTTCGTCTATCTCTTATCCCTCCCATCTGTACATGTCTCTGCATATCATATTCTTCCTTGTGAACCTCACTACCTTAGTTTTTCTTACATTTATCATTTTATTTTTTCTGGTCCACAACCATATCTTATCAATGTCCGCCTGCAAATTTCCGCCCCCCTCTCCCACCACAGCATATAAAACACAATCGTCTGCAAACAATCTGATTTTTTCCCTAATCCCCAAACCCATGTCATTTACCATTATGGTAAATAACAAAGGTCCCAGCACGCTTCCGTGTGGTACCCCTGACGTAATCTCCTCTTCCTCAGATATTGCCTCCCCCACTTTCACCCTCTGCCTTCGCCCCTTGAGAAAGTCCCCTATCCATTCCGCTACCCTCCTGCCTGGCACACGTAACAATGCTTTCATTTCTACAAACAACTTATAAAATTGATATACCTGTTACTGGATCCCTGCCCGCAAGATTCGTAACATCTAACGGTTTCACAGTATAGTTTTCAGGATAATGCACTATGCGACGAAAGCTGCGTCCCCGACCTGGTTTCGGGACATCTACTAACTTGAATCTGGTGCGAACAGTTTGCAGTGTCACATTTATCGGCTTTAAAATGTTACCTATACACTCGCCAAATAGAAATCTTCGGCAAACACTAACCATTATAATATTATTTACTTTATTTTATGATCATAACCTAAAACACTTGACGACGGCTACCATAGAAGAAGCACGGGCCTACGCTGAGATGTCAATACTCAATGTAATTTTTATGGTATTGCTCAGGTCCGTTCCAACCTTCTGCACGAAATGCACAAACTCCCAAATCTACACAGGACAACAATTCTCCCACGTCGACGCGACGTAACAAATATTTCACATATTATTTCTTTTAGCGGGTGCACAATATCTTGGGGCACTTTGTACAGTACAAAATCCACTTGCTCATGAAGAGGTATTGTTGGTCTAGTCAAATGCAAACAAATCCGGCGTATTCTAAATTGTTTGTTTTGATAAGTACATATTTATATGAAAGATGATAGTTCATTATTGTGTTTCATGGATGTTATAAAAACGTGTGAAATGGGAAAAGGATATTAATACCACTTGTGAGACAAAATTATACAGAACTTTTTCTCAAGACTGTCAGTTATGCAGTGCACAAACACACACTATTAACACGCAAGCTAGTGCAGTGGACCGAACATGACAGTTGAGAGTGGTGCGTACAAGTGTCATTCCAGTACAACGGTGACCGTTGTGTCTTCATCCACTCCCAGTGGGTTGAATGCGTCCAACATGATGAGGTATGAAAATATTGTGTACACGTGTTTCGCATGGTGAGAAAATAATTTTCAGAAACCTGTAAAATGTAATAGCAAAAAAAAAAGTTATGAGGTAAACATAGACATGTGCAACAGCATGGCAAATGGCTCTAGCATTTATGATAACAGTTTTAAAATGTTTTGCAAGTGTTTATTATTGTTTTATGTTTGGGTGTAAGTTACATCAGACATGTAGAAAAGAGTTATAATTACATTTTATTTATTTCTGAAGGTTCATGGGTTATAATTACATTTTATTTATTTCTGAAGGTTCATATTGCTTTTCCTTTAATTTCTCTGTACGTATAAAGTGTTTGCATGAGTTATTTTGGTAAGTTGCAGAGTTTTTGGCATGCAGCCAGCTGACAATAACTGACGTGATGTCGGGGTTGGAGACTTGCAAATTTGGCGGGAAACACTCGCCATATATGTCTTTTAGATAATATTAACGACTGCTTTGTTGTTGGGGTCGTGGCCGATTCACCCAGGTGGCTTGGCTGATCTTCCGATCCTCTACGCCTCCTGTGTTGTGTGATTTTTATGGCTCGTAAGGCTATTAGCAGTGGGCAAACGCGGTCGGCCCAGAACCGCTGCAGTTGACCAGAATGTGGTGAACAATTATACTGGTGTACAGTTGTTTAAATGCGGATTTTTAAGGTCACTCCATATGCCAATTACACACTGAAAAATATGTTTTACTTGATGGTTTATGACGTCTGGACCATTGGGGGGATGGTAAGGTTATGTGGATTGGAATGTAGATGTAAATATTGCTCGGACAGGGCGCCAGTTCACCTGGTCGGTAAACACGAGACTGCGGCAGGGGTCGTGTGGCTGACGGCTGGCATGGCTTACCCCAATGCTCCGCAGTCTGCAGAGACTGACTCCAATTGATGCTGAAGGTATGATACAGCTAAATCGAATCTTGCCTAGACTAGCAGGGGCTGTAGGACTCCCCTAGAATGACATTCACTCCTGAGGGATCGTTTTGGCCATCACAGGCCTTGGTTACATTTACAGTAAAACACATGTTTATATGGGACAAGGCGTGTCCCGAGATATAAAAGTTGGAGAATCTTATTCATCCACACATTTATTTAATTAACCCTCGTATGAGGCACTGAAGATACAAATCCTCTGTTATGCAGGAAGGTACATGCTGTACAAAAAAAAAAAAAAAGGCACGATGCTTTCATGGTAAATTAAGATGAAGTTAAGGTCCGACCATGTACAAAAGACCCGGTCTGTAGTGTAGCTCACTCCCCGGGCGAATGCGAAAATATACTACAGTTCCAGATTAAAATTACAACTATTGCAACTACATGATTGATCAAAAATGATGATGGGCCCGGGGAGGACGTCATGGTCGTCTGCACCATGCGAGTACCAGTAGACTACTAAAGATGGCTGCGCGGAAAGGATGCCGCCAAGCGTAACCTTCCCGCGTGACCCGATGAAAAAAAATGACAAGATGAAAAGATGACAAATGATGCGAATTATGTTAGCACTCAGTAATTTGCGTATAACACTTACAAACAGAATAAAATATAATACAAGATATTAAAACATGAAATTACAAACCACGTGACCTATTTGTCCTGGCTGTCCTTTGTCCTTACTCCTTAACCTAAAATACGTGTGTTTTCAATGAGTGCATGTGGCTCTTATTCTACATGATCTGTCCCACATGCATTTGTGTGTAAAGTTTATGAAAGTCTCTTTGTTTACACTATGTTATTTTGCAACAAAACACTTAAAAATTTAACTTAAAATCGCAATGCTGTTGTAAAGTAAATGGACATGTCCTGTGCCATACTGTTATGGGTTGGCTGCTGGAGCTTGGCCTGGTTAGCCAGTAAGATTATGTTTTGAATCATGAAATTATCACTAAATAACAAATGCATTATTTACTTAATATACCATGTGTGGGATTTAAACATGGGGACTATGTTTTGTTCTGCCCACTAGTGCAGTTGGTACATGAAAAATGGTACGTGGTGTCTTTTGTTTACAAAGGACATGAATGTCAACACATTGCAAAAACAACAAGAACATTAACCATCTTACATACAAATCGGTGTGCAACACTCGACACACAGCACTTACCTTACTTTATTATCATTAATAAAACACATCAAAACATATTTAATACATTTTATCCTTCAAAACATACATTGCACTGAAAATATACCTTGAGCACAAAAAGTTAAATAAACACATCCATATCAGTGCATGGACGCTGCAGCACACATGTGACACATTGTGTCAACACAAACATACTTTTAAAAATGCCATAGTAAAAATACACAATATTACACTAAAAACACTGCACTACACTTTCTGATGGTGACACTGGTATGTCGACTACTCGCTGAAGTAGGGATGCAGCGAATCAGCTGGGAAGGGGGCTGAATGTGGTAAACATTAAACTTTAGAACTGAAAACTGATATATAAAAAGAATATCTTATTTTGGCTGCTTGTTGCATCCAGCTCCCGAAGTTCTTTTAAGAGGCGAGGCTTGAAAATAAAACGGACTTTGGGGACAAAGTATTTTTATTAACATTTTACGTACAAACCCTCACTGACTGATTACTCTAGTCACTCAAACGAACCTGGAGCACGAAGCCCGTCGGCGGCTAATGCAGAGAAACTGTGTATGTGTCCATTAAAGTAAGCTCCTGGGTCAGCAGTCTGCAGCAGTTCGGAGCAGCTCTCTCCCGAGCGATGAAGTTAAAAGAGTTATGTTAAGGTCCCATAGAATAAAAACTAGTGATGCCTTGTAGTGGCTGGGTGAAGAGTGTAAGATGGTTTTGAGGGGCTGTATGTGATAGGGTAAGGAAATTGTGTGGAAGTTGATGTTACACGACATGCACCAGACACCATCAGTGCAGTGTCAATGTTGCTGGAGAGCTGGAGACACTTGAATTTCTCAGGAACTCGGACATAACTTTCAGTTGTTGATAACCCCTGATCAGATTATTATTGTAACATGCAGTGTTTGTTAAACAGTAGGCCTATTACAGGCTGACCTACATACCTTAAAAACTGCTGCACTTAGCTACTCATATTAATTACTTGCACAATAACACTGAATTAGAATGACTGCATTTTTTCGGGATTTTGAGTGACCCATCCCATCAAATGCTTGAAGGCACTGCTAAATAAAAATGCATGGTTTTCACCATACATAATGTTTACTTGCAGTAGTATGTTACATTTCTCCTCTAAGGAAACACTTTATGACACGTTGCCAGGTCTAGCCTACCAGCATGGGCGCTCTGTATAGATGTGCAAAGCCAGTAAAACCTATGCAGAATAGTTAACTTTTTGTATGTTTCACTACATTGCACTGGCTAGCACTATGTTGCACGAAGTTGCGCTGCACTTCACACATACACGATTGCACCCACGCACCACTGAACAAAACATTGTTGAGTGCGGGTGCTTGCTGCGGCACTGGAGTGGTGCTTGGCAGGCAAACGGTCTGGGGAGCACGAATATGGCATACGTCAAATTCCTTCGAAACCATTTACAGCCATGCATCGCTAAGTTCAGCACTGACACCATCTCGTCACCAGCTGCATCCGACGTAAGGTGTACAAGCTTCTAGCCTGCCCCCTATGCTGCTGTAACCCCTGCTGATGTCAGCATTCGGTGCTCTTGACAGTGCTTCCACTAGTTGATTTTCTTTGCCAGGGATGTGCTCCACGACAATGTTGTATGCCTGTATAAGCACCACCCACCGGGTCAGCTTGGTTCGTGCTTCCTTCATATTATGCATCCAAACAAGGCAATGATTGTCAGGGCAGAGTGTGAACCTCTGGTATGTACTTTCGTGCTGTCTACATCCTTTCTTGGCCAGCTCACTCTCCAGATTTGTCGCCTGTAGAACATATACAGAGCCAGCTGGGATGGCAGCTTCAGTCGCTAACAGGTCTGTAGTATACAGAGTGGCAGTTGTAACAATACATATGGGGCGATCTTCCACAAAATAGCACTAGATAGCCCTGTGATTGTATGCCGTTCTGTACTGCCGCATGTATTCATGGTAAAAGTGGTGCAACCATGTACTTAAGGTTCTTTTCTGCAGTAAAATTTTGCCGGAATGAACAGTGAATTTGTATTCAAGTCGTAATAATTTATTTATAACAGGACTTCTCTTGCATGTTTCAGGTTTCATTCCATCTCGATATCTCCTTTTGGATGAGTCAATTTCTGTGGCAATGAGTTCAAATCGCCAAATATTAAACTGCCGAAATGAAATTACATTTTTTTAAAATACACCTTCCTATGTTCTCTGACTGCACCCCGGCCTAAGTGATGATTGGTTCTAGGATTCAATTTTAGGTAAATCATATGTAGTCTACCATTTCGGTGCAATATCAAAATTGGCATGTGGCTACTGAATGGGAGTTTATACATCAGTATTACAGTTATAATAATCGTAAGTTAAAATGTATCATTTACTGCAGAATAACTTGTAAACATTTCAAATAAACTACCATAACCGCAATGTGCTTTTTGTATGAATGCAACAGCTTCATCTTAGTGCATTTAGGAACACCAGTCGTAAAATAGTTGCTGCAGACAATCACCACAACAATTTTTTACCGAAAGAAGACAACACAAGCAGACTGATAGACTGACTGACAGACTGACAATTTTCAGGCCATTTTCATTAAAGACGTCATGAAAATCTAGGCAACCAATTGCTGATCTTGCTATTTTGATTGTTGAACTCTGCAGAATTGCTATAAACGTGAAAAAGGGTAGGCAAGCTTTCCATTACATAAAATCTTTTTGGTGTTTATACTTTAATGCTTAAATAAAGCAAAGTAATTAATGTGCTGTAAAACATCTAAGGAGAGACAGGCAAAATAATTCCTTATTAAGTTTCAGCAAACTTCATCCAATACATATACGTATTTATGCGTAGACCACATTTTCATCTTCGAATAAATGTATAAAATGAAGTCTACTCCTGTGCAGAAGAGATGTGAAAGGCTAATTGTCAGGACTGAGAAACTAAGTTATATGAAAATAGATTTGTCCTACTTCTTTAAATGAAGTCAAAAGTTCTAGGCTCAAAACTTGGGTTGGTTATGTGTGTGCTGTTTTGAGATTTACGTTTAAACTTGTTTATTATATAAGCCACATATTGGTATAAATTAAGACCGTTGGTAAGCATTAATTAAATTAATGAATATGTATATAGTTTACAATCCGTATGCGGTTAATGGAAGAATAAAGCAGAGGAATGAACTTTAAAAAGACTCGCAATCTAGATATCGTATCTGTCTCTTCATTATAAATTGAAACTTTGCACTTCTGAGAGCCCTGCTTATGATATACTTGTACGCACATAGCGTATTCTTCCAACATAACAGCGCATCGGTATCATTTCTGCCAGATACCTGATGCTCCCACAATCACACACTATAGAATGCAAAAAATTATTCAGTACTCCCTTGCCGCTTTACTGGCTATAATCCACTTACCTACTTCATTTTCATTAAAAATGTTTTACTTTGGACCTATGTAAATGCGTGACAATACAATCTGCATATTGTGTAGATATTTGTTGTCAAGAGGTTAGTGTTGTCTATAGACTTGAATTTTACCACTAAATTTCGCTGATTTTAACTAGTAAAACGTTAACTGGATCGAGGTTACTGATTTTCTTGAAGCAATTCCTAAATATAGCACGATATTTTATGTAAGATTAGCAGATATGTAACAGTCGTATTTAGAGGGTTTGCTTTCAACTGGCGCCCTTTCATTCGAACTGCACTGCGTGTAACTCAGATATTTAAGGTGCAGACAATTAGTGGGGTACCATTTTATCATAAGCTGTTACACTTTGTAATTGATGAGTAGATGGCCTACTATGATGCACGTGGTAGATTATCAAGATAAGAGATGTTATTTAAGGGTCCTATGTACTGAAACGTTTTCTGTGAAATCGTTGCTTTCGAGTAAACGCGTATCTCGCTAAGTAAAAGTTCTGGAAATACGAATTTTTGCCAGAAAAAAAAAAACTATTGTCTAAGCCCCTATTCTTTTACTTGTATCATACTAAGTGTATTAATGCAGAAAAAAATTCGTAAAAGTTGTCAAATATAGCATTTTTAAAGCTTGCCTATGCAGTTTATTTAAGCGGTAAGAGAAAAGCAAGATCATACGCAGGTAGTTTGATCTGTGGACTTTCATCGCGTGTAATAAAATTACACTGTTTATTTGATTTATACAGTAAAGCGTTACGACGGAAACACAGCACGCGTTGCTCGTAGGAGCGAAGAGGCCCTAGGGTTGCGTGTTAGTTGTCGCCCGTATCGCTCCCTCGCTTTTTGACCTTGGGCTACATAGTCTCCTTAAGGGGTCCGCCTAACTAGCTTTTTGAACTGCGTTGCAGAGTGTTTCGATCAAGCGAATTTCAACGAAACTAGTAAACGTGCACCCAATGTGCTGGCGTACGGAAAGAACACATGGCAAGGTCTGCTGAATGGTCTCGAGACGTGCACGGATATTAGAAAACACCGTTTCGGGGTACTCAGCAATGGCTAAAGACGGCTTATTCAAAGTCAGATACATACGAAACTACTCCCACAGATTTTCCATCAATAAAACAATAGGGACATGCTGAGTGAGCGAGTGAACGGGTTCAGGCGGCTAACATCGAGGTCTAGAGAGCCGATGAAGGTGATGTGAGGCGAGGATGGACGGCGCGGGAAACGGGATACCCCCGAGAAAAACCCGCCGATCAGTGGCATCGTCCGGTACGATTCCCACATGGGAAAATCCGCGGGAATCAAGCCCGGTTCACCTGGGTGGGAGGCGAGTAGTCTAACCACTACACCACTACTGCCCCGTCATTGCTGAGAGTCGCATAGGTACGCGCAGCACGGCGAGGACACTGCACGCCAATTCAGATCCTTATGCTCTTAGTGGCGATGGTGTACTGGATGTGCGTGGCATTGACGCCCTCATCTCTCCCGCACTGTCTCGGCCCGAAACGCGGAAAGAAGCTGCAGGTTGACGGGGGCCTTAAAGAAATATCTTAGGTTTGCAGAGGGATTACTGATCAGAACATCTAAAGTTTAACCTGCCTGTGTTTGAAAATCAACCTTAGAAAAAAGTTACTGCCCCTGCCTGAATATATATTTTAACGGGCGCACTGAGTGACATGCGCCCAATAAAGTTGGTAACGATGGATGGAAAGTAGTTCCATATCTTAACATCGAATTAAAAAGTGTTAGGTAACCATTTGTGATAACCTAAATTATTTCTTTCGTCTTATTTTTGTTTTAATGCATTGAAGTGTAAAAATTAGCAGATTTGTAAAGTATTAATTTTTCTAATAATTTCGCAGTTTCACTTGACCGACGCATGAATAAAGTGATGAGACCAATTGTAATGCTAATTTTACATAAGGCGGTCGAATACACGACGTGAATACAAGTAGACGTTAAGCAGGGCTTTCAAAAGTGATCAATTTTACTGCGAACAGCGTACAGTTACGTATTCACTAAATGTTATTCGAATAGTTCATATTTGTTGTAAAACGCCCTCGACCATTTCTCAAAAAGTATTTGACGCCTACCCAGGTTTATATCACTGTACATTTTGCGTGTTCTGATAACCTATACCTTAACTATAAAAAATAAAGAAAAGAGTTTATGTGTTCGAGAAACCGCTTGCTAAAGGCCGATTTGCAAGGTTTGGTTTGTTTGATGAGATACTGTTAGTTGCTACTGCTACTGTATATTAACTGACATTTACAATAAACATTTATCGTTTACTTCTTTAATGGCTATTGAAGCCGTTATTCTAGCTCCACATACAGTAGTCAAGGAATTCACAGTAGAAGTAAATCTATATTGTAAACTGTCACCAGAGCCTTTAAATCTGACTCGGAGTTTTGCGTCATCCAATTTTATACAACAGTGCATTTACACTTAGCTTGTTAGCTGAAATAGTGACGAAACATAAACAAACAGTCACGAGTTAGAGCTGAGTAGCTTTCACATCAGCTTATGACCTACACATTCATTTCTGCCACTGCGATGAGATTTATGTTTATCCCGCCATTAATATTTGTTATCCCTGTTTAAACTTTGCATGCTTGGTGGATACGTAAAAGACAATCGTGTTCCTGCATCATCACACAGGAAGCTCTCACCCGCTTTTGTTTGAATCTACGTCCTGCCTTGGCCACAAATATCACAAGTCTTCATACTACGCTGAATGTAGGACAACACGTACATTTGAAGAAAAAAAAAAGTGAGAATTTGTCGTCCTTTACTGTAAAAAAATCAATTCCTTTGGGAGGCACATCATATATATATTTGTAGCCATTGCCTGCCAAAGGAATTAAATAATCGTTCAGAAACTTTGACTTTGTTAAAATGAAAGGCGCTGGCTTCTAATACAGACGAAATGCCGCACATGTGAGAGTGAAAGACATTATTTGCCGCACGCAGCCTTTCCCTGCGACGAAGAAATATAACAGGGCGCTACTGAGCGTTGGCCTTTGCTGGGAAATAAAGGCTTCCGAGGATATTCATTATTTAAACATGGGAGACCGTCTTGCGTAAGACGCACAAGAGTGGAATAAAAAAAAAAACAAAAAAAAACTGTTCTCCGTGCGTGAGACGCAAGGCCAAAAAGCGACCTAGTCTTCATATAAACGATGGCCTTATAAACGGGTTTCCTGAATAGCCCTTCAAACTTCACATTCGTTTTTTTATGTTTGGCGTTGGAGACAACTCAGTTTGGAAACAGAATCCGTGGAGAGTTCTGAAAAACAGCAACCAACGGCATTTTAGCTTTCGTTGTCAATTTAATTACAGCGACACTTCCTAGCAGGGTGTGCAGCCTTGAAACGTTCCTTTTGCGAGCGTGGAATCAAGGAACGTGAAGAACTGCTGCCTGTGTTAGCTTTCCGAGGGACTTGTCTCAGATAGGAAGACTGTGGAGATGATTACCGATTGGTTGGCGAGGTGCAAGGGCGGAAGAAGCGAGAGTGGCGAGTACCTGACGGCGAACGTGAAGCTGCTGAGGTTCGTGGGCATGTGGAACGACTTCCCGAGGGGCTCCCACGCATGGAGAGCCTATGTCTGCCTGACGGTCTTCGTGCTGGTAGCATTCGTGCTGCACCTCGCCACCCAATTCGCGTTCCCCTTCGCGCACATCAAGGACGTCGGCGACGCCACGGAGGGCTTCAACTTGACGACCGTGTACGTGGTGACGTTCCTGAAGATGCTGACCTTGCTGTGGAGGGCCGGGGACGTGGAGAGACTCATATCGGCGCTCGGGCGAGGGGTCGGGTGCAGCTGCTGGCGGGAAGAGGAGGGTATCCTCGACGAAGGGAGCCGCAGCGCCGACCGACTGACGAGGGCCTTCAGCACGCTGACGGCGTTCGGCACGGCCTTCTTCTGTCTGCACGCGGCGCTGACCGTGGCGCCCACGGTCGCCCCGTGCTCGGCGCGGAACTCGTCGTCGGTGGACGAGCACTGCCTGGACGCGGACCGGAACCTCGTGTACCCGGCCGAGTTCCCTTTCGACACGGCGGGCGACTCTCTGGGGCACGTGGTCGCCCTCGTGTTCCAGCTGGTGGGGCCGGGGCTGTTCGGCAACGCCGTCAACCTCGCCGCCGACCTGCTGCTCGTCAGCCTGCTGATCCACCTGCGGGCCCGCTACCGCGCCCTCAGCTACCTGCTGCGAGGGCTGGACGCCCGAGTCGGCGAGATGGGAGGCGAGGTGACCTCCGACCTTGAGCTGCACCACGACGAGGGGCTGAGGTACCGCCTGCTCACCGAGTACATCCGCCGCCACCAGGAACTCTACAGGTCAGCTCGCCTTACTTCACTGCTGTGGACGGCCGTTATATCCTCTTTTTCTTGCCAGACCACTTTGGTAATTCTTGACTCCTGGAAATATTATTCCTTGCTCGGTTGTCTATTCTGATTAAGATCCATCCTCTAAGAGGGACGATGGAGCGGATATGCAAGTCCATTTTCACTTCAGAGTTGGTCTGGTACTAGGAACCAAGTAATTTTCTATTGTTTCTATCACTTGCAATCATGCTCCACCAGATAGAAAGACTAGCATTGGTAGGTTGCCTACTATGGTTTAGACACATAATTTAGACACATCAAGCCTATTTTCATTTCCGAGTCGGTCTGGGCTATAAACCTAGTGATTTTGCACTGGCTATCACTTACGATTATGCCCCGCCAGATAGAAATATTATCATTGCTGGGTTGCCTACTATGATTAAGGTCCGTCGTCTCAGAGCGTCGGTGAAGAGAATATGTAGGTATAACTTTTCCCACTCAAACCCATTTTCACTTTAGATTTGGTCTGGGCAGGGTACCCAGAGTTTTTGCAATGTGGCCATCACTTGCGCACTGAGAGAAAATCGAACAAAATATTGGTTTTTATAAGGCCAAATATGAATTTAGTTGCCCTGACATAATATATTGTTGAGCAAACAAAATTCAAAAAGTAACAAAATTACTTTTGTTCGCCTAACAAAAAATATGTTTGAATATACAAAATCTCTGTGTTAGGCCAAAAAAATTAGATTTTCAGCTAAATATCTCGTATATATTTGTTTGGCCACTCATTTGACTGCCATCGTTCGAAAATACAGCTCGGAGAGTTTGTTTGTATTTTTTTGACAATTAGGATAGTAACCGTGTTTGTTAGTGCATCTATTGACGCTTAACAATCGTATAAACACATTAATAAAACAATGGAACAAGAAACTGACAATTAAAGCTGTAAAACTTTTAAACATTTTGTTTACACACGTTGTCCAATATTTGCAGTATATCGATTTAATAGCGTTCCGGCCCTCGTCAATTGTCGCATTAGCTGAGATTACTAAGGCGTAGGGCTCGGACGCAGGTGATCTAGGTTCGGAACTCGGTCAAACTTGTAACGTTCTTTTATATCGGGCCAAACAGTTTAATGTACGTGTAGCCAAACGAATCTCTAGTTGCACCAACCAAATCTTAGAGTTTCGGGCAACCAAATGAGAACAACAAAATAATTTGGTTTCAGCAACAAAATATTTCATTGCCCCTATACGAACAAATTAATTTGGTTGCACCAAACAAATCTTGATAGATTGAACAAAACCATTTTCTCAGTGCGATAATGCCTCGTCAGCTAACTGCAGTGCACCGAACTGGGGTACGCAGTCGTGGCAGATCTCGGGGTGACCAAGAGTTTGGCAGAAGTTTTGTCTGGCGTCTTGGAGGAACTGTGTTATCTGAGGTGGAAACTCGCTGCTTGTGGCACAGCTGGCAGGAGCTTCAAGTAGTCCCGCTCCAAGTCCCAACTAGATGGGGCAGGTTACTTTGTCGCGCTCAAAGGAGAAGAGAAAAAGGGTGGGGCGATCGAATAGGTCGCCTCACACGACATTTAAAATTGTCGGATAGGAATCACAGTGTGATATTGCCGGATTAGGAAGTAACTTTCTTGTCTTGCTGGCCTTGCATGAAGAAGCTCCGTACAGTCCATTCGCGGTACTTCCAATTTCTTTGAATGTTGTAATTCCAGGATTGGTCTCCACCTCAACCAAACAAAGCTTAACCGAGTCTAGGCAATCGTATCAAAGGGACAGCGCACTGCGTTCGTGCGCACTCAGTGTAATAATGTTTGGCATAAGAACTATTTCTTACTAGTCATCACCAAAACATTTTTCTCCCTGTTTTTATTCATATTGATTATAAATTGAATGTTATAATTTATGAGTAAAATATAAGCAAACACTAAATTTAATTAAAAATTGTGTACTTTCTGTTAACACAAGTACAAACGCTTGCGACAAATGATTGTGTGCGCGCGCGTGTGTATGTATATATATATATATATATATATATATATATATATATATATATATATATATATATATATATATATATATATATATATATATATATATATATATATGGAAGACCCAAGTATGTCGTATATGGGGTTATTTTTTAAGGGTTTTGTTCAAAAAGTAGGAAGAAACCGTGAATAGACATTAAATATGTAATTTTAATATTTATAATGGAAATTAAGTGCCAGCTAAATAAAATGTTGAAGTTTGTCTAGTGTAGTTATAGATCTGTTTGCACAATTCGTCAAAAAATAAATCAATGTCAGAGGAACACACATGACTTAGTAATGAAATTAGGTTAATTACTGCAAAATTTTAACCATGGAATTGAAAAAAAGAAATCATGGGGAAACATCCCTAGACTTCCATTTTATGGGTTGCCATTAGCGAGTCTCTAGTTTTGATAACAATTCCTTTTCCCATTCCACAAAAATTTCTCCAGCACTAAGATCGCACCTCCTCTGAGAAATAGGGTTGTGTACGCCAACGCATTGTAGGTCTGAAAATCTGTAAGCTGGCAGGTATAGGCTGTTCACGATGAACTGAGCATTTTCGAAAGCCCTGTTTAATATCTTCATACTTGTATAGTTTCCGCAGTACGTAAAATTAACATTAGCACGGACCTCATAACTTTATTCGCGCGTCTTTCAATTGAAACTGTATAGTTATTATAAAATTAGATATTTTACAAATTTACTAATATCTACATTTTGATGCATTAACAAAAGCAGGAAGCGAAAGAAATAATTTAGTTTATCGCAAATTGTTACCTAACACTTTTTATTCGACGTTAAGATATGGAACTACTTTCTCTCCATCGTGACCAACTGTACTGGGTGCATGTCACTTAGTGTGCCCTTTAAAATATATGCAGGTAGGAACGGTGACTTTTTTCTAAGGTTGGTTTCAAAAGTGCTCACTTTATCGTTAACATCCTTCAGTAATCCGTGTCACGAGGTTGGTGGCTGATGCAGAAGCCTCCCAGAAACAACCGCAGAGATACTGTGCTGGTGGCAGGCCTTCGCGACTCAGTACGTCATGACAACCACCGCACAATCGGTTCGCCCGTGCTCAGTGGTCTTGGTGGAACCAGAGGCGGAGTTATCAGTATTGCTGCAAGAGCGGGGGGGGGGGGGGGGTATTAATCAGCCACAGCTGCATGTGCTCTGACAAAGGCCGTTCGTTGTTGTTTACATGAGCGCTTTCTAAATCCTTGCTTCGAACTACTTTTATGCATGTTTTATGTCCTTCTATAACATGTCGTATTAACGACGGCAACAGTGACAAAAGATGGTGCCGAGCAGGAACGCGTAACATACGACACCTTAGCGCCTGGTAGCAACGATGAGAACTACGACAGACGGATAATGATGAGACTGGTCAACAGTACCCTCTTGCAGACAAATCCCGGAAATGAATGTCAAACTAAAACAAAATGGTGGCTTACAGCATATGAAAACAAAAATATGGTCGGGAACAAGATGGCGGTTGTAAAGTTAATGGCGCCTCGAAGAAGCAGATTAAAAAACATAAACAGGACAAACTTAGGCGCAGGAGCTTTTAGGCGCCGTCTTTGCGGATTATGGGAGGAGATTTAAAAAAACATAACATTATTGGGTGTGTATTTTTAGGGAGAGGCAATATAGTGGATGCATCAGTTGAATGATGTACATATTAAAGTATCGGAAGATTTTAGAGTGTGAAGGAAAAATTGGAAACATTTGAGGGAAATGTTAGGAATTTTTAGGCTTTTCGAGGGGAAAACGTGACCTTTTTTTTTTTTTTTGGGAAAAAGCCTGTTAATCTTAGGTGGTGACGTCGTTCAAGAGGTCGGACAAAGATGGCTGCCATGACGTCACACCCATCTATCAAGTGTCTACAATCTAAGCAATGATTTTATTGACTTGTCGACCAATTGTAATTGTAAAATTTCTAGCAACGCAGATATGTAACATGTACCAATTTTCACCATTTTGTGCATAAAACATAGGCTATGTAAACGAAAAGCCAGCATGTGACACGGTTTACTAAGGACCTGTTTCATCTTAACCATCTAAAACAAGAGCACAGCCGACCACGAGATATGCAGACATTTGCCCAAATAAATGCAACTGTTTTACGAAGCCTTCGTGGTCTAGAGTTCGGAATAGCAATATGTTGGCAACATACATTACTTATAAATGAGTGATATTCTTGATTGTATTGTTTTAAGTTTAACGCTTCAAAATGGTTTCAAGTCTATTTTTACTATTTATGTAAAGGGAACATGTATATTCTTTACCGATTTATAATTTGCCACATTGTATTTAATTGTTATACAGAATTTTTTTTTGGGTGTTACCGTTAGTTACGAATTTCACATTGCAAATGTTTTACGTAGAAATATTATCGTGTTTTTTTACTCACAGCTTACGATTCGTACAATTTATAGGGAAATACTTGAATTTCTACTCATACTGATTGTTCTTTCCAGGTTATCGGCAGCCATGGTCAACATTTTCAGTCCTCTTCTATTCATGCAGTGTTTCTTCAGCTCCGTGTCATACTGCATCATCTTGTTTCACCTGACGATGGTGAGTAGCACGTTTTGACTTTGTCCATTATTCCCGCTTTAAAAGTCTGATGATCCTGCTTAAGGTTTTCCAAAATGGAGTAACAACAGAAAAAAAATGGGGTGTGGCTGTGTTAGGGACACGGCCGTTTGCTTTGCGCGAATACGTCTACGTTGACGCGCTCGGACGCCTTGGTGTTTTTTTTTTTTTTTTTTTAATGTTCGGGGCACTGCTTCACTCGACCATATGGGGTTTTATGGGTATCACTGGATTGCTTTTGAGATGCTCTTTCGAACCGTTTACAATTTCTGTATATCGACTTGGCTTTTTAACGAGTATAGGCCGAAATTGTGTTAAGTTTTTTTAATTGTTTGCATTGAACTCATACAATTTCACCATAACCACGCCACGCAAATGTTTTTATACACGCAATAGATTGATATTGACGAGAGCTGTATATTGAAACACAAACGAGCGTCGTAGCTTCTCCTAGTCAAAAGTTATACTACGCGGAAGTTATAAGACGCGGAGAAACGAACTCAAGATTGCTCCTTTCTTCCCCCCCCCCCTTTTTTTTTCCTTCCTGACAAGCACGATGCATCGCAGTCCTCACTCAACGTAACATATTCTTTGATTCTTTGGCAATCGAGCGGTGTAATTGAATTTCGAATGTAGACGATAGATTCCGAGCTGCAATGCCAAACTGTATCCCCCGATTTTATCGGATTTTCTGGTTTGCCTCCCACCCACTATGGCCGCAAATTTACAGACGCATCCACGTCAAAAGCGCATGAGATAAAGTAGTGGTGTAGACTCGAAGAGTTTTCGCAGTAGTTGTCGAATTTAAAAAGAGCGGAAACTACATATCATTTGATTTTCAAGTAAATACGGTACCCAAAGCCTGTTTGTTCATGATTTCTGAAAGTCAGACACCTAACAAAGCTTATCACTTCACTGCCGAACAAATTGAGGCTAATTATGATGTTAAAAAATATTTATAATTTGTTTATCTCGAATGATTATTATCAAACAAACGTTCGTCGATCAGGCAGTTTGAAAGACCTACGGCCAAGGAAATGTGACCAAATCTATCTTGAATTGATAACTAATTAACTGATCTTATAGGGCCTTGCGTATTTCTCAACAAAATCTACACTTTCTAATTCACAAGCCACACAGATATCTCGCAAGATATAAATTTATCTCAGTTGGCAATCGTGTAACCCATAACGCCAGTCTCATTGTTTTAAAACGCCGACCTTAAGAAATGGACTCGATAAAGAAACACTACCACATCAGTAGAAGATCGGTTTATGAAAACTCGTTTTTTCAGTGTATAGTTTGGCCGAGGTTTGCGTATTAAACATCTCGCGACATAGCAGGCGCTCATAAAAAAAAAAACTCTGCTGTCGAGGTATTTCTAAAACAGGTAAATTGTGACTTGAACATCAAACGCTTTTTAAAATCTGCGTGTTGTGTAGCCCAAGCAGAATCCATGTTGTGAAGTAGTTACGAGTTCGCAGATTAGTCTATATGTCTGAAGTCAACAAACCAAGGGCAACGCAAATTAAGACAACACAGACGAGCACAATTTGCCGGTTAATAAATCGTTCTGTAATTTTCTTCATCTTCTTCCGTCATGCTCTTCTAGGGTCCACGAGCCAATTTCAATGCTTCATCCTTTGTTGTTCCTTCTGCTTCCTCTAGCACTCCTTCATCTTCTCACTATGTATCTTTTTCCTCTCCTCGGACCATTTCGAGCCTGTTTTCTTTTCCTCCCTGCCTTGGAATCCTTCCACTTTGAACACCTTTTCTTTAAAATGTCTCTCTTTGTTGCTTCTTCTTCACTTATATTGTTTCTTTCCAAATCTTTCTTAACTTCCTGAATCCAGGCTTTTGTTGATGTTTTGTTTGTTTTTCTTTTCTGTTTTGTTATTTATCTGACAAAATTCCTTGTGGGATTTAGTATATGTTTTATTTATATATTTTGACTACAACCACTCTTGGCTCGTTTCTCGTGTTTGTTCCATGTCTCGGACTTGGTTTTCCGTGACGACATAGCGCAGCAATGGAGCACGTTCGACATATTTCACTCAAGCTAATTGTATGTAGGGTTATATTCAAAATTTTATTCTTAGAAATATAAACAATCTAGAAAAACCAAGAATACAATACAACGGGGGTAGATTCCCCTCGAGGACCCTGCATTGTACCTTTCTACAGATTTTTCCAACAATAAAATGGTAGGGCCGCCGCTTGAAGTCCCATATGTACACGCAGCACTACGAGAAAACTGCACGACAGTTCAGGGCCTCTGCGCGTAGCGGAGATGGCGCACTTTATGCGTGTGAAATGAGCGAGGGGTGAGTGAAGAGGTCTTGAGAGCCGATGAGGGTGAAGCAAGACGAGTACGGTGCAACACCGAAACGCAAGGGCTGGGGGAAAGCGGGAGAACCTCGAGAAAACCCGCCGACCAGCGACATCGTCCGGCACGATTCCCACACGCGAAGATCGGGGAGGGGGGGGGGGAAGTCGATTCCGCTCGGAATCGAATCCGGTTCGTCTTGGTTGGGGGGGGGGGACGAGTAGTCTAACTACTGCACCACCGCGGCCCGATGCGTTTAAAGGTGTCAGCCTCATCTCTTACGCACTTCTCAGTACGCGGAAAGCAGTTCAATGTAGGCGGGCGTTTTAAGGCCAGGCTTCACCATGCATGCATGTATAGGGAATTAAATGAGAAATTCATACAAAGATCTCTCAGTCTTTTTTGTGGTAGTATTGTCAACTAAAGATTTTGTGTAAGAGATTGAACGCATCTAGATTTGTAAACATTCCAAATTTTATTTATTTATATTTTAAATGCACTTTCTCAACATTTATAAAATAAAGCCGTTTTATAAATATCGAAAAAGTGAATTTTAAATTAAGAAGTTAATATTTGGAAGCTTCACAAACCTAGATACGTTCAGTATCTAACGAGAAATCTTTGTGGAAAATACTACCACAAAAAATGACTGAGAATTATTTGTACAAATTTAGCATTTAATTCTCTACGCGCCCATGCATGGTGAAGCCTGGCCTTAAACGAAACTCAAAACCCGGAGTGAAAATCGTTACTAGTAAACAGCGAGCGTCGTAAGACGCCACACGGTTATCAGTCTTTTGTTCTTAATTGAAGCTGTGCCCATGCGCGTTTTGAAGCGAGTCACATTAAAATATCAGGACTGAAATTTTAATAGATTTAGCTCCTCGAAATAGTTCCATAGCTTAGTGAAAATCATGGAGAAGTCTTAAGTTTTCGCACTCTTCTATTATCTATAAATAAATCGCATCAGTTAAATCAAACATAGATATTCAGTCTTTAACACATTCAGATCCAATGTACACAGTTGTGTACATTACACATGTGTAAGTAGTTTTTGGTCTGTGCTGCACAGTGCGAAGCTAAATGACCAATGATATTACCTGTGAGAAAATGATTCGCAAACCGTCTTAATGGTATAGGCCATAACTGGTTCATATAATAGTAGACGAACATGTAGCCTAAATCTCATTAGCTGTGACAAGGGGACAAGTACTGTGTCGATTTAAGTACAGCACACATCATAAATATTTTTGTTTGCAACACCTGAAACCGTAAAGTAATGTGGGTCTGAAAGGGTTAAGAGCGACATTTCATGTCCTTAAAAATTCGTTTCTGTGTCCATAAGAGAACTTATGAAATTATTATTACAAAACTAGTTTTTCTCCACCCTACATAATTGTTTGAAACATCAACTTAGGGTGTGAAGGGTTCTCGATCCAAATACCGTATAAGTTATGGGTAGGGACCCGAAAAATTCCCGAGTACAACGACCTCCAGGCTAGACTGCACGGTCTTATGTGGAATTGTGCAGATATCAATTGCCCCCCGTTGGTTGCTTGCTGCCACAGTGGAGGGCGATGATTGGGCGTGCATTATGTTGTCTCTTTCTTATTCACCCAGGGTTCTCCAAGAGGCGTCCAGGGTTCTCCAGGATGTGTCAAATAACGCGTAGGCCAATGGCGAAGGTGACGCAAACGTAAGAGTTTTCCAATTCTAGCTTGTTCCAAAAACTACCGCCAATTTTTCGGGTCTCTAGTTGTGGGTGTGTGGCGATTTTGAATGTCAAACATGTTACATACGAGCCATAATTACCTACTTAATTTTGAACGCAATCGATTACCAAAGAGACAACAATATTTGATTAGTAGCGTAATTCTGCGGCAAAATTATTATCGTGCGTACACAGTCTTACTGTTAACCGAAAGATTTTTGGACAAAAATGAGATAACCTGCTGGTAATGTTGACTGCCATGTTGCAAAATAAAAAAAAAAAATGGATGAATTCTTTGAAAACAAAAAAAGTTGCTCGGTATTATTTCAGTATTGTGTAATGCTGCTGTTAGCCATGTTTGTTGTTTTAGATGAAAAATTGACGAAAGAAAAATTCTTTCTTCTCAACACAGTGGTGGCAACTTTCTCTATGTGCTGTTCATGGGCACGTAGGAAACTGAGATGAAAAATATGTAGGACAAGGGGGGGGGGGGTGTTTTATGGTATATTAAGTACTGAGTTATCTCTTCTGTCTTGATTTCTCCTGTTAAGATGGTTAAATTACGACTACCACAACTTTAATGATTGGATTAAGTTGATGATTTCGCGAAATGGTTAACGATCTCAAGTCTGAGCATACTGTGTAAGCTTCGCTCCTTCCGTCTGATTAACTTACCGTCATAAATTGGAAGCATTAATCAGGAACTGTGTATCACGCGTATTCGGTTAATTAAGCACATTAAAAACTAAACCTTGACAAAATTCCTCGTCACAATAGTTTATATTAAAGGGATAGGAACATTTCGTGAGTTCATTTCAGGACAAGGTAGACGCCCAACACGTGTGCACTGGAGTTGAATTTGCAACGGGATCGTAGTTTAATAGACACGCCCTGGGCGACTCTGAGCCAATAGCAGACTTGTAAGGAAACAAGTGTGGAGTAACGCTTGCTTCTCTCTGGGGCAGCAGCCAATGAACAAACAATAGAGGCTCGAGTGTACACAGGATTGTGGAGTCTGATCTACAGATCATTGAACTAGCGAATGGTTCATATTCCTATTTATATTTAACGGATATATTGACTTTCATGCTCCACTGTAAAGTTGGCCAAATTGAAGAAAAATTAGTACCATGTATTAAGAGTTACATCTATATTAAAAGTGTTCCATTTAAATTTGGGTTCACTGATTTTGTTTAATGTAGCTTCTGTTGGTTTTATGCGGTATGAGTAAGCCAGAGCATATTTGTAATATGTAACCGTTCCTAGAAATATCACAGCTATACTTGATTGACGCAAGAATTAAGTCATCGTGTCGATGGTCTGTGGAAATGTTAATTTTACATATGGTGGACGGATACGAGATGAATAGGTACCGAGATAGCATGTAAGCTTGCGGAAACCTTGACATCTGACTTGAATATGCCTTGCGCCGTGTAAGCTTGTCGTTTAATGTGTGATTCAAGCTTGATTCAAGCATAATTTCTTGCGACTGGCACGTACTTGCTAATGACAGACTCGCAGATGGCTTGAATTATGCATGCAGCTTGCGAAGGAAAGCTCGCAACAGGTGTAACTTACCAATCTTGCTACACGTTTAGAGCCATATTACAAGATATTTTTTTAAATTTCATTATCTGAAAGAGATTCATATAAGGACACGTAAATGTAAATATTTGCAGTTTAATAATTGTAATTTAAAAAAATATATAACTGAAGAGTGAAAATTTCGGAATATGGGAGCCCAAGTTTCTATGCTCCTAATTAACTTTGCCAACTAAATCACATGGCATGCAATCTATACGATATACACAACATATTAATTAAGAATCAAGGATATTTAACAATCCCTACTCTGGCACTGGCTTCCTGAATCTATTTAAAAATAGGTATTGATGTTTTTTCCAACTTATTTCTTACTAGCACGAGAGATAATAATATTAATATTTATTACTTTCTTTTGGATGAATAAATATGTGTCTGGAATAACTTCAATGCCTATTGCAGAAAAGATACAGGATGGCAATACCAGAGGACTGAGTGTTCATTATCCTTGATACTTAATTAATATGTTGTTTACATGATATAGATCACATGCCATGCGATTTAGTTTGCAAAGTTAATTAGGAGCATAGAAACTTGGGCTTCCATATTCCGAAATTCTCGGATTTCTGGTGCAATATTTTGGAAACTGTAACCATGTGACTACGAATATTTACATTCATGTGGTCCTTGTACACGTGCTAAATGGCACAACTTGAACAGAGGATAATAAAGAGATGGAAATGATATATATATATATATATATCTTGGAAACCAATCATCTAATAATCACCAAATTATTCATACTAGTAGTACTAGAGTGGGCCTGTAAAATTACATAATTCAAGTTGGTAATTTATCATTTCTGACATATCTCGGAAACCAATCATCTAATAATCACCAAATTATTCATACTAGTAGTACTATAGTGGGCCTGTAAACTTACATAATTCAAGTTGGTAATTTATATATATATATATATATATATATATATATATATATATATATATATATATATATATATATATATATATATATATATATATATATATATATTAATATTGGTATGCGTTCCACAGGTTAGTGACGACAGTGTGCATCTGTTGAAGAACGCATTGTTCCTGCTCACGCATATGGGCCAGCTGCTGTTGTTCTGCTGGTTTGGAACGCAGATTTACGAAGAGGTAAGTGTAGTGCAGAAATTCGTGTCACGTTACCCGTTTCCAAAATCAAACACTTTCACGCCGTTTCCATGAGCAAACTGATTCACTGAAAAGTTATCATCAGTGACATGTGGTGAAATGTTCCGAGGCAAGCTGCTGGTGCTTTCTCAGCACTGTACGCGCCCTGCGCACGCAGCAGGGACCAGCAAGCTAAGCGGAGCCGGGAGGAAATGAATGTATGGCGGCCACTCGCGAGAGAGCGGCGAGGCACCCATTACACGTGTGCTGTGACGTGTACTTTAATACTACGTTTAAGTGGCCGATGTGTGAACTAGTAAAGTATTAGGTATATAACACAGCAAAACACAGCTTACCTTGAAATAGTTCACCACACGCTGCTGGTTATTATACTAGAACACATTTACGGAGCGGATAGAGCATGCCACTAAGAAGTTACCAACTTACGGATTTCAACGTTAAAATTCTCTTCTTCTGCCACTATAACTTTAATAACCAGTGGCTTAGAATGAGGCTGGCAGATTAAAAAAAAGTAAACATGTGTTTAGCGAAGTTATAACCTTATGCCTGGAAAAATTTAATGTTATTGGGATATATTGACTTCACCCTATGTACACGAAAAAAAACGAAAGCGAAAAATCGGTCTACCAGTCCTTTAATCTGTGGTCTTGAGAGAAATGTCCCCGCAATTTTAGATTTGTAGGATTTGCATCACAACTAACAACACAGTCTCGAGCCACAGGGAACTGCCATATAATCGATATAAAATCTGTCTCGCTTGACTATTATCGCTAGTCTCGTTTCTGCTATCGTCCGAAAGGAACAGATATCTTATTTTTTGGCGGCAGTCACTGGTCAAAAGTTGATCAAGACATTGCCACTGTAATAATCCGATAAAGCTCGAGAAACTATTATTTATGCTGTGTCGTACGAATAATTCCGTTAAACACTCTCTAAGCGAAACTTGAAAAAAAAAAAAAAAAAAAAAAAAATTGCACAAATCCAAGATCGCGGGAATATTTAACTGTGCACATTTTGTTAGGCGTGAATATGCGGTGAGCAAAGTTAGTACCTTGCCTCTGAGATTTAATAGGACTTCGATTTATTTCAGAGTGTTTGAAATACACGTTCTCCCGAGAAACTGTTGAAACGAGTGTACAGTCTGCTTGTATAAGAAAAGAAAATGCATTTGAGAATAAGTACGAAAGCTACTATCAAGAAATCGCGCACATCAAAGACTGTTCACGATAAAATGAGCTCTTTTGAAATCAACCTCAGAAAAATGACATGTATTTTAACGGGCGCAATGAGTGACATGCGCCCAGTAATGTTGGTGACGATAGTTGGGAAAGTAATTCCATACATTAACCTCGAATAAAAAATGTCAGGTAACCATTTCTGATAACTTAAATCAATTCGTTCGCTTTCTGTTTTTTTTTTTTTTTTTTTTTTTTTTTTTGTAATGCGTCGAAGTGTAAAAGGGATGTAAACTATTTACTTTTGTAATAATTGTACAGTTTGACTTGACCGACGCATGAATAAAGTGATGAGGCCCATGGGAATGCTAATTATACATAAGGCGGAAAAATACACGACGTGCATACAAGTAAGGACATGTATAGGCTATTCACGATAAAGTGATCACTTTTTAAGGCCCTGCTACATTTTTCCCTTTCAATTAATTTCTACTTTTACGCCACTTTTAAATGCAAACATTGCAATGTGACTAATAAACAAAGTGCATGCATTCCATCACTCTCAAAAGTTAACGCAATAAAATATATTTATTGGGGGGTTAAAGCCTTTTGCTGTTCACGGTAAACTGAGCACTTTTGAAATCAACCCCTGGAGAACATCCTTGCCCCGACCTGCATCTACAGTTTTTTTTTAACGGGCATACTCACATGTGCCCGGCAAAGTTGGTACCGACAACGACGGAGGCAAACAAGTTTCACGTCTTAACGTCGATTTAAAAATGTCAGACAAACAATTATGAACAATGGAATTGTTTATTTTGCGCTCGGATTTTTAATGCATATAATCATAAGAATTAACCGCTCGATGTCCCGCAGTTCTAGTGGTACAATGCATAACGGGAACACTGTGCGTCGTTTCAGAACCTTGGACGTGCAGTAGAGGCGCCGGGCTGAAAGGAACGCGGGTCGCTTTCGCCCTTATCGCTCCCTCGTTTCTGTGCTTCGAACTGTCAAAACAAACAGCTTCAAGTTTATACAGGATGTACCTAAATTCGACCGGCAAACTTCGGGTGTAGGTTATTCACGAAAAAATAAGTCGAAAACATAATACGACATATCGTCTAAAATTAAATCTAAGGGAGATACGCGTTCTTGAAGGTGTAGTAGAAGAAAATGTTTCTTGCAGTACCACTGTAATGCACCTCTCTCTGGAATCTTCCCCTCCCTTTAATAGCCTCAAAAGTGTGTTATTGAGTATTGTGTGTTCCTCACCTGCCAGGTAATGGTAAATATTATGTTGAAAGTAAAGCACAAATTACGGTGAGGTTTGGGGTATTTCCACAAGGTGACAATTCTGTTAATTTTGACATGAGGACTAATAATACATCCTGTAAATCTCGAATATGCTACCGCGACATGGATGTTAGTTCGAAATAGGTGAAGTGATTATTTACATGAAATAATTTGATGACAGGGACAAGTGTTGTGTTTGAAGATTCTTGTCCAGTTCTCCAATATCCAGACAATCGGTGTTCCATCTTAAATAATATTTACAATATTTGCAATAAAGAAGTGTTCCAGGCCCAATTCCAAAGATGTGTACCACCCTTAGTATTAAATCTAGAACATAGGTTGTATATATGTTTTCAACTTATTTTTTCGTGTATTGTACATACAGCCGAAGTTTGTCGCTTGAATTTGGATACACTCTGTAGAACTGGTTGTCGTGTTTCCCAGAGCCATGGGGTCGAAGCTCTATAGGATATTCGTGGGCCACTAAATCACAGGGTAGAATAACTTCGCTAACTGTTGAAAAATGTAAACAATACTCATAAATAAATAAACCTGCATATTTTATAAACTTTATAGTTTTATTTTTAAATGTACTTAAGTCTCAAGTAAGTTAAGTTTAATTATTCTTATCGTCATTCATAAAATATATTATTTTGATGAAAGCATGCACTGCGTTGATCATGTCCGCTCTAGCATTTCATGTCCGCTCTAGCACTGAGTTGATTTGTTTTCGTTGCTATGATCGTTGCAGGAATTGAGATTTATTGAATTTTCAATTGCTGCTTGTCTAAGAATAATTGGTACAAGTGTTATTGATATCAGCAACAGTGTCTTTTTGAAAGAGAAAATATAACTCTAACGTTTGTGGGTAACGTAGTAACAAACCTATGTATTCTTTACAGTCAAATTGCTTAACGCATTGACCAAAACGTCTGTCTGAAAACTTAAATAATCATGTTTACGAACTGTAATGTTGGCATAAAATTCTACCTAAAAGTCCAAACCATGGCCGTAGAAGACAAGTCTGCACACTCGCCTATCTAACAATGTTAGCGAATAGACCTCCTTATTGACTGATTTAGTTCAAGCACTAGCCGCAGGTCGCTGCAAGTAAATTAGTGTTGTTTGCATTACTGGTATATGGATAACACCATTGAGATATGAATGCAATTTTCCCATTTTAAGAAAAAATTGCAATTCCCCTCTCTGTGCTAGACATGTCAACAGCATTACTTCAGTAGCAGCGCTCTGCGGACGGGTCCATGAACTGAATGGGCCAATAAGGGCGTTAACTTTTCAAACTAATGTCCAGATCTGTATTCTACGGCCGTGGTCCAAACTAAGGTTAATTCTACTCAGGTTAGGAACAAAACTAGTTTTCTAATGGGAGAGTTCGACATAGGGGAAATTTCCGCCGCTAGGTGCGCTGTGTTCTAAAGAGGTCACCTATATTTAAAATTCTAAGCTACGTGAATAATAAACGAGAATGATTGTACCTAGTTACGTAATTATTTCATATTTGATTTATGATTATTGCAATTGTTTTTTTTTTTTTAGCGTAAGAAAATAGAGACAGTCTTGTACACATGCGACACTAGCGCTTACCTAGTGGCGAAGAATTTTAGTTGCCAAACTAGAAGCATTGAGTTTCCCCATCTGAGTGGAAGAAGCCTTGCCCTGATATAGAGTAAGATATACGGGCCAACCAAAATAACACTGGGCATCGCCTGTACACCTTCCTTGCTTTGTGCCCCCTCCCTCCACAGAGCTTGTCCGTGATGCACGCGGCCTACGACACGTCGTGGCTGAGAAGCTCCCCCAGGTTCAAGAGCAGCGTCCTTCTCATCATCTGCAGAGCTCAGAAACCAGTTCTTCTCACCGGTTTCCAAGTGTATTTGGTCAACTTGGAGACCTTCACTTCGGTGAGCGCCCGGCACTGGCTGGCGTACTTGTGACCTACTCCGCCGTCCGTTAGCCATTCCAGAACCAGTTGTACGTAAACGTGAAGGTTAATTCTTGAAATTTGCAACCATAGCGGGAGGCAATCCAGATAAATCAGATGATAACAAAATCGGGGATACAGTTTGGCCTTGCAGTTCCGAATTCATAGTCTACATCCGAAATTCAATTACACCACTCGATTGCCAAAGGATCAAAGAATGTGTTACGTTGAGTGAGGACTGCGAACCATCCCCCCCTCCCCCGGGGAGGGGGAGCTTCAAATTTAAGTACGTTTCAACTTCCGCGTAGTATAACTTTTGACTAGGAGAAGCTACAGCTTTCGTTTGAGTTCTAATGGACAGATCTCGTGAAGATCAAACGAGTGCGTGTATAAAAACATTTATGTGTCATGGTTATGGTAGGTAGTTAGGTACTTGGACTTAACGTCTCGTCGACAGCGAGGTCATTAGAGACGGTGCAAGTTGCGCAGGGAAGAGGGATTGGGGGAGGATTGATCTTTGTTAGGAACCCACCCCAGCATTGGGCAGAAGTGATTTCTGAAAACCATGGAAAGACGAAATCAGAATGGCCAGGACGGAAATCGAAATCGGGTCCTCTCGAACGCGAGTCCTGTGAGTCATCACTGCGCCACCTCGCTCAGTGGCGTTATTATGGTGAAATTGTAAGAGTTTAATGTAAAAAATCAAGAAAACTTAACACAACTTCGACCTATACTCGTCAAAAAGCAAATTCGAAATATAGAAATTCTATTCGGTTGGAAAGAGCATCTCAAAAACAATCCATTGATACCCATAAAACCCCACATGATCGAGAGCGAAGCGGTGCCGGAAACCTAAAATACACCCCAAGGTGTCCGAGCGTGTCAACGTAGACGTATTCACGCAAAACCAACGGCCGTGTCCCCAACACAGCGAAACCCATTTTTTTTTGGGATTGTTCTCACTCTAAATTCAAATCAGTGGGAAACCACTGATTCGCAGTGAAATTCAACAATTCGAATCAGCGAAAATGGCTCCACTTAGAATCAGTGGAAAACCACTGATTGTTTCAGTGAGAAAATTTCGCTGATTGAATCAGTGACGTGAAATTATTTCCCTGATTGAATAAGTGATGGCCGACTACAGTGGCGAATTAAATATATTTTTTTTTTAAATTGAATGTAGCCAAATAATTAGGTGAAATAAAACATATTTACGATAGTTTACTGTTTATATTCCGCAATTTACAGTAATTTATAACGGTAACAGGTGGCCGGAATTGAACTTGCACGCCTTCCGGCTCTAGGCCGTTATCTCACCATGTGCGCTACCGCGCCAATTTGAAATGCTATAAGGAACATATATACCTTACAGTTTCGCCACGAAGTCGTGAAGATTTAAACTGCATGCTCTTACTTTTCCGTTTTCGATTTAATTGGTACCTATTACGATTGCTAAAACTAATAGCATGCGAGTGCACTCTCTTCACCGCATTATACGGAGTTTAAACCTTCAAACAGAGTGCTGCGACGATTAGGTACATGAAAACGAAATGAAGGACGTAAAAAACGGAATGAATGGCCGTGGCTGTGTTCGGTTTCGGGTGCAATGTGTCCTTGATCGCTTGCCCTTGACCCCTTCCCGTTTCACGAGCCCTTGCTCCCTCCATGAGATGCATTCCTTAGTTCATTCGGACGCCTGTGTTCGTTTCAGCCTCGAGTTTTATTCCGTCGAATTTGGCTCTATGCGAGTTTCTTTTGGTTTTGTGACCTTCGCAAGTGTTTTCCGCGGCCTTGCAGAGTTACAAACACAAACCAATGAAATATTCAAAACTGTTGCGAATCAAAAAACTGTGTGGGGCTCGAGAAGGGTAAGCTGCTCGTGTCCTTAGCTGAACGGGACCTTCTATGGTGCACAGTGCACACTTGTTGTGAATTCGGACAGCGGCAATGTGACGTCACATCTGGGATGCACTTTTTAAAGGCACGAAGTCAGATAAGTGCCCTTAGCTGGCGAATTCGAACACAGACACAGCCACCTATTACCTCATAAAATGGCATTTTGATAGACAAAAAAAAACATTTTAGAAAGTATTTTGGTGTTTGTTTTATTAGTTTATTAGTCATTATTTCACTTGATACACTCTTTTTAACGGCAGTTTCTTAAACGTTGTTTGATGGACATTTCTAAACGCTGTTTAACTGATCCATCAGTGAAAAATATACCACTTAGTAAACAGTGAAAAAAAATGACTTATGAATCAGTGTAAAATGTCACTAAATCAACAAGTGAAGGAAATCTGGCATTTTCCCCCCCGGATTCATAAGTTAAATCCACTAAAGTGA
This sequence comes from Dryococelus australis, assembly GCA_029891345.1. NCBI lineage: Eukaryota > Metazoa > Arthropoda > Insecta > Phasmatodea > Phasmatidae > Dryococelus > Dryococelus australis. The sequence goes on from CM057007.1 coordinate 17,480,619, forward strand.
CAGTTGCAGTCAGTTACGTTTGACTGATTGAAACAGTGAAATTCTCACTGATTCAGATTTAGAGTGCTGTACGCCATAAGGCTCGACGGCCAATGAATCATTGGCAATGATCTTTGCGAGGAACTGATGAGTAAACTGTGTTATAAGCTGTTCACGATAAAGAGAGCACTTTTGAAATCAACCTTAGAGAAAAGTCACTGCTCCTACCGACATATATTGTAACGGGTTCACTGAGTGACATTCATCCAGTAAAGTTGGTAACGAAGGATGGAAAGTAGTTCCATGTCTTAACGCCGAATAAAAAGTGCTAGGTAACCATTTGTGATAACTTAAACTATTTCTTTCCCTTTCTGCTTTTAATTTATAACAGTGTGAAAGTGAGCAGATTTTTAAACTATTTACTTTCGTAATAATTTTACCGTTTCAATTGACCTACGCAAGAATAAAGTGCCGAGGCCCGTGGCAATGCTAATCTTACATAAGGCGGAAGAGTACACAGCGTGCGTACAAGTAGTTCTTAAGCAGGGCTTTCAAAACTGCTCAGTTAACCGTGAACAGCCTTTACCGATCTAGTTTATGACTGGTTCACATTAATGTAGCCAAATTAAAAAAAAACAACAGCTTACTGGTTGTGACAACGATCAAGAGTTGCGTCGACTTATGTACAGTGCGCTTCGTGTAATTTATTTCTCGTATTACCTGGTACCGTATATTAGAGTAGGTCTGAAAGCGCGCATCAACACTTTTAGGCGTGTACAGAAATGTAATTTTTGGGCGTTATAACAAAAACAAAAGTCTCGTATCGAGACCAATAAAAAAAAATGTGTTTTCTAACATACACGGCAGTAGAGAGTCGAGAATGATCCCGCGGATGAAATTATAAATTAACTTCCTCGTTCTATCCATTTACAGGCAACAAGAACTTTTTTTTTTTCTTGTCCTACGCTATCTTACGAATTTAAGTATATAGAAGTCACAACAACTATGGGGCTGCTTTATGACGACAATGACTTTCATCGTTATAATTTTTCGAACTGACTCTTCTGCCTCCTAATTACCACGCAGTGTATGACGTAATTGCCGTTTTTTTCGGACATTGTTCAGAGTCGTGCAGTAAACTCGATTCTTTAGCTGGCTGTCCTCCCAGCAAACACGTGTAGATTAGAAATCACACTAAATCCATTTCCTCACTAGGGTTATGAGTTATTTCAAGTTCAAACTATTGTGATTTTTTTTTTCTTTCCTTGTTTGATCATTCGTTATAAAATATCTTTGCCTTTTCTTTTCAGATGCTGAGCAGCGCATTCTCTTACTACACTATTCTAAGAAAAATGTACACAGATGATTCCATCTTCTAGGAAGAATCGTCCGAATAGATACAACCTTCAAATTATTGCTGTTATCAGATGATAATAAAGTTGTTTTTATGCATCCCTTTCCACCCATGTAACTATTTTTCAACAAAATGTCACACATGTTAGAGTGTTTGGTGGATTTTCTTGCATATCAGTGAACAAACATGGGCGGAGTAATAAAATCATAGCATTAGTGAATTAGTAATAATATTCGCGTATTGCCGTGGTGTGTCGCAATGGTGACAGTGTTGGCCAACACACATAGGATGAGGACTTTGTCTCACTGATTCCTTAATGCAGGTGTTAAAGTAGAAAACAGCTGAGAGCCCCTCAATGTTGTGAAAAAAAGGGATTTGGGTTGGTTGCAGTGAAAAGGTTTGAAGGTTTCTTTGCCTTTGCTTTTACATAAACATAAAAATCATTTTACAAAGCTTTTCCCCCAATGCCACGATAATTAGTATCAAAAATATAACTCTGTATAAAATAGTTTCCCCGCAATTACATTTTATATAAATTTATATCCTTTCCCTCTATATACAGGTTAAATAAAATAAATTATTTTACATTATACTTAACTTAAAATGGCAGCAAGCCCCGCCCCCTTAAAATGTTAATGGAATAGCAGGTCTTGCCTCTGTGTCCCCGAACCTGGGCGAGACACCTGTATGTATTCTTTATTCGAAACCGTCGAGAACACTACGAAATGATCATCACTCCGTCGATATCCGGTAGTCCCGGAAACGCGCCCTGGTGGCACGTGGCTGGCTGGCTGGTGTCACGTGGTCAAGGCGCTGTGCGTGGTAGGGGGAAGATGGCCCCAAGCTAGCGCGGGCTGCAGCAGCCCCCGCGGCGCCGACACTTGCAGAGCAGCAGGCGCACGCCCGGTGGACGCGAGGCATGATGGCTCCGTCAAACGGACCCCGTCGCAGCGAAGGTAAGCCGTCCCAGACGGGAAACACACTTTCTCGACTTCACGTACGGTTCCGTTGGTTTAGCTTGCGATCGATGTGCGGGGATAGCCGTCACATCCCTCCTCCCCTGAAGACGACTCACGAAGTCCGTATCTAACACGCGTCAAGTAACGTAAGGCGTAGGCTGGCCAGGCCCTTACCCCAGGTTCCTTTCTATTAAACCTTCAAATACTTATGTCTTTACATATTTTTTTATGTACTCAGTTAACTTTTGAGTAGAGTATACTTGCCTATAAGCTGTTCACGGTCTTTTGGAAGTCGTCATATTTGGTATAATAGTTAATAAATATATTTTGTTGTAGCTTTAGACGATAATTTCAGAGTGCGGTGGAATATACGTGCAGTATTTATTATTTACATTTCAGTATTTATTTTAAAAGGTGGTTAGAGGATAAGAAATGGCTGATAGGGAAAAGTAACTAGGGCCTTAAAAGGGCTCAATTTTCCGTGAACAGCCTATACAAAACTTTAATAACTAAGGTGAGGTTCCATTCTTGATTTCAGACAAGATCTGCTTACATTCCTGATCAACATTTTCATGTTATTTGATGTCAGTAAATATTCTTGGGAATTCTTGTGACATATTCTAATCTGAAACATCAGTGTTTCCTACAGCTGGCCTTGACAGCTGACTATCGACGCTCGCTATGCTCTCTACAGGTGCCCCATTCTTCATCTTGCTCAAACTCTTCTGCGCAATACATCCGCGACAACGCGTCCGCCACCGAATTATCGACCCCGCGAATGTGTTGCACGTTAAATTTGGAACGGGCCAATCTTACCAGCCAACGTGCCGACCTTTTTGCGATCTTAATAACCAGCTGAGCGCTTGGTTACCCGTGTACAACGTGAACGGCGCGTGATCCAAGTAATCAGCATTTTTTTTCCATAACCCAAACACAACTTAAACATGCTTTTTCATAAATTGTTAACTTACGTTCTGCCTGCGTCAATAATTTACTGGCGTACGCTATCGGTATAAAATGACCATCAGTCTTTTGATTCAAGCATGCTCCTAAAAATTCTTCAGAAAAATTCGGTGAATACAGAACGGGAGGGAGGATTAGCTGACATGTACTTCGAATTTTGAAAAAACCATTTCCTGGTCTTCGTTATATTCAAGCTGCACGTTTTTTTTTTCTTTTCAATTTATTTAACGGCTCTGCAAGATTAGAAAAATTCGGAATAAACTTACTAAAAAATGCTATCATGCCTAAAAATCTTTTCACTCCCTTTACATTTTTAGGCTGCGGGAAATTTATGACTGCTTTTACCTTTTCCGGATCCGTTCACAAACTCCCTTCTGAAATCATAAATCGCAAATAACGCACATGTTGTTGTGTCCGACTTATTTTCCCGGATTTACTGTTAGCACGGCTTTTCTCGACGCGTCTAATACTAGCCGCAAGTGTTAAAGATTTCCTCTAACGTATTACTATAGGCTGTTCACGGTAAAGCGAGCACTTTTTAAGGCCCTGCCGACAGGATTTAACCTTTAATAAATATATTTCATTACCTCTTCAGACGGTAACTTCCGAGAAGAGCGAAATGTTTACACTGTGTTTATTTGTCACGTGAGAGTGGTCGTATTAAAAAGTGGCCGAAAGATGAAAACTGACTGAAAGGAAAAAAAAAATTTTTTCAATGCCTTAAAAAGTGTTCACTTTAACGTGAACAGCCTATATAAATGCCCACGTGATCTATGTACGTGAATACAAACTCGTATAGATATTTTACTAATACGTGAGTTAACACTCGTGACAAATACTGGGGTTCGGAATTTACTCCCATCGGTAAACGCGTCCACTGGGTACCACGGGGTACAAAACACTAACGGTGCCCTACTATTGGGACGAAACTCACACTGCAAGAATGCCGAATTTAAATCCAATATTGTGAAATACTTGATCTTCCGCAAATGTTGAAATACCTTTTCGATGAAGGGTACAGGGTAGGAATCGACATACAATTTTTTTTATTTGTTTCCCTACAATCACAGATAACTCTATACTGCCCCGGACTTTTCTTTGGGAACGAAAAAGGACTTGCGTACGGTCTTGTGGAATTTTCCACGATTCCCTGCTCTTGCAAATCTATGATCAATTTTTTTAATAATTTAATTTTGGGCGCTAACACACGATACGCCACGCACACTACACTACGGGCTGATTTTCTTTCAATCATTCTACAGAGCTTTCCTCCCAATATCACAATAAATTGGTAGTATCGAAAATCTTATTCTGTATAAAATAGTTTCCCCACAATTACATTTTATATAAATTTATATCCTTTCCCTCTATATACAGGTTACATAAAATAAATTATTTTACATAATACTTAACTTAAAATGGCAGCAAGCCCCGCCCCCTTAAAATGTTAATGAAATAGCAGGTCTTGCCTCTGTGTCCCCGAACCTGGGCGAGACACCTCTATGTATTCTTTATTCGAAATCATCGAGAACATTACAAAATGATCCTCACTCCGTCGTTATCCGGAAGTCCCGGAAATCCGCCCTGGTGGTAGGTGGCTGGCTGGCTGGCGTCACGTGGTCAAGGTGCTGGGCATGGGAGGGGGGGGGGAGACAGCCCAAGGTTGCCGCCGCGACGCCGACACTTGCAGAGCAGCAGTCAAGCCCGGCGGACGTGAGGCGCCCGTCGCAGCGAAGGTAAGCCGTCGACAAACTTCACATGTTGTTCCGCAGGTATAGCTTTCGATCGATGCGCAGGGATAGCCGTCACATAACTATGACGTAATTTTACTAGCATGTGTATGTGTGCAAGATTAACAACGTTTGGTACTTAACGCAGTTTGTAATAGTAATGTTAGTATTAATAGCATAGCCTACTTCTGGTGGTCTGATTACTGTTAGTAATACGACTTGTAACAGCACTGCTATAGACTGTTCACGATAATGTGAGCACTTTTGAAATCAACCTTAGAAAAAAATCGCTGCCCCTACCTGCGTGCATTTTAACGGGAGACCTTAGTAACATGAGCCCAGTAATGTTGATAACGGTGATGGAAAGTAGTTCCATATCTTAACTTCCAATAAAAAGTGTTATGTGACCCTTTGCGGTAACTTTAATTATTTATTTCGCTTCTTGTATATTTTAATTCAGCAAAATGTAAAAATGACCAGATTTGCCAAATATTTACTTGCATAATAATTTCACACGTTCACTGGATTGATGCATAAATAAAGTGATGAGGTCCATGGCAATGTTAGTTTTACGTAAGGCGGAAGAATACAAAACGCGCGTACAAGTATATCTTAAACAGGGCTTTCAAAAGTGCTCATTTTACCGTGAATGGCCTGTAGGTGGTGGTGATGGTGCGTAGTATGTGTGCGAAAATATTGCACTTAATGATAACCATGTAAATATTTTGAAAACTTGGTTTTGAGCATTTTGCTAAACACGTTAATCGCACGTCTCGTAATTGTAGGAGGTGTACGATGTACAGTCTGAAAATATTGTTTAATGACGGGAATGAAATAATTTTGGGTCTGTATTATTGGTTAAGTCATGACTTAAATGTATTATGCCTACCGCCGGTTTCACCAACACTTCTTAGAATTTAAGAGCCACTTAAACACTAAATAATCTGTCCCTGGCGCCTTGTACCGTTTCACCAATTTTAAGCGCTCCTTAAAATGCTTTAAGCAGCTCTTAATTTAGGCAGCCAAAATCGGATGCCCAACTCTTTAAACTCTGCTTAAAAACACTGTGAACAAATTAAAACAAAAATGGCTGTTACTGAAAAAGTTGTGAGTAGATAACACCAAATGTGTTATAAAGTATTTAATTTTTTTATAAATATAAATAATAAATAATGGAGTATCAGTGATATTGAGACTGTGTGGAAGTCTTTATTTGCAGAAATAACCTATGAAGATGGTCTAAAACAATACAACGTGAGCTTAAAACTCGTGGCAGGCACGTATTTGTTTATGTGCATTTTCAACGTATTTACAAGAGGCGAAAACCAATATGCATGTACATAGAAGATGGAGTGTTAGTAGGCAGGTAGCTGATTGGTAAAATATGATTTTATTGAGTACGCGCAAGCTACGGAAGTATTTGAAATAATTGGAAAAAAAAAAAAGTTTGCCTTCACTACACTTAGTGTAATTTTTACAGCAAAAACGTGTCTACATTAGGCCTGTATGTACGATATGTAAAGATTTATGATTACTTTGATTGTATTTGAGACTGGACATAATATAACGCATTTACACTTCGTTTTACAACACAGGAGAAATTTGCAGTAAAAGTTTTGCACACATTCGACTTTGTTTTGAATTAGAAAAGCTAACGGGAGCCCAATTAAAGGTGCTACACAGGTGTGACTGGTCATAATCGTATTAATTCAAATTCGGGCACTGGGCGTTTCGAAAAATTGCTCATGAATATCGTCAATGTTATTACCAACAAACTATCACAAATTCTGGTTAGAGAAGAAAGCCAACATATTAATTAACCATCATATATTCAATGGGGAGATGCATTTTACTCACAGTGTAATTGCCTGAAATATTATCGGATTTCGAAATCGCAACTAAGATCAATACTGTCACTGAAAAAGTCCACTAAAAATAAATAACTTCAAATGAAATATGTACCAAATCTTTAAAACACAGCAGCAATGTCGTACGTAAAACATTTTTTTGGTGGTCTTATAGTAAATGTAGGCCCAGTGTCGTGTTTTGAGGGCAATACGATTTTTACACGGAATATACATTACGTTTAAGGAATATTCAATCAGTGCCTAAACAAAACAGCAGTTTCATTTTAAAATTTGTCATTAACCTAACGTGTTATTTTTTATAAAGCATCGAATATATAAATGCTTGAGGAAATCTACGTAAATATATGTAACTAGTCTAAGACATTACCCGAGTGGATAAAATATAAAACAATTTAACTTCTGACTAGCCAAAAAAAAAAAAACAGCACAAGCCTATATGGATCTTTGGAACTTTTGCTGCGAAAAATCACACTTGGCACTGATAATTAATACAAATTAGATCGCAAAACATAAAAAATCACAGAATTGCAGCACAACACATCCACAATAATAAATTAGCGTCGAAAAATTAAAAACTTTCTATTCACGTACGTAATTTTAACACAAAAATATTTCGGTACTCGCAGTTAGTCGAACAAATCGAATACACGTATCTTTTTCGTATATTCAGTGACATCTGTTCTAATAGATTCTTAGTATTCGTCAGGCAAACGATAAAACTTTAATTTTTTTATTATAAAATAAATATTTGATTAGGGTTCGTTTGCTCATAACAAAAGTAAACACAATATTTCCGGGGGGGGGGGGATAGTTTTTTTTTCTTTCTTCATTTTAATTCTCATTGATTCGTTTAGTCTCACGACCACAACGCAACACTACCTACATAGCAGTATTTGTAACTTGTTTCTTGAAGCAACGCCCAGTTAAGTGGCACTTACAGAAATGAGTTTTATATTGGTGAAACACCTCGACATCCTTAAGGGCCACTTAATCTTAAGTGTTGCTTTGTTAGATCTTAGTTTATTCCTTGTCGGTGAAACCGACCCCTAGACTCCTGCTTATAACCTTCGACAGTAAAAAATTGTTAACTTAAATTGAGTTGAAGGGAAATAGTAGGTTTCACCGATATTTTCTATGATAGAAGCATATAGTTACGGAATATTGTTGTGGCTGGAGAAGAAAAATGCAGCTGACAGAAAAGTGGCAGAAAGGAATTACAGCGTCTCCAGATACTTCCTGCTATACCATGTGGATAAGTTCATTAGATTGGCCACATGCTACCGGCAGCTGTATTCGGACTTAGAAATTGATCTCTTTCGTAAAAATAATACATGTTATCATCGCCCACGGCTTGTGCTTCCACTTGTCATAATTTCTTCCGCCAGCAACAGCTGCAAGAAAGGACCATACCTTTCTGATATTTACTTTAGCAATACTTGGCTAAAATATTCACAATGGAACCTTCTGCGCAGGTATTGGCATAGCTTCGCAGGTCCTTTAATTGACTCATCCCCATTTCGTCACAGTCTAAGAGTTCCGATGATTCGGACATCCTGGAGGAATAGTGTAGGAATCTAGGCTACAAAATAACGATTCTCCACATCATAATACACAATCATCTATAAGCTACTCACGGTAAAGTGAGCACTTTTGAAAGCCCTCTCGTTTGGAATAATAGTCAATAAATATATTTCGTCAGTGTATTGTGGAATCTACTCACATTGTTTGTTACTTGCATGACAATATTTAATTGAAAATGTGGCTAAAGGCTAAAAATGGCTGAAATAAAAAAGTAACTACGGCCTCAAAAGTGCTCGCTTTACCGTGAGCAGCCTATACCAAAGGTCGCGTGCACGCTTGCAAGATTAGAATGAAACACTTGGGTGTCTGAATCACCATATCAAAATTATGCTTCCTGATGAGACTTTTCATAAATTGTGTTCGTAGATCTTACAAGTCCAGCTGAGCGGATCCATTAGGAATCTGATTCTGCTAGTCCTGAAGAAATACCACGATGCACGTGCGTCGAGCAGTGGCCTCTACTTATCTCGTATGCCGACTGACAAAAAGCGAAAAATCCGAAAGTAATGATCAGGAATGGATGTAATTTGGCACGCGTGCATGACATTACTATGCATGTACATCGTTAAAGGTAGAACGATCTTTAAAGTCTAGTACGGCCAGCAAAGTGTGTTAGCGGTTCCACCGCGATTATAGCGCTGATGTTATGTGCATGTGCGAAACATCAGGCAGGTCGCCGAGTACAGAGCATGCCTCGCATGCGCGTTTGCACGACTTGTAGGTACTTGAAGGAGTTTAATAGTGGCCGCAGTGTGCCGAGCGTATGGTTCATTACCACTGCTTGCAACCAAATTATGTGTGGAAAAATTTTTTACAAGAAATTGAGAAGCAGAGTTTGCAAAAGAAACGTAAATGATCTGTGGCATATCAAAAAAACTTGAAAGGGTGGGGTTGCTTTGATTTATACAAAAATAAAAATATTATTTACAGTAGAAAACTAAAAACATTTTAATATTTTTGTCTTTGGATAAATTACATAACATGATTATAGTTACGCTAGATATTATTATCATGTTAGATCGCCAATAGTCATATTTGTTTCACAATTCAGTTCTGAGAACTAATGCAGAATTTTTTTTTTTATCTACGCACTGTATTTGGTGGTTTTTATAAAATGAATTAACGTATAAACCGTGGCAGATTTAATTCAAAGAGAAAAAAAGGGGGTGGGGGAGCGGGGAAGAGGGCTCGAGTCCCTCCCTTGGAGCGTGATTTTACACTGAATAAAAGGAGATTATTCTTGAAGCCATGTCCATTGGTAATTCACATACTCAGTATAGCAACAAGATATTATAAAATGTAATACGTGTACTTAGTACAACAATACATATGATTAAAAAGCTGTTCACAGTAAAATGAGCACTTTTGACAGTCCTGCTTCAGATCTACTTGTATTCACGTTGTATATTATCCCATCTTATATAAAATTAACACTGCCATGGGCCTCATCATTTTATTCGTGCGTCGGTCGAGTGAAACTTTGAAATTATCAGAAAAGTAAACACTTCACAAATATGATCTTTTTTACACATCGATGTATAAAAAAACGTACATAGCGAAATAAATATTTTAAGTTTGTGCAAATGATTACCTAACACTTTTAGTATGACGTTAATATAAAAAACTATTTTCCATCCATCGTTACCAACTTTACTGGGCGAATGTCACTCAGTGAGCCCGTTAAAATATGTGTAGGCAGGGGCAGTAACTTTTTCAAACGTTCATTTCAAAAGTGCTCTCTTTATCGTGAAAAGCCTTTAGTATTGTATCACGGAATTTCAGAACGTATTTAGATACCATATCCACAAAGTACTGGCATTTATATTAAGCATTGAATCGTAACACTGGCTGTAAGAATGTGATTTGAACATAATGCATTGTGCCCTACCCCCTCAAGCAGCCCACTCCTTGAACGAGTTTCTAGATCCGCCAAGGCGTATAAAGGTTTGGGTGTGGCAGATTATTCACACGACGTAGAATGATCACCAGACGAAGAGGCACGTGAGTAGAAAATGATGAGGCGATGATTTTTTTTTTTTTTTTTTTGGCAGCAGAATCGTCTCATGACTTCCTCCTCTGGACGTGCAGCCAGATGCCACCCACGGTGTTCATGACGAACTTTGTGGTATCCATCTTCAGCGGGATGGCGGTCTTGTCGCACACGCTGAACTCGTAGCGAGACAGCATGGTGCTCAGCCCCATTTTCACCGTCATCAGTCCGAACCTCAGCCCTGGAACACAAAACACACGCGCACGCACGTCTAGCCGATTCAGCAGGGCATTGATGCACCGAAACGTCCAACCTGCGTTTCGGAGGCCGACGATAGGGCACCTCTTAAAATCTCATCCACAGAGACCTGCGAAATTCGCGTTGTTATTTAAGGACAGGATGAGCTGCAAGTTTCTGCACGTCTTGGCCGGAAATGTGTCAGACATGCCTTGGAGAACTCACGAGCCAGTAACATTAGTTCAGTGCCTGTCTTTTTTTTTTATGGGGATCAAGCAAGTAGGTGACGTTGATTATTAAAGTGCAGCGGCCAATGAAACCACGGACTATGCTCGCTTGTTTATAAGGCAGTGGAGTCTATCCTCTCGCCGAGAGATAAAGCGAATTTTGCACGTCTCTACTCATCCAGCTTGTCGGAAGCGACGTAGATTGAAAAAAGGGGGGGGGGGGGCACGCTGCGTGTTCACTGAACTTGGTTCTGTCTCTCACCCTGCTACTAAGGCCATATTCGGTGTCTTGCAGCTACGAGTGGCACACCCGCGCAAGCAAACCTCATGAAACGCGAACGAGACATATGTCGGGTTAAGATGATACTGTGTGTCAACCTTCGTTGCACTCGCGTTATTCGTCCATGATGTGCATCGACGAGCGTGTGTAGAGAAAAACAGCGCGGTGTAGGAAACATACGTTCACCAGTACCTACATGGGTTTCCAGGAAAGTACCAAGCTTCGGGGTCGTGGCGATGATGCATCCCAACCTCCAAATTTGTTATTGAATAAGTAAGTTTAAAACTAATATCAAATCCATTCTACTGATCCGTTAGTCCCATACGTAAATAAAAAGGAAGAGCTCTTCTCAAAATTAATTACGAAACATACTTTTACAGACATGAATACCACAAATCTTTATTTTTTTTTTGCAATAATTATCCAAGGCTACATCCCCTCATCCTTAACCAGTCAGAGGATTTCGCTGGTGTTTCCAGAATACAATAGCAGTGGATGTTCCTGTTTTCATTAGCAAAAAAAAAGCAGTGCTGGTAAACCGAATTCGCATGTGCATGTCAAAACTATCACATATTTGTTTCACGCATTCCTGCACGGCTTTCGCAACCTCTGCACGTGTTCACCGAACGTGAAACCGCCTTTACGTGTGCATGGCCATTTCGATAATGTAATCGTATGAGAGCCAGTACATGTTTCACACTGACGAAAATTAAACTTTCTCAAAAATGTTATCTGACTCAGAATTATGAAATTTCACCCGTTTCGGTCCAGTTTTTCTTTTTTCGCAAACGAAGATACGCCCCTCCCCCTCACAAAAACAAAGACACAATCATACAGGTAAAAAACTAGCTAACAACATTTTATTTAAAAGGAAGGTTAGCTAAACAAAAGTAGTAGAACTCAAAGATATTATCTTAATAGGTAAATTCCATGTTACAAAGTCCTGGGAGCCACAAAATACCTGCTCACAATCTCTAAACTTGTTTAGTCTAGTTGTGTGTGTTACATATATATTTGAAATAAATGCTCGACTGTCACATGTAAGAACTTGACTCACAAAGACTTGCGGTTCTTAGGGGGGAAAGGAAGTTTATTTTCTTTGTGACTTCTGTGATTGAAGCTTCAACTTATTTATCCAAAATCTCGTTAAACTATTATAGATCAATTTTTTAACTGAACAACATCTTTATTTTTACTGTAGTTTTATATAAACATAATGAATTTTGCCTGTTCCTGTGATTTTGTTAATTTTATTATTTTAATTATTATTGTACTGTTTTTTTTATTTTTGATCAGTTCTATGTTCATATCGAATGGATACACAGTGTTAATATTATAACTCAATTTAGGCCTATTTTTAAATATTTTATCAAGAAAATTCTCCTTTTTAAGTTTTATTTCGACCTGAATCAAGATAAAGCCTTCTTTAATGGTACCCCGAATGCCAGGGTATTATATAAGATGGAAATATATATATATTTTTTACAATAGTTATTGTTTTGGGCCAGAAATATTCTCATTTATGTTTCTTCCATCGGGAATGAAGTAGAAAAAGAATGTTAGTTTCTGCAGGATTGCTTGTTGTCGACAAAAGTTACGTCTTTTTTGAGTCATTTGGGTTCAAACATCTAGAGCTCTACCTGGTAGGAGCATGTAGTGTGTTGAAAAAGTTTGATGAAGACATGTGATTAAAAATTATATATATACGTATATATATATGTATATATATATATATATATTATATATATATATATATATATATATATATATATTTAGAGGTATCTAAACAGTAAAAGCAAAGTAAGAAACGTTCGGTGCCATAAGACAAGTTTCAAGAGCTCATTTCCACTCGAAGGATTTATTTGTTTGGAAGTGAAAATGGCTAAAATAGGTATTTTCAGAATCAGTTTTAGCTGCCAAATTCCTATTCAGGAACTACGGAGTTGTTTTTAGACACGCATTTTACTTGTATATTCAGTAGCGTGATATAAAGATATAGGGTCGCCGCTGATAGTTACGTTCAGGCGAGTCGTTGACGCGCCTTGCACATAGAGGCGATGATGCAAGTGGTGAGCGAGTACTCGTCGGCCTTAGAGCTGGAGCGTTTCGTGGCATCGAACGGTCGATACAGCTACAGACAACGTTTCCCGACAGAAGCCGGGCCTGTGGCCTAATTACCACCACCTCCTTCCATAACCAAACCCCAATTGAGGTATACTGGGAGCTATACTTTAATTCTTTAGCCATTAAGTTTGGGATCCTGCAAATTTTTCGACCAACGGCTTCCCCGGAAAAAAACACTGTCATTCAAGATCAATCTTTCTCAAAACTCCATAAATCATCAGTCTTCCTCGTTGGGAAGAAAGTTTTATCTAATCGTTCCATGCCTTCACAGGATGTTTCTATCAAGTTTGGGGTTCTCATATCACTTTATAACATTCAGGATATCCAGGGACGACCAGGAATAGAAAATTTACATCCAAAAGACTGCCAAAATATTTCCAAACGTCCGTCCAACATTCAAAATTAGATGTAGGTATTTTGGATTTCCTATACACATTTTTAGATTTAGTCTCTTACAATAGGCCACTGGTGGTTTTGTAATATCTAATGAATATCAAGTAGGTGGTAAGATTGATATATACTACTGGATATCCAAAGGATGTCCATAAGAGATTCACTTTGGGACTTATGTGGATATAATTAGGACATCCGGTGGACGTCCAGTGCTATGTGGGTGCAGGACCCAACAGCCAGATGTGAGTACGAGCGAGAGAAACTCCTCTACCATATCAGATATTATGGTCCATTCACGTTTTCTCCACAACTTTTTGTATAGAACCTTTGAAAAATCACATCATGTATGACGTGTTTGGTTGTTTCCTTATATTCGGTTAAATTCAACTTTTACTTCTATTTTATTTATAAATTATTATACTTCATATGGATAAAAACAGAGGTAGAATAGGTGTGTTTGGTAATGCCCTAGTAATAAATAGTGCTCATGCAAAATATTATTTCACTGAGTGCGCACGAATGCGGCGCGTTGCCCCCTTTGGTGTAATTTTCTAGACTCCGTTAAGCTTGTTTGCTCAGGGCGGAGGAATATCCTGGAAGTAGAACTTTCAGCAAGGCCTACTCAAAAAAAAAAAGTTGGAAGTAACCGTGAATGGATTTAAACATTTTATTTTTTTTTTCTGTAGTATAACACCGATGCGGCGGACGGCCGCAGCGGAAGACTCACCGATGCAGATGCGCGGGCCTTCGCCGAAGGGCATGTACGTGTATGGCGGCCGCTTCTCGACGTTGTCCTCGCGGAAGCGCTCCGGGTCGAAGCGCTCCGGGTCGGTGTAGTATTGAGGGTCCCTGTGTATCGAGTAGATGGGGATGATTATGGGCGTGCCCTTCTCCACCGTCACGTGGCTGTCCGGGATCTGGTAGTCCTTCGTGCACACGCGGATCAGGTTCGGCAGCGCCGGGTACTTCCTCAGCGTCTCTGCGACACACACACACACACACAGCTCGTCTCTCAGACAGCGTCGTCTACTTTACTGGCGAACACACTGACAGATAGTCGAGCAAAATATCTATTTGTATAGGGCCAAAACATATATCTAACGAAATATATTGTTGAGCAAACAAAATTCGAAAAGCAACAAAATTACTTTAGTTCGTCTAACAAAATACGTGTTTGAATAAACAAAATCTCTGTGTTGGGCCAAAAAAAAAAAAATTAGATTGTCAACTAAATATTTTGTTGAATCAACTGTATATATTTGTTTGGCCACTCATTTGACTGCCTCCGTTCGAAAATACAGCTCGAGAGATTGTTTGTATTTTTTTTGTGACAGGATAGTAACCGTGTTTGTTAGTGCATCTATTGATGCTTAACAATAGTATAAACACATTAATAAAACAATTCAACAAGAAACTGACAAGCAAAGCTGTAAAACTTGAAATATTTGTTTCCACACGTTGCCTAATATCTGTAGAATATCTATTAAAAAGATTTCCTATTTCATCAGTTGTCACATTAGGTGAGATTACTAAAAGGTATCACGATCGGACGCAGGTGATCCAGGTTCGAAACTAGGCCGAACATGAAAAATTCTTTTATATCGGCTCAAACTGTTTAATGTACGTGTAGCCAAACAAATTTTTGGTTGCACCAAACAAATCTTACAGTTTGGGGCAACTAAATGAGAACAACAAAATAGTTTGGTTTCAGCAACAAAATATTTCATTGTCCCTATACAAACAAATAATTTGGTTGCACCAAACAAATCTTGTTTGATTCAACAAAACATTTTTTCTTAGTGCAGGAGTCGTACACACGAGAGAAATCGGTAACGGTGTTGGATATCAAAAAAATTTACTATGTTATATTTTTACCAAACATTGTTGAACTTGTACACAATGTATATGATGGCATTTCAATGGAGTAAAAAAAAATTACGCTAAATATTTGTCTAATAATTTGATTTAAAATACAAATTTTTCTATTTTGCTACAGCCATAATAACAAATACTAAGTTGTACAAACGAAAAAAAAATTTACTACCTAAACTAATGCCACAGGCTATTGCGTGAAACATACCAAGTATCCTAGGCCTACCGTACAAGTATTTTTTTTCTCGAGAACGGTGCATCCGAGCTTTTTCGGGTAAAATACTTTGTAGGCAAACCCTTATAGACAATTTGAATGGTGAACACCACAACGTCTAGAATCTGCGGTAAACTAGAGGAAACTAAGTTCCCTTCAGAATTTCAAATCGGAAGATGGTACAAAATTAGCATCGTTGAATAGGGCTCTCAGAACTGAACATTTGTTGTCTGAAAAGTCTTTTGGTTCGTGCCGCCGATTTGATGATATCAGAAATCTTCCTAGCGCTGAAGAGATTGTGTACGAAACAATGCCATTGTAATATCGTAGGCCTAGTAAGGGAACAAATTTTGCTTACGTTGACAGTCTGAAATATACGCAATGTGTGCGATTTGAAAGTACACAGTCATTCGAAATAATTTTTTTCTTTGTAAATTATTAATATTTAACTTGTTTTCTGTTCACTGTAATAGGTGTTTGAAATGTTTTCCACCCTGTTATAAGCACATTCGTGCCCATCGTCTTGCACTTTGTGTACCCTGAAGTATCTCTGCAGCTGGCAGCGACCGGCATGCTACTATAATTCGGTCTTTCATTTCATCTCTCGTTGTAGGACGCTGTTGATACATAGTGTCTTTAATGTGTCCACCAAAAAAATAATAATCAAAGGGGTTGAGTCTAGCGACCGTGGTGGCCAAGTCACTGTCCCCCCCCCCCTCTCCCATTCCATCGACCAGGAAAATTCTGATTTAAAGTACCCCTGGCCACCAAGGAAAAATGGCCAGAGCATACATCTTGTTGCAGCCACATTAACAACTGTGTTGCTAGTGAAACATCATCTAGCATCTCATCTCAGGCAGTGCATGTTGCAGAAATTCAGAGTACCACTCGCCATTTAAGTGTTCATCAAAATAATAAGGTCCGATAACTTGATCAAGGATGAGTCCACGCCACATATTTAGGCTCCAGATATGATGGCTGTCATGCTGACGTAATCGACGAGGGTTTTCGGCTGACCAATAGTGAGCATCGTGGATATTTATGTCCCAGTTATATTTGAAAGTGGCCTCATCTGTCCACAGTTGCATGAAGATATTCTTGTCTGGAAATCATCTTCGCTTAGTGTCTGATACATGAATGCGGTAGGGATGTAAACCACCGTCGTGTGGGAATCTCCAGATGGTATTTCTGCTCACCCCAAACACCTCTGCTATTCTTCGAGTGGAAATATGTGGGTCTAGATTCATTGCAGCAAGAATATCTGCAGGTCTATCGTATCTAACATGTCTTCTGACTTGAGTGTTACGATTGCGGGTCGGTTGCACCTGGACACTATTGTGAATCCGTGCTTCCAATTACCGGAAAACATTTCGTGACCGGCGCGGGCGATCTTGACACCTCCCTGCATAAACGCGCTCTTCTTGTGGGTATTCCTGGCGACATTTGCCGAGCAACCGTAAACATGTCAAATGCCTCTTCGTTTGAACACGGCATTAATCCGCGAATAACAGAAACGAAATAAAACCCCACGCCAGAAACCTTTCACAGTGCACGCGCTGCCAAAATGTCTCTTATTCGACACGACTAAGATCACAAACAGAGGGGTGAACGCGAGTACCGCTATCTAGCGTCAACAGTTCCCTTTCGCCTCGTTTGGGCTGGCGTGGCGTGGCACAATGCGATATAGAGTGCGCCAGACAGAGAATACATCGATATTTTCTCAATGGCGAAACATGTCGTAAAACTTTACCCGAAAAAAAGCTCGGCTGCACCATTTTCGAGAAAAAGGGCTGGTGCATCCTGTATAGTAACCAAATAACAGGCCATACATATAAAAAAGTTAAATATAAACTAATTTTCGCGTATTTATAAAAAAATTTTAATGCATGAACTGTTAATTGGTGATTATATACAGTAGTCTATAACTCGAGCAGTAGGCCATGGCATTAGTTTTCAATGTAATTTTTTTAATTTAAACAACTTAGTATTGGTTATTTTTTAAGCAGTGAAACAGAAAAGTTTTTGGCTTTTATGTCAATTTATAAAAAAAAAAATATGTACATTATTTATTCGAGAAAAATGACATAAGTAATGCGTACAAGTTAAACCAACAGCCTTAAGATGGACAGTCCGCAGTTTAATATTAAAATTAATAGTTATATATTTTAAGTTTTAAATGCTAAATATGCGTTAAATATATAAAATCTAATGTTACATATTTAATATAAATTAATACGATTACTATATACAGCGTCAGTAAAGACATGGTGGGGTTTTGAGAGTTTGTGTTAAATCAACTGTAAACATCCCAACGATATGCCAGATAAAGGGACCATACTACTAAGTTTCTTACGTGCTTAGGCCATTTGTTTGCCTGCATATCTGGCCGATACTCCAGTTCTTTAACATTTAGTTTTCTAATGCGAACATATATTTAAATATTACCTATTAATACACAAATTAAAATCGTTAATTTATTATACTATAACGGTATTAAATTCACCCATGCATTAAATCTATAAGTAATAAATACATAAGGCAATATGGAATATTTTAAGTAAACATTATTCTGTTATTACTTAATTAAATTAT
The DNA here is from genome assembly GCA_029891345.1 of Dryococelus australis. Lineage (NCBI taxonomy): Eukaryota > Metazoa > Arthropoda > Insecta > Phasmatodea > Phasmatidae > Dryococelus > Dryococelus australis. Next base: position 17,498,982 of record CM057007.1, read on the forward strand.
TTATAGAAATACTTTAATTGTACAGATTAGAGGGAATGTCTCTTGCGAATACTTTTCAAAGTACATTGTCGAGAAGATAGGGCAGATCAATTAGAATACTATTTTTTGAAACCGTTGTAGTAATTAAAATAATGTACTTAATTAATTTTAAAAAATTGGAATGGACTACATTTCACAAATTATTGATCAGATACTTTTATAAAATTTGGTGCGAAGTTGTTGAGTACATTTGAAAAAATGAGTGAAAATATTTTCATACTTTAAGCAAAGAAATTATTCTAATTGCCCTACTTGATGACTTTTTTTTTTGTTCGGAAGAATCCAAAAGAGGAATAAATATAAACTGAGCTAAATAAAATACTTATCCTACACACTTCTCTTATGTAGGCTTACATCTGAAATCGTACGCTGTATTTGTAAAAATTTTAATTTTTACTGTGACCAGTTTTATTAAGTTCCGTAATGGATTTCGTCCATAGTAATAATAATTTGTCACTTAATGCATTAATTGACTTAGGAGTCGTTCACATAAATTAATACTTGTCTAACTATAGTTACTATATAACTGATAGACAAACGACACACAATTGACAAAAGAAAAATGCGAAGGAAAAAAAGCAAACAGAAGAGAGAGTGGAACAGTGTAGCTGGTATATGCCATGCAAAAATATTAATTAACTATTTATGTACCCTTTTATTTGGTCATATTTTTAATTGAACCCAACTCCGCAATTATTCGTACTTTTTCCTTGATTGTTCTTCATGGAGTGCTAAAGATACCAAAATTAAAGGATTATGCCCAGGTTTTTGCTTAGTATAGCAAGAACACATATTACATTTTAATGTCTGGAAACTTTACAGTAAGTCAATGGCGTGTTTTAGTTAAGAAGAATGCAAACAAACAGTCCTTGGTACCAACATAAAGAGCCTTCGGCATCGGACTAGTTTAACCTGAGTACGGTCGAAAGGTTACAGATAATGCGTTTCAACCACCGGTGTTTGAACTGTCAGTCCAAGAAGATAAACATCCGTGTATTCAGAAATGTTAGTCTCTAGGAGACGACAGCTTCAGTAACGTAAGTCTGCTGTCTGGCCCCTTGCTCAGATGTATTGCGGTGTAAACAAAGTAAGGTTATATTTGTAAGGTTTTAATTTTTATCCTTTGTAAATAACTACGACTAAAATTAATTAATTCGTATGCAATTTAAGCGGCCTATTACGTATTACCACTTTTATTCATTACACGTACACGACATCTACAAATCCGCTTTTTTTCGTACAAACGGAAGTGGGAGTGGAGATGTAAACGTCGTGGGCTCGAGAGCCAATGAGGGTGAAGCGAGGCGAGTGTGGAGCTGCGCCTGAATGGAATGCCCCTGAGGAAACCCGCCGACCAGCACAATTCCCACGTGCGAGGATCCGGAAGCGACCCCGCCGGGAATCGAACTCGGTTCGCATGGGTGAGAGGCGATAAGTCGGAAACGCCACACTACCCCGGCTCCCATACAAAATAAACTCGTACAGTTCGTAAGCATAATTAGTTTCTTAGGGGAGGAATTAATTTTGGAACTATGAGAATGAAACACTGGTCAAATATAATTATTTAGCCATTGGAGTTATTACTGTATGTCAGTTGTACAGTGAAGAAAATGGTAAGAAATTAAGCTTTCTCTTAACTTCACAGTTAAATGTGAAGAAATAGTATACGCCATTTTGACAAATTACAAAAACAGTACGCTTAGGCGTGTCGCAATTTACCCACCTTGTGGTTTACCCGGACATCGAAATTGGGACCTCGTAGTTCATAAGTAATGCTTCAATAGACATTTCAAAAATTGAATTGTACGACTATAAATAAATTTATATATTGTCATCAAAATGTAGACGAGCGTTTCAGAAATACCACCATGTCAAAATACTTGTGAAATGCAAACGCAATATTGAGAAAAAAAAAAAAAAAAAAAAAAAAAAAAATTTTTACTTATTTGTAAATATTTAAAAAGGAAATGTACAAATATATGCAGCACACATATATGCACTATCTTTTATAAATGTACTCAAATAAATTTATAATTATCAGTACTTGCATGCATTTGTAAAAAAATACTTCTTAAGTATTTTTTTTACTATCTTAAGAGGGAGTGAAGAGATTTGAACGGCACTCAACATGGAGGTCTTGAGATTCGATGATGGTGATTGAGATGAGTATGGAGCAGCGCCGAAATAAAGGGACGGTGGAAACAGGAGATCCCCGAGAAAACCCGCCGACCAACGGTACCGTCCAGCACGATTCCCACATCCGGAGTGATCCGGCCGGGGATCGAACCCGGATCCCCCTGGTGAGAGGCGAGCAGGCTAACCACTCAACCACCATGGACCCAAATTTCTTAAGCACATTAACACAAATCATTAGGCTACAGATGATTTATTTTGAAGCTATAGAATAATTTTTATGATTGCTCTGCTTGACGAAAGTATTTTTTAAACAGTGAGTTTTAGGCATTTGAAAGAGACATCTAAACTGGACCAATAAAATTTTTGTTTCAACTTTTCAATTTGTTTTACGTTCAAGGAAATATTTAGCAGTGAAGTATTTTGTAGTGTTATAAAACACATACGTACATTGCGTGATGAAAACAAGTCAAAATGGCATATTTGTGACAATTTTGGCAATTTTTTTAGTAGTTTATATTATATTCTGTAATTTCTGTACTATTGTATTTTTGGTTACAGAAATGCAAATATATCTACCTTATACCTTACGAAGGCATAATACCTACCCTATTGTTTTTGTTTGTTTGTTTTTTTTTTTTTTTTCATCCATAATCCGTGAGTACAGGTTTAGTTTTACGTTTGGTGGGCTAATAGAGCAAAGAGCCCAATACAATTTTTGAAGTCTGTATTGAATGGCTGTCGCATCCGTTAACACCTCTGAAGTCACTAGCATAAATAAAATTTGATTTCCTCTCTGCTGTTCCCTCTGAGGGAATGACGAAAGAAAATTTTAGCATGGCGTTGTTAACAACGCTGTGTTGTACCGAGCATATTTCGCACACGTTCTGAACAGAATGTTTCACGAGAAAGCGATAATGTAAAGTTTTAAGGGGACCGAGCTCCTTAACGGGGACTCGCAAAACTCTTCGCAATGAAATAAGGCCACTATTCAAAGTAAATACGGGCACGTCGACGAGAAAATGGTGCACGCCTGTTCAGTGCCTTGCGCATAAAGGTGACTTGCTATTTGATGCGCGTACCTAGATCGCCCTTAGCGCAACGTGTTCAGCTTTCGACACCTCGGGGCCACGGAGGAAGTGAGGATCCGATTACACTTTCTCAGTTTTTCAGTGTTTGATTCCAAAACACCGTGGACTTATAAATGTGGATCCGACGTGCTCATCTACGAAAAGAACACACTTCAAACGAGGCCTGTAGAGAGTTCTCTCAAGACTCAACTCACATTAGGAGCACCAATTCACAACTCTCAAGCGTAGCTAAAAAAAAAAAAAAGGCTATTTCAAAGCTGTTTATCGACTTTCAAGACATCGAATGTTGAAATTGGCAAAACGTACCCACTCCAGTCAAAACTCTGTATTTCAAAATACACGACTCAGTTACATACATAGATACTGAAGCGCCCTTATTACGATTGTGGGGCCACGGTGGCTGAGGGATTAGCACGCTCGCTTCCTACCAAGGCGAACCGGGCTCAATCCCCGGCCGGGTCACCGGATTTTCGCAAGTGGGAATCGTAAACAGTTTTGATTTTAATTTTTTAAATTTTAAGTTCACTTTATTATTATTTATAAAATGTAACAATTTTATAAAAAATTAAAAAGTGAATTTAAAATTTAAAAAAATAAAATCTGGAAGGTTTACGAACCTAGATGCGTCCATTCTCTAACAAAAAAATCTTTAGTAGAAAATACTACCACGAAAAAGACTAACAGATTTTTGCCCGAATTTAGCATTTAATTCCCTATACGCCGATGCATGGTGAAGTCTGGCCTTAAGGTGAATGAGAGGAATTCCTGCCCCCGTCCTTCCTTATCCTGTTCCTCAGGAATCGTATAGTGTCAGCGGTGCGCCTTATTGCTTATTTTAATTCGCCCTTTCTCTCCTGCCTACCTTTAAGTTAGGCTGTCGCCTTAAGTGACATCCACAACACCCTGCAGTGAACTTTGCTATAGACTCTCCAACAGTAAAATGGCAGTTCAGACCACCGCGAGTAGAGGCGATGGCGCACTTGTAACGCGTGGCAGTCTAGCCCTTATCGCTCCCACGCTTTTCAGCCTCAAGCGCCCTTAAATCGGCGTCCCAATCTTTTTATTAGTGTAAAGTCTGTAGTAAATGTTAGTATAAGTCCCTATACTAACTTTTAAAAGAGTTTCCGATCAGTACATTTTGCGATAAGGCAGTGCGAAGAGGCAATTTTTAGCTACTGTGTGTTGGAGAGCTTGGAATCAGTCTCCGTACCTCGTCTCAACTATATTTTCTTTTTGTGGATTAGTATATACGACGCACGTAAAGTAGTTCCGTAAAACGAAACGTGTATTTATAATACTTTGCATCGCAGTTCAAGCTTCAGGTACATGGTCCTCTTAAGAGACGCCCAAAGCTCTCTATGGGAGTATAAAGCGAGGCGAGTGTGGAGCAGCGCCGGAATGCAAGGGCCATGGGGGGGGGAGATCCCCGAGAAAACCCGCCGACCCGCGGCATCGTCCGGCACGATTCCCACATGCGAGAATCCGGGGGGGGGCGACCCCGCCGGGAATCGAACCCAGTTCGCCTTGGTGGGAGGCGAGTATTCTAACCACTTCACCACCGCGGCTCTCCATCTGTATGGGAGTTCGGGACCAGACTGTATATATATCGTAGAAACGTGCAAATTTTGCGTTATTATTTAAGAACAGAATGAACCGCAAGTTTCTGTACCTCTGACCGATCTCAGTCGTTGGCCGGGAATATGCCTGGCACTCCTCGGAGAACTAATGAGCCAGTGATATTAGTTCAGCGGCGGAGTGGCCTATCTTCTTTTTTTTTTTTATGAAGATCGAGCATGTAGGTGACGTTTATTTAAAGTGCAGTGGGCCAATGAAACCATGGACTTTGCCCACTTGTTTATAAGGCATTGGAGTCTTATTCTTTCGCCGAAAGATAACGCAAACTTGCCAGGTCTCTATGTAGAGGGGAAAGAGGTGGACGAACAATTGGAAGGGTAGCCCTCTCACCTTTGACGACGAGGTCGAGGTACTCCATGTCCTGCAGCGTGTTGTAGTTGATGCGGCCTCCGTGCAGCTGCACCACCTGGTCCACCTCTTCGCGCACGCGCCGCTGCAGGTCCAAGTTCAACGCCAGCTCATACAGGCAGAAGCTCATCGTCGTCGAGGCCGTCTCAAAGCCGCCCAAGAAGAACACGCACACCTGCGCCGCTATCATGTTGTCGTCGAATTCTGCGCACAACATAGGGTCGCCGACTCAGGGGGTGAAAATTTTCCTCACACGGGATCTGGCGATTCCAGAAGATGGCCCCGGTGGCCGAATTTCCGTCTTCGCGACAAGTCGTAAAAAGTTAGCAATTTCTGTAAAAAAAATCTGGTGGCAGATCTTGCAATTTTAAGAAAGGCAATTTTTTTTTTCAAGTTATCAAATTATTGCATTTTTTTTTTGTGTCTGCAGGAGTGTTTATTTACCTGGCGAGAGTATAGGAATATCTTGCGGGAAAAATATCTTGGTTTGGTCAAGTTATAAGCAAAGTTTTGAAAACTTCGATAGCACTGGAAAATTACTTTAAGTGCATATTTATATAGCTTGAGGACACTGTTTATTTGTCCGTACGCATGTATGGCGCGATTACCACATTAAAACTTTTCAAATAAGCAGATGACTTACCAACGGACGAAGGTCCATACAAATACAATTGCTTCCGTTTATGACGCCAACCTTCTGTAACCCAGGACCAACTGTAAGGAGCAATAATCAATCATATATAATATTCCAACAATATAGGAAAACAATTATTTTATTCTTTTTGTCTAAATTTAATTTCCAAAAAGATTATTTTTACAATATGGTGATTTTCTGGCAATTTTAGCATGCCAGTTTAGAAACTTTCTCTCGAAAATGTTGGCAACGCTACTGCTGCACAGCGTCGCCCGCAACAAACTTGTTGTAATCTATTTATGGCTACTTCCGACTTCTGTGAACCGAGAGTCTATGGAACGCACTGGCCATGGTTAAGAGCATATGGGTAGAATTACCATGCCTGCCATGTAACCACACTTCGTATTCCAAAATTGGCCTGCCTTTTTTGTCAATAGCATTATCAAAAACAATGTGGATAGGATTTGAGATTCGAATAATGTTTATTAAAAATAAGTATTTTTATATGCTAGAACACTTCCTACAACCCGGTTTTAATGGTACTAGAATATATTCAACATATTCGAAGCGTTTTATTTACATAAAAGGACATATCAGTTGAAAAGTAAAATGTAAATGAACACATTCATCACTGCTGACCACGTGATTCTGACAGTTGCACTGGACGCGGTAGAGTAGATGTTGAAGACATGCGCAGACGACGAAAATTCGTCTACCTCAACTTTAGTCTATGCTGCATGTGTGTTTGTGAACGGCCATCATTACCGCGTGTGCGCGTTTCCAGCCAACATTTTTCAACACAGTGCTGCGTGCTTTGTCGCTCTGCATTGCTTCCCTTGTGTTTCAATGGTGTGCGGTAACCGCAGAGTGCGCGGAGATTTACAAAGACGTGCCGCCACGATAAGCCTATCGAGACTCGTGCACTCCCGTGCTCGAGCGGATTGAATTTACTGGGGGGGGGGGGAGGTTATCGTTGAAACAATGTCCAATGTCCTGGTCATCTCCCTTACCTCTCTCAGCGAGACCCGGGGCGAGGGGAACTTCCTATATCCAGGCCAGCGAGGCTGCTTAAGCCACGACGGGCCTCCGAGCCAACAGGCTATGGAGTTTGAAGGATTTTGCGACCTCAAGCGCGAGGGGTGCGAAGTCAGTGAAGTGACGAGAGATCGCCGAGAGTGACCAGGAGGGGGTGAAGTCTGCGGACTGCGAGCATCGGTAGTGAAGGGTGAAACTGGCTGGCGAGTTCATTGCACTGGGTGTGTGAGCGACAGGCATTTGGAATGATGGCAAGAAAAATATCGAATATTTGTAAATGGTAAGTGTGAATTAAATGGCTGTAACCAATACAAATGCAGTAACGAGGACTTTAAATAAAACTGAGATAGACAAGAGTAATGGCGGAGATAGGGTATTTTAATGTTGTAAATAATAGCTGCGTGAATAAATTAAAAATCTAATTTAGTTATTTTAGTTTTATTAATACCTCCATTCCTCACGAACTTGGATACGCTCCTAGCATTTTTTAACACTAAGAACCGAAATTAGCAGAACCACCTAAACCAACCTAGGGTAGAAGGTGAATAAATGATTTTAAAGTTTAACCTAACCTATGGTACTAGTATAATGAATGTTCTTGCAGTTCAAACCAATCTAGGATAGTATGAGAATACGCAAGTCATTTCCACAGGTGCAGTAGCCACGCCTGTCCACTGGCGCTGGGTGCTGAAGCCCTGCTGAAGTACTAATACTTTGGAGCTACCCACTACCCATCTACCTAGCCTTCTGCTTCGTGCAAACAAAACATACACAAGTGTAAGAAAAAAACACTGAGTGGAAAACACCGTGCCGTGTTTGTGCGATGGGTAATTAAAAACAAATATTTTTATACATAACAATGAAATACGTTTCCTTCAGTTTTAACCAAAAATGTGTTTATGCCGGTAAGGTGAGCTTACTTTAAATATATAATATCAAAACTCTATTACAAACGTGCCTCTTTTATGTCCGTTCTAATGCACAGTAGCTATGAAATCAATATAATTTATATACAAAATATAAGTAAAAGTTTTATTCGAAAAAAAAAAGTTCTTTGATGTTAACGGAGGTTGTGCTAGGCCTATATTGCTTATTTAAGAAGCAGTCCGACATTTTTTACATGGTGTGTTTTTCTTAAAAAGATTAATTGAAAAAGTCTTAATATACAATAAACAATATATCGAGCATGAGGAGTACTATAGAAGGGATCGAGACATAGGAGTTTCCTCCACTCTCTCAACGCTAATTCCACGTTTCGACACAAGACAACTTGTTAATCAGCTTCGTATGCCTGCGGCAGACATGCAGCATTGCAGCGTCAACTTAACTTCAGAGATGGCCAAAACAGAGACTACCGCCCTCAACGCTGCCTTTATGTCTTTTTCGTGTTCATTATTTATTAGTTCAATATGAGAAACTCCACTAACATTATGCTGTTCACAAATAAGTCATTATATTTCGAAAAATATTACATCCAGGGCGCTGACAGAGATATCAGTATGGAGATAAAAAGCAACCCAATTAGTCACAAAAGCCAATAATTTGTTCACAATTAATTCAAATTAATATCAACTGCCTCATCCGACAGCTGCAGTACTTCGTGAAATGTGAGTTTGCTAGGCAAGCTTCGAGACTTTGGAATGATAGCCGTAAGTAGTATCTCGTTCAAGCTTAATCAATATCACTCCAAACATGCAGGTAACAAATTCTCCTTGCCTCGCAAGCCGATGGCAAATATTTTCAACAAACTAACATTTCTAGTGGCCTACACGAGACTAGTTCAGAGGCCTTCGTGCACAGAAAGACAGAGGTGAAAATTGACGTGGCCGAGCATCAGTTCGCCGGACTAGTAACTAAATCAAGGCTCGGACCCCTTCAATCCTTCGATGTCATGTGACGTAGCCGTCGACCCTCGTTAATGATCCAGAAATTACGCGATACATATTAATGAAAGACTGAAAAATTGTTGTAAGAAGAAGGAAACAATAATTATGTCCTGAACGTTGTTCCCAAAACTTCTAATTTAATCACAGAGTGGTTTTCCAAGTGGCTCATTGCCCATTATGGAGAGTCTTTAAAAACTGAAGTTACACTCAACTAAGTTGTTTTATACACGTATGAGAGGGACTACAAAATGTATCCAGGATTTCCATGTTATTGATAATGCTAGGAAACTCAACTAGTATACAAGTATGCCTTAAGACTCAATTTTGGCATACGTGTTTCCAAAAACAGACTGGTTACTTGTCTCTACACTGACACGCAGACAGCTTACTCTCGTAGCAGTCTGCATGTCAGAATAATTGCGGTAGAATACACACCTATGTCGTAGTTCCACTTCCCCTTGGCTCCGTAGTCCAGGTTGTTCCTGTCAGCTTCCTTCTCGAGTCGGTGCTGCTCCTTCTCCTCTTCATCGTCGTCCTCATTGACGTCCACGTTGTTCTTCATGTTGATGAGCAGCTGCAGGAAGTCCCTCCTCTGAACGTTGTGCTTCTCGCGGTAGTCGAGCGCGTCCTTCACCACCCTGATGAAGAAGTCAGACATGTCCTTGTCGAAGATCCTGATGCCGAGCAGCTTGAGCAGGCCGGGGCAGGAGTAGCGCAACAGCCGCGCCAAGCTGAACGCCGTCGGCGGCGAGATGATCCGCTCGCCGAACTTGCGGAACTCGGACTCGGGGTCGCGCATCGAGTTGCAGTCGACCCCGAAGGCGCACGTGCCGATGACGTCGGTGGCGTAGCGCGCGAGGAAGTCGCGGAGGTCGACCACCTCGTCCGTGGCGGCGACGTTGTCGAGGCACTCGACCAGCTGGTCGGCGCACTTGCTCACCAGATGGAACAGCATGCGCATCTTGCTCGCGTTGAAGGCGGGGTTGAGCGTGGTGCGCAGGCTGCGCCAGAGACCTCCCTCCAGGATCACCAGGTTGCCCGTCATGGGGTCGTTGGGGATGTCGTGCGGCATACCGCGGTCGTGGAAGTGCGAGAAGTCCTTGATGAGCATCTGCTTGATCAGCTCCGGGTCGCGCAGCATCAGCATGGGGATCCTCGTCTGGTACAGGCCCGCGAACCGCTCGCCCACGAACTTGAAGTATAGGTCCTTGAAGCCGTCTGCCTGCGTCGTCCTCAGGAAGGCCATGTCCTTGAGGTTGCCAACGATTGGCAGCGGCTTCACATAAGCCACTCCCTTCTTCTTCCAGTAGTTGAACGTGGAAGTGAAGAAGTAGTAGACATACGCAAGCACCACCACGATGACGATGAGGAATTGCCACAGCACGGAGCTCAAGAAGAAGCCCATGATGAAATTCGTGGCCAAAAGGACTCTTTAGTGCAATCCAGCTCTTCCCTGAAACACATAATAGGGCAGCAAACCCATTAATACATTTTACAATCTGACAAAACAGCAAAATAAATCTGAGGGGGATAATAGTCAAAGAAATTTTACGCTATCGTTTTGCTTCTTTGAATTTTATTTCAAGTGTGCTTTCAAGAAGTCCTTATTCATGTTAAGCATTTTATTCTCAGTCACAAAGTCAAGGACACAAAGGCTGAAGGCGACTGTAAATGCAGAAATTTTATTGGTGGGTCACGAAGCATCATTGAGTATGCCTCATCACCAAATGTGCATGACGTCTTAGCAATCACGAGCTTTGAGGACTCGGCACTCAATAAAAATATTGTCTTAACTATGAACCCAGGAATACCATATATATCTATAGAGGAATAGTTTCAATGATGTTTTACACTATTATTATGCTTTTATTCAAATGTTTACTATATAAACTTATGTGTAGGACACAGTTCGTAATCTGTTTGTGTTCTGCTTGGATACTGTTACAAAGAATGCCATACTTACTGCAATCATTTAGTCGACGAAACAAAGACATCGCTGTTCAACACGCTATAAACTAAAAAAAAAAAAAAAAAAAAACCTGTACACTTAGCTGTTGTGTTAACGTGAGTGAAACTGAGTGCAGCGTATACCGATATACAGTTCATGAGCTAAATTAACACATTACTAAACGTTCCATTGTAACAGCTAGGTGTTTCAAGTCTGAAAAACTAACACAGAATCATTGAGAATGCCAATACAGACATTCCGTAAATGAGCAATCGTCCTAACCACATGTTTGGAAAATTATCAGCTGCACAACATGGTGCAAAGGCAAACATATAATGAATGGACTGAAGAAGAAAAATTGTAGCCATGGTGAGTGAGAAGAAGTTTGCATGAATATATGATATACCCATATATCTAACGGATTCGGCTCCGCTATAAGGTTTGTTAGGAGTGACTGTAAAATAGCTGTGTGCAGGATAGAGTTACAGAATACTGTTACATTGCGGTATACTAGTTTTTAGGTTAACTGGTACGTATAGGAGCCTTGTAATGTTTATCCTTTCTGTTCACTTTGTATCCATCCATCACGAGTAAAATTAAACACTGCAACTGACCTAATGACAAGAATCTATTCGTATGTAAGCAAAAACTACGAAATGGTTATAAACATAAATATATCACTATAGGCTATTCATGGTAAAGTGAGTACTTTTGGAAGCCCTCTCATTTGAAATAATAGTTAATAAATACATTTTATTTTAGCCTTATACGTTAATTTCCTAGTGTTATGGAAAATACAGTGTGTTTATTATCTACATAGCAATATTTATTTACAAAGGTGGATAAAGCATAAAAAATGGTTAGAAAGAAAAAGTAACTAGGGCCTCGAAAGTGCTCACTTTATACTTGACCGTGAACAGCATATAGTAAGCCATTTACAACTCGAAATTAATAAAAAAAATAGAAACAGATTTCACCTGCCAACACTGTGTAAATATCACATATTTAATAAACCTCTAAGACTTATAATTACTATTCCTTGATCATTGCTAACATTACTGTCAATATGTCAGTCAGTGTTAGCGTTAAAATGTATGCAGATACGATCAGGGAATATATTTTTTTTTAACCAGCACTTTGCTCCAAATATGTTCGACTAATTACGAAAGTCATGCCTTACCTCGTTCAATTAGTTGGAACTATTTGGCTGCTTGTTTACGATAAATGAAGTTATAGTACTAAATTGTTTCAATGAAAAAAATAAAAGTACATAGAAGTTACGATATCACAGAAAACTAAATTAAAGGAGGTATGAATATTAATTAAATCAATAGAATTATTATTTAATAATAATTGATTTCAGAAGGATATGATTTAAAAGACGGAACATATCCGATCATTTGCCCAAAGAGTCGACGCACTCGGGCGTATAACGAATTGTATTGGTTCAATTCCTCGTTGTGGCTCTGGCAAGATGTATTCACCTATCAGTTTATAGGTGTGTTAACGTGTATGTTGCCATCTTGACATCTTTCAACGATGTGAAAGCGGGATTTAAAAGACGGAACATATCCGATCATTTGCCCAAAGTGTCGACGCACTCGGGCGTATAACGAATTGCATTGGTTCAATTCCTCGTTGTGGCTCTGGCAAGATATATTCACCTATCAGTTTATAGGTGTATTAACGTGTATGTTGCCATCTTGACATCTTTCAACGATGTGAAAGCGGGATTTAAAAGACGGAACATATCCGATCATTTGCCCAAAGAGTCGACGCACTCGGGCGTATAACGAATTGCATTGGTTCAATTCCTCGTTGTGGCTCTGGCAAGATATATTCACCTATCAGTTTATAGGTGTGTTAACGTGTATGTTGCCATCTTGACATCTTTCAACGATGTGAAAGCGGGATTTAAAAGACGGAACATATCCGATCATTTGCCCAAAGAGTCGACGCACTCGGGCGTATAACGAATTGCATTGGTTCAATTCCTCGTTGTGGCTCTGGCAAGATATATTCACCTATCAGTTTATAGGTGTGTTAACGTGTATGTTGCCATCTTGACATCTTTCAACGATGTGAAAGCGGGATTTCACAACGCTAATTACTTAGTTGGTTTTAAAGGTGGAAAATGTTATCGTTTCAAGTTGTTAGATTGTCTTCACTTACGAACACAAAACTCATTAATCTATTTAGTGTTAAGAACTAATTAAAATAACTGCGAAGAAAAAAAATTGTGCTATCGGGAATCAAGTGATCTTCCGTGCTGAAACACTTTTTACGGTATTTAAAATTAAAATGTCTTGCACGAGTAACGTTTTTACACCTTTACGAGTTTCGTTGACACCAATAAAACATTATACTAGAAACAACACACAAGCACAAAACTTAAATGCACGGAATAGTAATGAACGATTTAAAAACCAGATGAATTGCAATAGTGTTACAGCTATAATAAACTTTATTTTCGTCTTTTTTGTTCCAGCCAGAATATGTTTGACGAATGTATGCGTTAAACTCTTTATTTGCCACGATAGTTTTATTTAGCCAATCGTTTCGGAAAATACAATTTACTTCTACAGAACTTCTTTGCAGATTTTATCGACACAGCTTTACGTCGAAACGTGTACGGGGAAAGTCTTCATCTTTATGTAATACTTGAGTGATGAATGGTGCTGTACACGAATATAATCTAAATCAACACAAGGTCAGCTCAAGAAGGTTATCTGATGGAATGTATATCAGGCACAAATGAAGAAACAGTGACGTTAAATGTAAAAAAAATAATCAATCTTTGATATTTATTAAAGCACTTTTCTGGCCACTGGTATTTCTACTTATTCCGAGCATCCGACATCAGACGCTTATTAAATAGACACAGTCGTGTACAGGTAGTTGTAAAAAATAAAAGTTGAAAATTGACCAACATTTGATCAAACTAATCTCTTTTAAAAGTAAGAAAGCACGTATGAACTACATATATTGGACTTCATCCCATGATTTTCCTTAATAATTTTAACATGTAGTGTACTTTCCTCCTTTGCTGAGACATCAGAAACGCTCCCCATTTGAAAACCCTTCGGAACATTTCCGTCTTGTCGCAGCCTAGAATCGCACCGAGGACCTTAGAAGTGGGAGGACAGTGACTACATTCTGTTAGCGGTTCCGTCACACTTTTTGAATCAAACCTTTTAAAAATGACCCATGTTTGAGGCACTTTGTTTTTTCCTAAATATGTCGTGTATATCAAGCGTTCTATGCTTGTGTTAATATAAAAGTACCTTAGTTTTGGTTAAATTAAACTTTTGATAATATTTCACCTGTAAATTTTAATATTTTATTTATAGTAATATTAATAAAAAAAGGGGGGAAATAGGTGTGTTGGTAATGCCTAGTAAAAAATAGTTATTATGCAAAATATTATTACACTGAGTGCGGATGAATTCGGTGCGCTGTCCATTTGAGGTAATTTTATAGATTCGGTTAAGCTTTGTTTGCACGAGGGGGGAGGAAAGTAAACATTCAGCAGGGCTTCGGAAAAATTGGAAGTAACCGGGAATGGACAAGAACAGAGCCAACAGCGGGTGCAATTTTTTACAAAAAAAAATATATATATATGTATGTTTCATTATTGTGTTCAAAATTTTAAAACAGGGTGCGGCCAATTTTACATTTTCGTTGTCCGATACTGACGTTGTTACGCAAAGGTTCATGCTACGTAATGACGCACGGAAACTCCGAAAGCAGTTGAAACCCTGCTTCAAGTCTGACACGCGTGTTAATTAGCAAACTCAGGCAATTTTATGTGAGTACTCCTGTCCTGCCAGAGACTGTCCTGCCTGAAAGATAAATTTTTCGTCCCGCCAGCTGGTGAAATGTGAGATGCCTACAATGTTCTGGAGTACGATTAAATGCTGCTATTATGGGGTTGGTGTGTTTACAGAACTACATGACGTTAATGAACTTTGTTAGCTAGTCTGCTTGTTTGAAGAGAGGTTACTATTTGAAGAGGCAATATTTTTGCGCCCCCCCCCCCTCTTTTTTTTTCTCTTCTGTGCGGCACACGTCTGAACGCTTCCAGGAGCTGAGCTATACTGAAGAGAGGCGCGCGGCGCTCCTGGCGTGGCCGAGCGCTGTCTGGTGGCTACTACTGGCAACGAGTTCGGCCTCGCACACTCTGGCACCTTCCACACGCCTCTCCGCTATTCCCGCTGCCTCCTTAATCTTCCCGAGCCATGTTTTCGCGTATAAATGTTCGTCCCCAGCCCGAGCAAGTGTGCAGTGTTCCTCTTCGAGTTGCGCGGGCTAGCCGACGATAGATCATGTCTACACCACTTCGTACTTCGGGGTTTCAACATGCTAGACGCGTTTTCACGTAATATGAGTACTACTCAAGTTAAGTATTGCAATGAACATAGTTGTTATGCTAGGGGGTAGAATTTCCCTTTTAGTAGTGTTTTTTTTTTTAGCGATTTTTGTGTACATGGATTTATATAGGAAGCGTTTCTTCACCGTTTTGCTTGTACGAATTTTCAATATGATATTTTATGGGAATGTTTGTAAGAGGTGGATTCTCCTTTTTTTTTTTTTGGCGTGCTGTAGGAATGTTCTCCTGGACTACAATTTTCCAAAATAATTTTAATGCCAAGGAGTTTGGTGGATATTTTATGGCGTGCCTTTATGTTCATGGTTAAGTGTAATGAGGGTTCTTGCTACTTCCCAATGGTATTCTTGAAATTAGTATTCCATGTTGTACTTTTTAGTGAATCATCCGGCGTTTACTCAGGGAGTCATTTTACCTTTTTTAATGAGATTTCACGAGTGTTTATTCAGGTTGGGTGATTTCTCAGGATATATTAATATTGCAGTTTTTCTGTTTGTTCCAGTGCATGTGTGTTCTTCCCCTAGTTCACCGATAGGTGGCAAGCAACAGAAAATTACAGATGCAATATATATTTTTTTCAAATCTAGTAGCAAAGTTGTTGTTCTTGGCGATAGTGTATAGACGGGCTTCGATATATTTGTATTGATTTTGGAATTTTTATGTCCATGCTTTCTTAATTTTTTTTAAAATGATGTGCGTCCTTCTCCTTGCCTTCCTTTAGCCCTGCTACGCCCTAAAGGGGCGTAACACAGTGAAGCCAATTGATTTCAGAGAACTCCAAGCCGATTATTTATTGACTCGGCATTTGACTTGTATTGTGACGTGTAGGTATGGAAAAGTCATCGATTCGGCCTCCTTGACTCCCTCCTCAGTGACTAAAGATTATCTCTCACTTTCTCTCTTACTCTCTCCCTCTCGCTTTCTCTCTGTCTCCATATAATATATATATATATATATATATATATATATATATATATATAAATATGTGTGTGTGTGTCATCACGCCCCAGGTGAGTGGGCAATTCGGCGCAAAACCACGTTTGCGGAATACACAGACATGATCCTTGTGTACGGCACAGCTGGAGGTAATGGAAGAGCAGCTCGTCGGCTGTATCAAGAGCATTATCCCCAACGTGCGACACCATCTTGTACCCTTTCTGCCACAGTTACGCAACGGCTCCGAGAACAAGGCACCTTCACCGCCGACAGGAACGACTGTGGTGCTCCAAAGAGACGCCGCACGCCCGGCTTGGAAGAGGCTGTACTGCATCACGTTGAACATTGCCCGTCAGCGAATACGTGAACAATTGCGCGTGCAATGGGACTCGGGGCAGGGTAGCCGTCGCGTGCCATCAGGTGATTGTCCGAAGTAATGTACTGCCTACCCGGTTGCATACCAACACAGGCGCATCCGAGACATTGCTCTTTCCTTCAGCGGAAGTCGAAGAGTGATACACATGATTTGAAATGGTTGTAGCACGGAAACGGTACGTTTCCGGACATGGGTTCCTGTTCAGAAGATAGTCTATTCAGTCCCCACTACAAGTCCTAGGAGTTTGTAAGGGAAATTTGTCAGCATCTATATATAGTAATGACTATGATAACCTAGCATTGTCATTACATTAGCTCAGCAGACGTCTTTGTAGTAATATATTGTTACACCGTAAAGAAAAATTGTGCTCTGAAAAACAGCTATGATTAGTAAATAAGAGAGAACGAACCAATCTTTCAAAATTATATTTAATAATATAGCAAACTCGCAACACTCGTGTTCTGGATTAACGACCTATTAAAAAAAATTTTTTTTTCGTTTAATTTACTTTGTTAGGTAGATTTTTTATATGGTGGCATGGGGCCATAATATTTCACCTCTCAGGATGAAATGGCAGAATTGTTGACAAAATGATCACGTGGCCCTATTTTGCATATAAAAATGGCGACGTATTTGGTAATTTGGCATTTCGTATTTTGTATCTAGAAAATGTTAGTTAGAATACAAAATGACCATATCAGCGTCATGTTTGATTTGACAGTTCAAATACATATAAAAATGCGTAATTTAAAAGTTTTTTTTAACCAAATAAATTATCATAAAATACACTAGGCATGTTTTAAAAAGCGAGTTAGTGTGGTGCTTTGAGTATATATTTCGCAACAAAAAAAATGTTTTAAGTCGTTACTGAATAATTTATTATTTTATTATTTGTTAACATATTCGCAGCTTTCCAGGGATGATTGCAGAAATATTACTTACGTTTAAAGCAATCAATATAGATAAAAATAAATTTCACTGTTAATGTAAAAATGCGTTGCCGCGAGTGGTAAACAAGCGACTGTCGAGAATGCCCGATTTGAAACTTACGAAATGACCCATTACAAAATAACGAAATTGTCTTTTCTGATACGGCTTGAGGTAAGTGATTTTGAGAATCACTGCGCTTCACAGTGAAATTAGGCACTGCAATCTCAGTTGCAGTTTCGTAACTGCAGAATATTTTGGCTTATGGATGTTTGCGTCGAGACTACACACACATGCTGAAAACTACGATGCACGACGAAAAACTTGAATATAGCCAAACTCGTTACCTTAGGTATGAAGTCACTTTCCTTTAGTATTAACAGAAGCAGCTCAAGGAATGTTTATTTCCTGGCTAAAAAGGAAAATAATATTGCTATGAAACAAAAACGTACGAAGAAAACATTTATTAACAGCAAACCTATGTTTCTATAAACTTCCTTTTAAATAAGAACAGTATCGTGCTGTTGTAAACAAAACAGCCTCAAAAAAATGGTTTTATTTGCCGTACAGAAAATTTTCAATGTATTTTTTTTTTTTTTTTTTTTTTTACCCCTCTATCACACCGCTTAGCTTTGCTTTCAAATACATTCGACAGCAAAATTTGAAGACGAAATACTGCCATCAAATTTTTCCGTCCAACAAAATTTATGAAATAACATTGAATGGGTTTGAAAATATGCCCCACTCACAATTTTTTTGCTGGGACGGTTTAATCGAATTTTTAATTAAAAATTTATTTTCAAAGTGAGATACTCTCGTTGTATATATGTGCAGTATATTACAGGAATAAACGTAACGAATGTTTTCATTTATTTTCACTTATTTACTAAATTTAAATTTTATTCATCAGACATGTATATTACACAATGAAATTTAATCCCTCTGAGTTCTTAATATTATGTGGAATATTCACTTAGAAAAGTATTCAGGCTCAGACAGATTCTACACAAGTTAATAATTTCCATAACCTATTTACTTGTTCGTTATTTTTAAGTTTCACGAAGCGATATTTTGTCGTGCACGATTCTGATCGGTCGAGCGCGTAAAACGTAAAAAACAAATTTAAAACCTTCAAATGTCTGATGGAAACTGAAAGCATTTAACTTTCCCAGACAAATATGGCGGCGTTTGCGACGTTTCCGTGACGTCACAACTGTCTGTGTGACAGTAAAAAATCGCCTGCGAAGTCTGTGTTTGTGTACGTATCTCAGAAAATCGTCTGCGAAGTCTGTGTTTGTGTACGTATATCAGAAAATGAATGTGTGGGAATAGTTTAGCCGTATTTTCGCGGTTCAAGTAGTAACAGGCTGGTCACTAGCGATCGCGACGAAATGTTCACAACGCGAAAATCACTTATTGTAAACACGTATGGCGATCCTCGGTCGGAGGGCACTTCAAAACTGTGCAATCAATATAGCTGTGTCACAAATAGACATGGGACGTACAGAGGTTTTGATGTTTTTTGAATGCAGAGACTGACATGTACTCCTCGCCTCAAAATAATAACATTCACACGGCAGAAATGCAGCTCGAGTTACAAAGACGGGAGGCAGCCATTAAAACTTCGCCAAGACCCGAAATATCGTAACTAAACCAAATGTAAGTTGCATACAGATTGAGGTTGTCCACGTATGTAACACTCACCCTCCGACATATTTCAACAAAACTTTCCGGCTTTCTTCCCGAAATAAGATATCATCTTCGTTTTGAAGTATCGAATTTGCATCCATTTTGGACATTAAAAGGCAAGCACGTGATAATGCAAGTTGCAAATGCAATTAGAGAAACCCGGAATTTAAAAACGATGAGCAATAACCATCAACATCCGGTTTAATGGTCACCCGGTCACCGTGCGTTCACAACAAAGTGGTGAACAGGAGCGCGAAACCACATCGCTGTTAACAATTCAACTGCGAAAATACGGCTAGTGTTTTTCCAGGAAATGTGGAAAACAATAGCCAACAGACTCTACTTTTTTTACTTTTATCATATTTAATATATTCAAAAAGAAAAAAACAGCGAAAATGTTTAAAAACAGCATTTTTAGAGCTTTCCCGCGCAGCCTAAGCAGAAAAGAGAAAAGCACAAAAATTAATATGTAGTGCCTTTAATCACACGTAACCTTGAGGCATAACATTTTTTTTTACAGTCCATTCACGTATAAGTCCAACTTTTCTGAAGCTCTGCCAAAGTTCTACTTCCAGGATATTTCTCCGCCTCATGCAAACAAATCTTAACCAAAGGAACAACGCGCCGAATTCGTGCGCACTCAGTGTAGTAATTTTTTTGCATAAGAATGATTTCTTACCAGACATTACACACACGCCCATTTTCTGTTTAAATTTATATTAATTATAAACTACACGTTATAATTTATGAACAAAATTTCAGTGAATGTTAAATTTAACAAAAAACTAAGTAATTTTATGCTAACGCAATTGGAGTGGAGTGGAGATATTTGGGCGGCTCTTAACATCGAGGCCTTGAGAGCCGGTGAGAGTGAAACGAGGTGAGTATGGAGCAGCTCCGGAATGCAAGTACGGGGGGAAACGGGAGATCACCGAGGAAACCCGCCGACCACGGGCGTCGTCCGGCGCGATTCCCACACGCCGAAATCAGGGAGCGACCCCCCCCCCCCCACCTAGAATAGAACCCGGTGCGCCTATCTGCGAGGTGAGTAGTCAGACCTTTACGATTGCGATGCACGGCATATTTAGGACACAACGGATCACGTCGTGCATGCGATGATTCTTCAGAGGTGTGCTGGAGTACCTGGTGGACACGACCACACCTCCTGCCCATGTCCTGTGTTGATCTTTAAAGGCTGTTCAAGATAAAGTGAGCACTTTTAAAATCAACCTCAGAAAAAAGTCGCTGCTCCTGCCTGCGTATATTTTAACGAGCGCCCTGAGTGACATGCGCCTAGTAAAGTTGGCAACGATGGATGAGAAGTAGTTCCGTTTCTTAAAGTCGAATAAAAGATAGGTAACCATTTCTGATCATTTAAATTATTTCTTTCGCGTTTTGTTTTTCTTTCAATGCATCGATTTGTAAACATGACCAGATTAGTAAAATATTTACTTTTCTAATAACTTCGCAGATTCACTTGACCGACGCTCGAATAAACTGGTGAGGACCATGACAACGCTAATCTTAAATAAGGCGGAAGAATACACAACGTGCATACAAGTAGACCTTAAGCAGGGATTTCAAGAGTTCTCATTTTACGGTGAAAAGCCTATAGAGGGCCTAACCTAAGTCTGTACTTGGTTGTTTCCTGGACGGGCACCCATCCAAGTACTGGTCACGCCCTACCCTGATGAGCCCACTGCGATCATACGACCGCCAGGTTACCAGGGCGGCATTGGCGCCAAAAATAAAGTGCGAAGAAACGGCGAGCAGATTATACTCACCGCGAGGCGGCCACGGGAGAAGGCAGGTAGCCTCGGCTGTCGGAGAGCCTGCGCGGTTGGCGATCGATGGTAGAAGCTGCAGTAGCAGCTGTACCTCTCTGCGCTGAGACGGCTGACCGCACAGTGGCGTCTGGGAGCGAGCTGACGGGGATGTCACGAGGTCGTCGCCGATAACGGACAGTCAACTGGAGGTCTCGGCCAATGCCGATAACGCCCGGCCCGCCGCCAGCTGGCCGGCTCCACGAGAGCGGCCCGGAATTATTTCATGGGGGAGATGGACTTGGCCCGGTTCCCCCTCGGGCCGCGTGATCGTTGCGCGCGCACGTGAGTGCGTTTCTTTGCGATGGCTGCCTCTCGTGTTGTGAAGCTTAAAGTCCCTGGCACCATAGGCGTTTAGTGTTGATGACTGGTGTTGGTGGATGATGTTCGTAGAAGTTGAAGTTGATGGCGCAATAGACTGGTTGGTGGTTGGTCCTAACATCGTAATCGCGGTTGGTGGTTGGTGTTCGTAGAAGTTGAAGTACAGGACGGTAAATGCGAGATGGTGCAAAGACGGTTGGTGGTTGGTCCTAAAATCATACTCGTGGTTGGTGGTTGGTGTTTAAGCGAATTAAAATACCTTGATTTTTTACCACCAAGCAACCGATCAATGAACGTTTTATAGGTTCTGAACGCGTGGCAGTGGAGAAGCTTTGAAATGGAGAGAAAATATTCGTGAAATTAATAGTACATTCTGTTATTCAGAAACCAGCAATTCCTAATATTAAAAACCTCATGTGCAATAACATAAAATCTAAAGCATATAATATGGATATATTGTATTTGCAGGCTTTTACAAAGCTATTATATAATTATAGTCTAATTTGTGTTAACTATGTGGATGTTATTTTTTCTTTTTACAAAATGCATTGCGTTTAATATTTAGCGAAAGGAAATAGCTTAATGTTTTAAATATATTTTACTTTCGTGTGCTATATTTTAAACAAATTAATATCAGCAATAAAATCCTTGTTTCCTCTTATAAAAATTAAAATTTCAGCAATAGCCGATCAAAATAAATGTTACACCATCCTTAAACCTCTACTGCTATCTGTTGGCACAGCCACGAATAATTTACAATATCACCAACCCTATCTACAGTATTGTGCCATGAAACATTTCGCACACCAACCGAAAACCAACAACAACCACCACTACCACCATCAACAACAACAAGAACAACTACAACAGAATATTATTCCTAAGGTTGAAAGGCGCTCATTACCAAGCGTGCATCCATGGGTTTAAATTGGGAATCAATGTATAAGAAATTCCTTCTCAAACGAATCAGTTTTAAAGACATTTGTTTTGGGTTAAAAAAAATATATCCAACACAATTTTCTCAGAGAATACTTCCACGTTAAGAAATTAAAATAATAATATTAGTTTTGCAAATTGTACGTTTTATTGTTGTATTTCCTAATAAAAAAACCTAAACTAAACATAAACATTTATAAGTTTACTTAATGTGCTAAATATTACTTAAGAAATGTCACGTAGTACAGGCTGTTCAAGGTAAAATGAGCACTTTTGAAAGCCCTGCTTAAGATCTACTTGTATTCAGGTTACGTTAAATTTACATGTTGTGGAAGTATACACGTGAGTAAGTGATGAACAAAGTTATTAGGAGGGCACTTAGTTCAGCCAACCACTACAATCCGAGTGCGATTCTATAGAAATTCAAATCCAGTCTTCATTTTCAGGGAACATGGTGGATGTTGCAGATGGATGTTCTAAGGGTTCTATGCTCCCTACCACTGCATTATTTTGCCCCTCAGTTCACACATCGCTTCGCTTCATACATCCTCCAGTGTAGCATGGAATGACAGGCAAAAACTCGGGTAGTATCAGACTCTTCTTCACGTGCTACATGTTTTCCTTCATACAGGTGAGAACAACACAAAGGTGTGTGTGTGTGTGTGTGTGTTACACATTCACGATCTATTTCGGCAATGAAGACAAATATGACAGGAAAACCATCCGATATCCCAGCATCCACGTAGAAAAAGTGTTTCGTGTAAGAACCTACCTTAATCAGCATCCTGGATATAGCTTGCCAAACATTAAACAAGCTCTATTTCGGAGACTTGCCGGCTATAGGCTGTCCATGGTAAAATGAGCACTTCTGAAAGCCCTTCTTAAGATATACTTGTATGTACATTGTGTATTCTTCCGCCTTATGAAAAATTACCATTGCCACGGACCTGGTCACTTTATTAATGCGTCAGTCAAGTGAAACTGTGGACTAATTAGAAAAGGAAATATATTACAAATCTGCTCATTTTTACGCTTCGATTTATTAAAAAAACAGTACGCGAAAGAAATAATTTAAATTATCAGAAATTGTTAGCTAACAATTTTTATTCGACTTTAAGATGTGGAACTACTTTCCATTCATTTTTTTTTTTACCAAATTTTCTGTGGGCATGTCACTCTGTGCGCCCGTTAAAATATATCTAGGTTGGAGCAGTTACTTTTTTCTAAGGTTGATTTCAAAAGTGCTCGCTTTATCGTGAACATCCTTTAAGGAGGTAAACCAATAGCGCAGCTATGAGGAACAAAGTGTTGAAATAATAAAATAACCCAGAGAAAAGGAGAGCGTAGACGTTTGGACGGCGATGTTGACATCGGTGTCTTGAGAGCCGATGAGGGTGAAGCGAAGTGAGCACGGAGCAGCGCCGGAATTCAAGGGCGTTTTTTTTTTAGGGGGAGGGGAGGGAGATCCACGAGAAAACCTGCCCACCAGTGGCATCGCTCGGTACGATTATCGCGAGCAAAATTTCAGGAGCGACCACGTCAAGAATAGAATCTGGTTCTCGTTGGTGGGAGGAGAGAGTTTCCCGACCACTGCACACCTCCGCCCCTACAAAAAAAAAATAAGGAGCGATTTCTTGGAAACACTGACATTCATAGCTGGACTGATAAGAATGTTTTGTTCAATCAAACAAGGTTTGTTTGGTGCAACCATAGTATTTGTTTGTATAGGGGCAGTGAGATATTTTTTTGCTGAAACCGAATTATTTCGTTGTTCTCATTTGGTTGCCCCAAACTGTAAGATTTGATTAGTGCAACTAGAGATTCATTTGGCTACACGTACAATAAACAGTTTCGGCTGATACAAAAAATTTACAAGTTCGACCCGAGATTCGAACCTAGATCATCTGCGTCCGTGCGCTACGCCTTCCTAATCCCATCTAATGTGACAACTGATGACGCCGGAAAGCTTTTAAACAGATATACTACAAATTTTGGGCGACGTGTGCAAACAAATATTTTAAGTTTTACAGCTTTACTGGTTAGTTTCTTGTTGTATTAATTTTATTAATGTGTTTATAAAAAGCATCAATAGATACACTAACAAACACGTTTACTATCCTAATTGTCACAAAAAATACAAACAGTCAAATGAGTGACCAAACAAATACATACAGTAGATTCGACTATATATTTAGTTGAGAGACTAAATTTTTATTTTTTTTTTTGCCCAACACAGAGATTTTGTTTATTCCAACATGTATTTTGCTGTAGATGAACAAAAGTAATTTTGTTGCTTTTTAAATTTTGTTTGCGCAACCATGCATTTTGTTAGGGCAACTAACTATATAATTGGCCCTATACAGACACATATTTTGCCGATGTTCTCTCAGAGCGTGTTTGAGAATTAAAGATTGAACGTTTCCGTGTGTAACCGACTGACCCACAAAGGCGTTGAACTGACAGGACATCGCTGCTTGTGGCTTCAGCGTTTCCACGCGAATAAAAACGACGCTTACGTAAATGCTGTTTTTTTTTTTTTTTTTTATTGTAAGGAACACAGGCACGATGATGGGATGTCGTGGGAAACAAGGTGTTATTCTTAGGTCGGCACGAGATCTTCTTCAGCCTCTGCGGGATGTTCCGTTTTCTGCTGCGCGTCGTTCCACGGCTGCACCTCCCCGGAGCCGAGGAGCAGGAACGGGAGGCAGCCTGACGCGCCTACGACAGCGGTTAAGCCGAATAACTTTCGCCAACCGGCAGCGACATCCTGAAACACACGCGTCACCACAGGGACTCAGAGTGGGACGGCGAAACCTGCTGGCACTTCCTTGTCAAAAATAGAGTCGCGTCCCTTTCTACACCCTGCATCACACACACACTTCCTTCCTTTCGCCGTGCACCTGTCTGTGTCTGCAGCGTATGGGGCCCGTGCAGCAAAAACGCTCTAGCTTTCCTGCAATTCTCCTCGGTCGCTTACCGAGTATAGAACGGTATTTTTTTCACTGTGGTTCTTTGAAATTATTGTTCGAGCAAATGGTATGTGCGGGTCTCGGTAAATACATTTACTGGGAAATTATTATTATTTTTTTCTCTGAGGGGAAATATTAAATAATTTATTAAGGGTTGCCACTTCTAGAATTTATTTAATCGGCTGCCCTCGTGCCAAATTAAAAAAAAAAAAACAAACTAACAAATGAAAATTGTTTTTAATAAATCGAGTGTTTGGAGCGTGCCTTCCCAGTGGAAGGGGAGAAAAATAGAAAGAGGCGTCTAAAAGTTCAATCGGTAGTCTTTCATCACGTATAAAAACATCTCATTGTCGTCACGGCTAAACGTCGCGTCTACAAGTGGCGTCATCAGACACAAAACAGAATGCTCTGATAATCAGGAGCAAGGAAAAATCGGCCTCCGTGATGTCTGCTAAGTTACCGCCCTGGAATTTTCGTGGAGCGATTTTAATAAACCAGCGAAAAACACTCAAAATTGCTTGGCCAGAGGCGTTATGCTCGAAATCGTTAGACCTCCGCAGACCACTCGAGCCGAGCAGAGTGGAGAACCTGCATACAGTTTCCCATGTGCGAGATTCGCTCAGTGTTACCAGACGAGGAAAATTAAACTCTAGCACTGTGGGCCTTAAAATTTTGGTATCCTTCATAAAATTCTGATACTCTAATAAATTGTCTCTCCACATCTAATAAATTTTCTCTTCTCCCCCTTCCAAATCTAATCTTGTAGTTACGTTACAGTAATTTTAAATCCCAAACAAAATGAGCATAATTTTCAGACAGTAAAAATTTTTAGTTGAAATATTTTATTACTATCGGTTAGATTTTGAATCTATATTTTTTTTTCGGGAAACAGAGATTTTTTACCGGCACTCGTTTTACAAAATTAAAAATTTAATCAACTTTAAACATATTGAGTAACAAACTAAAGAATACATTAATAATTCTTAAAAGTCTTTATGGCAATATAGTCTGGTTTAACACAATGTATGGCTATAAACTAGAAGTAGAATACAACGAGAAATATGCTTAAGCAGTTGTGACATACAATTATTGTTTTTATTTTGCTTAAAAAAATAGTTTTAACTAACCGATACTTTCGCAATATCAATAAATTTAGCAAAATTTTGTAACCAACAAAATATGGTATAACTGCGTACCAGAATGAGAAGAATCTGATACCTGGTACCTGGTACCAAGAGAGAGAATCTGGTAAAAATACCAGAATTCTGGTACGTCTGGCAACACTGGTTTGCTATGCTGGAGCAAAAACCTCTCGCATTCGTTTTGACAATTCGATTAGGGTCAGCGGTAGTAGCATACGAGTTTCTCCATATTGAGCGTCCATGTTGTACACGCTCCATCTTGCTGTTTTAACGTACGTTTCTAAATATTTTATGTGATAAATGGGCTAAAATGTACGCCATAAAATGAACTTTCACATCAAAATAATGTTTCAGTAATAAAAAGTGTTAAAATGCATTTTAATTACTTCACAATGTTACAGGGAAAACCGTATAAAATGGGTTACAAATATATACAGTAAATAGTCTTACGTTGGAATGTATTCGTGTTGGGTTTATAGTTAGTGCTACAGTATGCTAACTAAGGGTTCGGTGGTTCGAGCCTGCCTAAGATAACAGAGGTTTTCAAAATTTATCCTTTTTTTTTTTTTTTTTTTTTTTTTTAATTATTTCGGTTACATCTTTAATATAATAATGAAAAAGTTTCTCAGTGATATTTTAGATCAACATTTAATCACAAACGAGAGATAAAATTACGAACAAAACTTTCCTTACTGTGACTGCTGAAAATTATTAGCTACAATTGTCGTGTAGTAATATTTGTTCTCTGTTTACACTATAAATCTAAATCAATGGTTTCAACCAGCAGAATTATTTTACTGAATATTTAGTTAACCAGCGGTTGTCTACTGACGAGTCAGTGCAATGCGCTGAGCTTTTGCTGCCAGGCCAGTGCAATTCACTAGGAACCAGTTAATATCATAGTTCAATCAGTGAAGAACCACCACTTAAAATGACAGCAGAGTCTTACTGATTGGAGCGGAGCAGTTTCAACAGATCTGCAGTGAAACTGGCTTATTTGGAGCTGCTTAAACTGTTTCGATTTCACAGTGTACGAAACAGGCGCAAGAGAGGCGTTTCTTGCGCACGCTGACCTCTCGAACGATGGCGACGCCACAGGCCTCTCCTCCACATCCATGGACCAAAGATGCTGTAGACTGATCTCGCTGGATGCGCACAGACAGTCTCCGTGTCACAACGGGGAATTATTTTCTTGCCAACACGTCTAGCGAAAACGGCACGGATTGGACTTGAAGTTAGAACACCGCTTGGTAAACAATTGCTTTAAGATGTATGCATACTTCCTCTAACCAATTTCTAGTCCATTTTGATTAAATTATAATGGTTGAAGGTATTATTATTCGTACGAAAGTGCTTGTCTTTTGAAAACGCGTTCATCACTGCTTGACAGTTGTGTTTCTTTGGGGAAGGTCAATGTTGGGTGCATGCGCAGAAGACGAATATTCGGTCTACCTCATCTTTAGTCAATGTTCAAATCCACCTCTGAGGGAGGTAGGGAGGATCTAAAGCCACAGCATTTACTTTCTGAATAGAAATTGAAAAAAATGCGGACACCCCTATGCCCTGGTGCTAATGTTCTTCCTACCTCGCAATAAAAACGCACGTACAATAAGTGGGTGCAGTACTTACGTCTCCGGACACCAAGATGCTCGCGACGAAAGGCGAGAGTGCCCCAGGAATAACCACCACAGTTTTGACGAGCCCCATCAGGATTCCTGAAACAACAACAGCAAGCCACTGACTGCTAAACGTCAACATGTTGGGATCCAGCAAGTCTCGCATTAACCGAGCACTCTCGAGTGGAGAGTTTCGGGTGGCTCTTGATACCGGGGGTCCTGAGAGCCGACGAGGGCGATGGAGCAAGGGCTTGGGGAAGGGGGGACGACGACGGGAGATCGACGAGAAAGCTGGCCAACCAGCAGCATCGTCCGGCACGGTTGCCACGTGCGAAACGACCTCGCCGGAGATCGGACCCGGTTCGCCTTGGCGAGCGGCCGCTGAGCCTATGAGCCAATTCCTAGTTTCGGCTGTATGCCCAGAGCGTATTCTTCGATAGCCGCAGTTACTCCCGACTATTATTCACCCTGCTGAGTTTCTGCATTCAGGTTACGTCACCGCCTCGTGCGCACAAAGTGTAAGTAAGTACAGAAATTTACATCAAAAGGGACAACACACCGCGTTCGTGCGCAAACAACTTAAGGGTAATGGTGCGCGAAAGCCGTGTATATTTACATTAATTTTGGTCAAAAGTTGTTTTTCAGAGTATTTTTAAAAAAATTTTCGGCTCAAGACATAAAGAATAATTCCGAACACCTTCTTGCATTGATAGATATTCACTGCCATTACTACTATCGGAGCACTGATGGAGGATAAGAAAAAAAAAAATCTTATTTCTCGTCTTCCATCAGTGCTCACAGAATAATGGAGGTAGTGAATATTTAACAATGCAAGAAGTTGTTAAAAATTAATATTCACGCCTCGTCGTGCCAAAAATTTCTGCAGGCCCTCTGAAAAACAAGTTATAACGAAAATCAGGTAAATACACTGCTTTCGTGCACAATTGGCCTTAATAATATTATGAATGGGAATTATTTCTTACTAGGCATTGAAACATGCCTATTTTCTGTTTCCATTCGCATATATTTTAATTAAGTATAAAAATGTAAGTATCAAATTACTCAAAACTTCAATTTAACTGAAAATAAGATTATTTTGTGTGAACAGAAGAACACGACGATTGCGATAAATGGCATATTTGAGAACCTACCAGACACGTCATACATGGTGTGATTTTTCAAATGTTTGATTCGGAACGGGCAAAGATACCGCAAATAGTTTATATAAACTGATTTGCGGCAAATTGAAAACATTCGAAATCAACCTTTGAAAATAAAATTATCCTTGCTCCTTACTAACGGCTGTTCACGATAAAGTGAGCACTTTTTAAATGAATCTTAGAAAAAATTCTTTGCGCCTTCGTGCATATATTTAAACGGTCACACTGAATGACATGCGCCCAGTAAAGTTGGTAACGATGGGCATAAATTAGTTCCATATTTAAACGTCGAATAAAAAGTTTCAGGTAACCATTTGTACTAACTTAAACTATTTATTTCGTTTTCTATTTTTTTATGCATCGACGTGTGAAAATCAGCAGGTTTTTAAAATATTTAATTTCACAGTTTCGCTTGACCAACGCATGAATAAAGAAAGTGATGAGGCCCAAGGCAATGTTAATTTTATATAAGACGGAAGAATACACAACGTGCACACGGGCAGATCTTAAGCAGGGGTTTCAAAAGCGCTCATTTTACCGTGAGCAGCCTATAGCACATATTTTAACGGACGTTGACTGGCATGCTTCCAGCGAAGTTGGCAGTGATATAGACAGTGTAGGTCACTGTCTTAACGTTACGTTAGAACTGCTACGTTATTATTTTTTAATACTGAAATGATTAAATTCAGTTCATTTTCGTTTGCCTACTCATACGAATTGGCTAATTAGTAAAGTGCAGACGCTCCTAACAAATTTGGTTTCACTTTAGCGACGCATGAAAAAATTCCACGACTGGCGGAAGTTAATTTAAAAAATGGGCAAAAATGGATCTTAAGAAAACCTTTCGAAAGAGATAAGTTGACTGGGGAAAAAGTCTGCGCTATCCCGCGGCTCCACCCACCCAGAATTAAAATTGTTGTGTTTCGCCAGTTGCCATTGCGGCCTCACATTTGGGTGCTCTACCGCTGAGCCATTGCGGCCCCACTTGAAGGGTGCTCTAGCCACTGAGCCTCCGCGACCTCACTGAAAAAATTCTTTCTACCCACTGCGCCTCCTCGGCCGTACTGAAAATAGTTCGCTCTAGTCGCTGCGCATCTACGGCCCCACAGAAAAAAAACTTCGTTCCAGCCACTGCGCCTCCGCCGCCCCACTGAAAAAATATTCGCTCTAGACACTGAGCCTCCGCGGCCCCCGTGGAGGCGCAGTGTCTAGAGTGATTTTTTTTCAGTGAGGCCGCGGAGTCTCAGTGGATAGAGAGAATATTTTTCAGTGGCGCCACGGAGGCTCAGTGGCTAGAACGATTTTTTTGCAGTGGGGCCACGGAAACTCAGCGACTAGAGCAATTTTTTTTTTTAAGTGGGGCCGTGGAGGCTCAGTGGCCAGAGGAAACTTTATCAGTGGGGCCGCGGAGGCTCAGTGGCTAGAGAGCTTTTTTCCGTGAGGCTGCAGAGGCGTAGAGGTTATAGCGATTATTTTTCAGCCGCCACGGAGGCGCAGTGGCTAGAGCGATTTTCTTTTCATTGAGGCCGTGGAGGCTCATTGGATAGAGCTTTTTTTTTTTTTCATTGGGGTCGCTGTAGCTCAGTGGTTAGAATACCCAATAGTGGGGCCACAATAGCTCAGTGGCCAGAACTTCCATAATTGGGGCCGCAGTTTCTCAGTAGCTAGATCACCCAAAAGTGGGGTCGCAGCTTCTCAGAGGCTAGAACACCCAATAGTGTAGGCAATAACGCTATTAAAAAAAAAAAATTATATTCATAATTCTTGTACAGTTACGTGTCCTAATAACAATTTTTCTATTTTTGGAACATGCAAATAATAAAAAATAATTTACTTATAGAAATATTATAATTTATCCTGCCACAACGTAACTACCATTAATCACAGAACAAAAACTTTTTAATTAAAAGTGTTTCGTGTAAATAAGTTTTTGCGTATCTTCAATGTGTGGTTATCTGTGAATTATTACAAGCTTTTATTAACTTGTAAAGTAGTCGTCTGTGAGGTGTCTGTCCGGCGCCCACCGAATCACTAGCAATCACGATGTATTTGGTGAGACAAGTTGTCGATTACTGGTGGCGTGTAGAGTTTCAGTGCCGGGGAAGTCCTCATTTAGACATATGTTGTGTGGGTAAAAGACCATCCAAACTTTGAAACACAGGAAGGAATTCAAATGATCGACCGCGTGTGCGTGTATGTGAAATAACACTTGAAGATTCCGATCTGCGTTAGTTCGTATTGAAATGTCAAATACATCGACATGCACACACGTGTAAGATGAATAATGAATATTCAGCATGTCGGTTCAACTTCCCGCTAAAAGAGTGCACTGAAACTCGCCTGATCTCAAGCGACACCGATGACGGACGAGTCTGTGAATGTATAAGTAGTCTTATCTATATAATAATAACAAAAAAAAAGTGAGACTTGATGAATAAATTAAGCGTAAAATTTTTTACACAATACTTTTATTTATAAATGAACTAAAAAATAAAAATAACAAATTTCAAAATTTGTAGAACATGTGAGACGTGGTCGAAGAGCCGTAATAAACTTTACACAAATTAATATTTTTGTACCAATTTATGTTTAGTATATAAAAGATTTGCGTGAATAGTTAAGAACTTTACGCAAGATATGCACTTACTATGTTTAAAATGACGCATGCGTTCTTAATAGCGCCAAGCTGTTATATACTAAATATAAATTTATACAAACACATTAATCTGTTGTAAAGTTTATTACGGCTGTTCGAACACGTCTTACATGTGCTACAAATCCTTAACTACTCCTACAGCTACTTTTATCTTTCTATTTCATTTATAAACAAAAGCTTGGTTGATATTAGGAATTTTTAGTTAATTTTTGTGAACTAAACCGTTGCCAAGCACTTCTTAAGTAAGCTCAAGTTTGTTAATTTTTCATAAACGTTTCTATTTGCGTAATTTACATGTTACAAAAAAACACAGTAAAACTGTGATTTTAAAATGTACTTATGCAGAAAATATGATAAAATTTTCTTTAAAGGAAACATGCATGCAATAATGCTTGATACCTACAATCTGTAGAGCGTGTAACACAATCAGAACTTGTACAATGGTGACATGATTACAAAAACACATCTGCATGAATAATGTTGCACGCAACAGTAGAACATGCAGGTACTATTTATTTAATACTTGTGCAGCCTGCCACTATGGGCCACATCATAATTCACGTCATGTATAAGGTTGCAAGTGCGACGTTACAAAGAAATAATGCTCTCAATTAAACCGTTTCCCGTAAAACCTTGAACCCTACTTTGTAAATTATGTTAATTTTTAAACGCAGTATAAAGTCGTAAAAATAAGTTTACAATATCAATAATGATCTAAGACAAAAACCTTTTCTTTAGGCGCATACCATTACTGAAGCGTCAGTTGAACTAAGCATACATTACATTTAAATAGTGTAGTAAATAATGAAAAGTAAAGCTGTTACTTTTCACGGCTAGAGACAGCGCAAAATTGGGAGAAAATCTTTTGTATAGGCTGTTCACGGTAAAGTGAGCACTTTCGAGGCCCTGGTTACATTTTTTTTTTTTTTGGCCACCGTTTATCCTTCAACAACATTTTAAATTAGATATTTACATCTAAGTAATAAACATAGCGTGTATAATTTACCGCACTTGGTAGTGAACTTCTAATGCTATAATGAAATATATTTACTGACTATCCAAATGAGTGGGCTTTCAAAAGTGCTCGCGTTACCACGAACAGCCTATACCAACATATTTTCAAGATTACTGTAGCGTCTTCTCCCAGTTATTGGATAATGCATTAGGACAGCAGTTTTCAACCTTTCGATACCCGCGGACCGGCATAGAACAGCAGGAAATCATGGGGACATGACAAGTAGAAAATACCACACTTTAGAAATGTATGAACATTTATTTCTAAAACTGTTTATTACTTTTATTATTTATTATTGAACAAATTAATTAAAAAAAAAAAAATTAGAAAATTTTACCGCCGCGGCTACTGAACTAACAAACTGGACGCCAGATGTGATTTAAATATTTTTTCGTTCTCCGGTCGCGGACTGGCAAAGATCCGAGGGCCAGCGGTTGAAAACCGCTGCATCAAAGAAGCGGCACAACTGTTCGCAGAGAATGAGAGTTTCGCCATTTGCAAACGTGCCGATGTTTTATCGGACGTCCTGCGTTTTCTCACGAACCGAAACGTTTTCGGAGCCTGCGGTTAGTTTAGGCGTGGAAGCAAGGTGGGCAAGACGCGCGCCACGTTTTACAGAAGACTTGATATCTTCTCTGTTTTCCACATCTCATGAAGAAATATAAGAAGGTGCATGAATATGATACTGGGTTGTTCAGTATTGACAGCACTATCCAATACTCAATTAAACTCAACTAAACGAGCGAATCAAACCTATTTTGATAATTTTTGTGTTAAAATATATTCATTATTATATAATATATAGGTTAGGAACTGGAAAGAGAGCCTTTAGTTACCTGCGTAGTTGGGCGCAATGTCAACCATGTTGGCCAAGTTGCCAGACGCGTTTGCCGATGTAGCAGAAGCAGCGAGGATGAGTATAAACACAGCAAGTGCCGTGTTGTCGACGCAGTACTGCAGCAGCAGTAACAGAAGTCCCGGCAACAAGGTCGCTGGAACACAAGTGACGTCAGCTGTCATCGAAACTGGCGCAAGATTGCGCGAGGCAAAGACCACACAAATGCCGTCCATACGCAATACCCGTCTTCAAACTGGCGTAAGATTGCGCGAGGCAAAGACCACACAAATGCCGTCCATACGCAATACCCGTCTTCAAACTGGCGACCTGTTCAATTTTTTTTTTTTTTTTTGTTTCGTTGCCATATTTTTATGATTTTATTAAATACAGTTATCTTTTTTTTTTGTGTCCATCATTTTGTAAGCAAGCACTACCTGAATAATCGAGCTTATGTAAAATAAACTTCAGGAATTACTCACTCGCGCTGTGAAAAAGAAATGCTTGTAGGAAACATCTAGACTGATAAAACAGAGACAGCGATCTAATGGGTTGTAGGTGCCATCTAAATATATTAACAAAATTAGTAATACCGACAGAACGGTTTTTTGCATTCATGTCTGTGATTTGATTTGCTGATGTACAAATAAATGGTTGCTACAGCAGAGCACTGCGGAATTACTACTAAAAAAGTTATGTTAGGTTATGTAACATTAGGTTAGGTTAGCTTGTTGTCTATTTCTAAATGTTATCAATGTATATATTATGTAATCTAATATATTTATAATACCCTATGATATTGACGAACTTTATATCCCTGGGCATATACCTGTTTAGGTATCAATAGAGTGATAAATAAAATAAATAAAAAATTGAAAAAAATCAGATGGTTCCTGCAACCATATTTTTTTCTCAGTGCGATTCCGCAGAACGTCTGCCGTAAAAGTAGTGTCACTGCGGGCTATATAGTGATATACAGGTGGCTCAGGTGTTTATTTTCAAAATGGCTGAAATGTAAATATCTTAGAATGATACGCCATATTTAACAGCTTTCATACGCCGCTAGGGGGTAATAATGCCCCCCCCCTGAATAAATTAAGCACGTACATCATAGTTCACGGACTACTAAAACGATTGTTACTAGATTCGTTATACAAATAGTGCTTTGGCATACATGAAACTTTAATGGCAACACAATTACTTGCAAAATAGTGGTCTCTGTGTACAGTTTGAGTTGTAAACAATATCATAGAGACAAACAAACACCTGCAAACTGATCTTGCGAGACTGGTTGCAAGTTAAGAGAGGGAGTTAAAGTCTCTTCCACAAATTTGGAAGACGTTTCCACCCTGAAAATTATTTATTATATTTTGGAAAATATTAATCTTGTTCTCGCAGAAATAAAAAATTTTTTTATTGTCAGGCGCATATTTTAATAATGGCAGTCTTTTTTAAATGCCTGAAATTTGGAACGATTTGAACGAATTGCATGTAAATGTGTATATTGACATTGCCTAACGACAATATAAAATTCAGTAACTTTTTACTTTGGGGGGTAGTTTTACTTTTAAAATGCGCTGATGTAATATTTTTACAGAACAGGTATACAGAAAATGGAGGAAAAAGAAGGCTGGGTTTTGTTCAACCGAACACCTCATACTCAACGAAATGGTGGGATAAAATATATATCTAAAACCACTTCCAGTCTACCCTATTATATAAAGTGTTTTATGTAGAGGGTACATGTAGTCAATTAATAAGGTTTAAGTCCATTTTATTTTTAAATTGAAATGTTTGTGCAATATTTTATGTGTGTCCAATCAACTTACTGTCCGAGCGCCAGCTCTGAAACCCTGGCAGGAATACGACCATGGAACGATAGGCCGGCCACGCTATACGGACTGTACTATCGTACAAAGAAAACATTCACTCACTTCAAGGCAGCGCTTGTTCACTGCTTGAACTGCACGCGCCTGACGCACTGGAGGAATCACTACTGTCGTCAAGACGTACAACGATACTGCCAATTACATCTGATACAACACCGTCCCTTTCCCCAGTATCCAGTCTCAAGCTTCTGCACGTGAACACAGTACCCTTCCCAGCCGGTCTTGGTTACACTGTCCTACAGATGACTGCGGGAGGTTAGGAGCAGGCTTCTCGGTAACCCACTTTATGTAATTAACACTGTTCATTTGGCCGTAATAGTCGCCACTGGCAGCGCCGGCTTTATAGACAAGGAGAGCATTTATGATAAATCCGTTAATACCCCCAGCATATACTACAATTAATCGGTTACCCGAATTCACATTAGCTTGTATGCCAAAAACCTCTTCATGTTGCCAACATTTACCAAACGTTCAATTACCGTCTATCTGTGTCACGTCTATGTAGATAATTTGTTTCCCACCTTGTATGTGCTGTTTCAACCAGATAGTCGTGGCGCCAAGATACGATGTGAAGTGTCTCAATTAGTATCTTCCTGTGACTTTGCGATTTTTTCCACCGAAAACCTAGTTGTTTTACCACATTACGCAAGGAAGTATGCGACCACGGAAAGTATATTTTCTCCTTTACTACGGGCAGTAATTTTGCAGTGGTAGGGACACGTTTTTCTGAATATAAAAATCCTGAATCGTCCGCCGAATTACACATAGATCAAAGTCATCAATATTCACGACAGTATGTTCCGGCCTAGTTCTCCGTCGTATACCCGGCGTGTGCAAGCTACCGCCCTCCCCACTGTTATATAGTTCTTTCTGCTCCTTCCGTGTCTTTTTAACTACCGCCTGCGACACTCCAGCGTAGTCTGCAGCTCTCGCTGTCGCCTGGTTTACTGTGAAAACATAACGCTTTTGTTTCGCCTCTTCATCACACTTTGCAATTATATTACTTAGGATTCTCCAGCCCTCGCAATGCACGACGGTGTTTTCCTTCCGGACAGACATAACACCCGCAGCGGCGATGTTCACGACACTTCGGAGCTGAATGTGTTGACTGCGGATAGTAAATGCGTGTCCACGCTCCCCACTCCCCGCTGTCAGACCCTGTCTTGTCTTCCCCTTTCCTAATACCCCGCGGTTTCCGCGGGCGGCGCTCGGACAGTAGCTATCGAGTTACTAATATAGGTACGATTTCATATTGAAACGTTTACT
Source organism: Dryococelus australis (assembly GCA_029891345.1). Classification (NCBI taxonomy): domain Eukaryota; kingdom Metazoa; phylum Arthropoda; class Insecta; order Phasmatodea; family Phasmatidae; genus Dryococelus; species Dryococelus australis. Next base: position 17,535,674 of record CM057007.1, read on the forward strand.
AAACTCTAGTTAAAATTATCGATTTTCAGTCAAACATCGTTGAAAACACTAGTGATTTAATCATGGAATTAGATATTAAAAAAAAAAAAAAACAGTAATTTTGAGAATAGACTCCACTAAAAATTGTAATCCTGCACAAAAGTATACTGACTTTGACTTGTATCACATTTGCAGACAAAAAATATGTTATAGATACGATGAAAATTGACTGTTTTTTGCTGATTTTTAAAATACAAAATCCTGCCAAAACACCACGAATTCTATTCAACTAACTGAAGTACCTATATGTCAAGAAATGTAGGTTAATTAGTCACGCTGATAAATCTACATATATATTAGTATGTACAGTGTTTATACATTTTCTGAACACTTGTAGAACATGGTATGGTCTGTTTTAGACATAAGAGGAAGAAACCATTGCAATAATATAATAAAATAATAATTAACTAACTAAAACAAAATATACTTAAAAAGTAAAATAAATGTTAACAAATAAAACAAATTCAGCTTATAAATTATCTTTATAATGATAATAGATATATTTGAACCAATAAAAATAAATAAATTTAAAAACTTTTATTTTAAACAAAACAAATACTAAATAAACGTATAAAAGTACCAACAACTAGCACAAGTTATTTGACGTGCTTACATATTGTAACTGCAATTTTTCGTACTGCTGTGACAGATAATATTTTCTGCTTGATCGCAGAGTCCATTATGGCCGATAAAATCAACCCACTGACAAACTTGAATATTTCTGGCAGAGAGGACACCAAGCCATTCTGAAATTAGAGAAAATTAAGGACCATCAAACAAAACCCTTACCAACTAATGTTCATATTAGCACTTATATGGAATTATTGTTGCAACTGTAGTTGGAGTTAACCAGTGAACTTATATGGAATTATTGTTGCAACTGTAGTTGGAGTTAACCAGTGAACTTATATGGAATTATTGTTGCAACTGTAGTTGGAGTTAACCAGTGAACTTATATGGAATTATTGTTGCAACTGTAGGTAGAGTTAACCAGTGAACCATTTCATAATTTTTGGCGCAGTACCTATGGCCTCTACAACTGCTTCGCGAATCAACATTTTCGTAAATTAAAATGGTTAATTCTTTCATAGTTATGAGTTTAGAAACTACAGCTATTGGTGCTGATCTCTTTGATGAGCAATGTGTTTTTACCATGTTAACATATTCAAACAAAAAATAACATTTATCCATTTTAATGTAATGTAAAGATTGTCCTGTGACGGTGATTGCCAACACATACAGGACGAGGTCCTTGTCTCAACTGCTTCCTGAATGTAGGTGTTTTAAGTCGGAAAACAGTTGAGAGCCCCCCAATAATGTCAAAAAAGGGATTTGGGTAGGTTCCAGTGAAAATGTTTGAAAATTATTCGTTGCCTTGGTTTCTATATCGACATATAAACATCTACATACTTTTCCCCCAAAATTTTACAATAAATAAACGTTATATAAAATACAGTTTTCCCGCTGATTACATTTAGTACAAAAAGGTATCAAAAATAATTATGTTTAAAACTTCCCCCAAAATCTACATTTTTACAAGATTGCATCTCTTTCCAGCTTTATGCAGATAACATATAATTATTTTGCTTTAAACAATACTTAACTAAAATGACAGCAAGCCCCCCCCCTTTTAAAATGTTGACGGAACAGCAGTTCCTGTCCAAGTGAAAACCCTGTGCTGTCTCCTCGAATCTGGGCGAGACACCTTTATTTATATTATATTTGTAATAATCTGGAACATTACAAAATAATCTTCACTTCATCGATATCCAGAAGTCCTGGAAGGGCACCCTGGTGGTACGTGACTGGCTGGCAGGCGTCATGTGGTCTAGGTGTCATACGAGGGAGGGGAAGGCAGTCATAGATTGCGTGGGCGGCAGAGGCCCCGCGGCGCCCATACTTGCAGACCAGCAGGCCCACCCAGCGGTCGTGAGGCGTGGAGCTCGTCAAACACACCCCCGTCGAAGCGAAGGTAAGCCGTCGCAAACGGCCAATATTTTCTCGACTTCATATGGCAGCGTCGGTTTGACTCTTTCGTTCGATGTGCTGGGATAGCCGTCACAATCCAACAAAATCAACATCTGCTCATTCATGTGATACCTAACCTACTACCATACAATATTGTTTACAAAAAATACTGTTACAGTTATACCACAAAAAAATTCAAATAAAAACATACAGGATCTTAAGGTAAATGTGTTAAGTAACAGGTGTGTGTATATTCCGCAAAACATGCCAAGTTTGCACATACCTATTTCCTATTGTTTACGTATCACAAAACTGCGTCTGTTGGAAGTTGGCCGCAGGTTTACAGTTTGTGTTTTTAAAATATTAAATAGTAACTTGTATTGCTCGTTCCACTGCACTAATGACATCTAAATAATGATGGACGTCAGATGCTTTTGGCACTACTAAGCGTAAACCACTAGTTGACTGCTTGACCGGAAACATGGCGCACTGAATAAGTGGTATAATCCATTCACAGTTACTTCACATTTTTCTGAACCCCTGCTAAAATTCTACTTCGAGGATATTCTTCCGCCTCTTCCAAACTAAGCTTGTACCATTGCCTCTGCATAATTCCTTACTGCTACCTTATTTGTTGTTATTTAATACATCAAAATACCAAAATCAAGCGTGCTGGAACATGGGCAAGATACAACGAATACTGACCATAAACACAGTTAAATTGAAATAAATAGTGGTTAGGAAGTTATATTATTGCCGAGGATCTTAGATCAAACAAAATAAACATGTCAGTTAAGGGATTTGTGACTTATTATGTATTCGTTCTTTTCCATATAACTACGATTTTATAACATTTGAACATGTGTTTTTGAATAAGTCTTCTTCATAGCCATAACAAAATTAATCAATTACTACATAGCCACGTAATTGAAAGAAGGCGATAGACCTATAAACGGGACTCTTCACATCTATAACTAGTTTAGAACTTTGACATTTTTTGTATTATTATTATTATTATTATTATTATTTTCGTATGCCTTCGTCATATAATCCTCCAAAATATATTTAAAGTGCGACATCATGAAATGTTTTATAAACAAACAGGCTTCATCAAAAAATATATAAATTAGACCTTTATCTGTTTTATCCATTTATATCTGCCAAGATGAATTAATCCCGCGAGTCCGGTCGCCAAACACGCTTAACACAGGGCCGCACCGCTGCCATATTTAGTGATGATTGGAGTAGCAATCACTGCCTCCAAGTAAGGGATGACGTGGAAACCGGTCTGGAACAAGGTTGAACATTGTAAACGTTCCCAGTCGTACGAGCAAAGACGGGCCGAAAGAAATAGAGACATGGAATTCGGAAACTCAGGAGGTATAGGATGTTCACGGTAAAATGAGCACTTTTGAAAGCCCTGCTTAAGATCTACTTGTATACACGATGTGTGTTCTCCCGCCTTATGTAAAATTAACATTGCCATGGGCCTCGTCACGTTATTCGTGTGCCAAGCAAGTGAAACTGTGAAATTATTAGAAAAGTCAGTATTGTACAAATCTGCTAATTTTTACACTTAGATGCATTAAAAATTACAGAAAGCGAGAGAAATGATTTAAGTTATCACACATGGTTACCTAACACTTTTTGTTTAACGTTAATATATTGGAACTACTTTCCCGTCCGCCGTTGCCAACTTTACTGGACAGTGACTTTTTTCTAAAGTTGATTTCAAAAGTGCTCAATTTATCGTGAACAGCCTTTAAAAGAAAAACCCTCTGCAGCAAGCAAAAAAGGAACACTGGTATTACTACCGGTTCTAGGCGCGAGAGACGTGAAAATATAAAGACGATTTGCAGGAAACTTACCCTTAAGGAGGGTTATAGGTGTTACAAGATGAACACCGTTGAACATCACCAAAACCACAACAGAGGAAAAATAATTACTATGCATACTATGTATACTATGTATATGCAAACACTTCTGAAGCGACTACATCCCTTCGTTACACTGAGGGAAGAAACATTGGTTGAAGTTTCGTGCACCTCTCGCCTGAAGCGAACTCCTGAATAACCGTGGACGTACGGCGTCGCACGTAAAGAAAGCCCGAGAGCACTGGCGCTCCTGCGGCGATAAGACACACTACCTTAGTTCGGTGCACACCGCTAGATGGCACAGGAGAGTCCGACACGCTGTTTCAAGTAGAAGTTATGCGACTCGACCACGACAACTGCAGTGATAAATTCTGAAGTCAGCAAGAGTTTATAGAGTGTGGGAGGGCGAGGCTGCAGAGCGCAGGCCGTATGAAATGTCACACGGAGACTTGGCTGAAAGCAATGAGCGCAGAAACTGTATTCTGATAACAAACAGACTCTTAGGAAAGCGCGTCGCCAGCTCCGGAGCACCTGATAACAGGCGTGGGACGGAGCCCCTAGCTGTTCGAGCTGCGAACCGTCTTGCCAGGGCCGTCGGCTCTACTTAAGCGTTACTGGGAACAGGAACTAACTTGCGGCATGGCAAAGCACAATTTATCTTAAGTTAATACCGATTAACTGCGTTAATACAATTTAAAATTCGCAAACTACTACTCGTTAAGTAGCACATGGATTCAAATGACATTAAAAAGATTACAAATGACTGAAAGAGAGATATTGCCCTAACTGAAAACATATATACAGCCGATAAGTAATAAAATTACAGGTACCCAAATTCACCCGTAAACTGCAAATATGGCAAACCAAACAAATTGAATTTCTTAATAAATCCACTTATCTGTTCTTTCGTTATAATATACTGTCTACCTTGAGACTATCAATAACCTTGCAATACTAAACTAAGGAGCATGCCTATATGCGGAATTAAAACAAACGAACTGTCAGGACTACAAATACCTGAAATTAATGAATATCAAATTTACTCTGAATATTTCTTATCTTCCGTCCATATTAATTATATTATTAATATATAAAATGTACCGAATCGGGGAATAAAAAAAAACTAATGTGCCTTTAAAATGATCCCAGAAATTCTAAAACGGCACAAACCTATCTAAGTCTAGAAAATTACACTAAAGGACGACGCACAAAATTCGTGAGCACTTAGTTGTAATGATATTTTGCATGAGAACTATTTCTTACTAGGTTGCTACCAACACACATGTCTTCTCACTGTTTTCCTTCGTATTTATTATAAATTAATTATTGCAATTTGTATATAATACACCGGTAGAACTTCAGTTTAAAGAAACATAAGTTACCTTAAGGTTAATAGAGTCATGAAACGCTTGTTATACATGGCATATTTAAGAAATAACTAAACACATCATCCTTGGGGTGATTTTTTAAATATTTGATTAGAATGTCTGATTAAAAAAGTGTCTATAGAGTCAAATTATCTTTTCGTAAATAATTCTGATAAATAAATGCGCGAGTATGACTTTAACAGTTGATAAACACATGCCAAATGCACTAGTGTGTTTAAATGGCGATGTTTGTCGAACCACAGATATGGAAATGACTGGCAACTAAAAATGTCTTGAGCCACTTTCACAAGAAGAAAGTAGTTTCTTCTCATGCTTCACTTCGATTTATACTAATTTAATAAGTTTTAGTTTTCAATTATAAAACTTCGTTTGACTTCTGTTCAGTTCATAAAGTATCGAACTTTTTCATATATTGCCGTATGTCATGCGCACGCGCAAAGGCACACACGCACACACGTACAAGAATACAAAGTCAAAGTTTGTATGTATGTTTGTTCTCTATACAGTTTTACACTGTTCGACGGACCGAGACAAAATTTGGTCCGGACATCCTTTACTGTCCAACTTAAGAGGATTTAAAAAACTTGTCCCCAAGTCAAAGGGAGAATTAAAAGTGTCTTTTAATACGTAATAAACGATAGGGTAGTTAGATAATCATGTTTGTTTTCCTCTTAAGTGCAGTTTTGGGGGATTTGAATGTTTTTAAATAAGACAGATGATAGGTTTTAATGCGAGTGGAAAATATCAGGCCTGATATTCCACTCAACTCAACCTGTTGACAATTCTACAAGAAGAGAAGAAGCCTCTTGTGCGAGTTCAATGGACAAAGTTGGCCGACCTGTTGATTGGGACAGTGTTTGGAAGCTTGATCAGTGTGGTCATGGGACAGACAGTGTGGGATAGATAAAGTGAGGACTCTTATCTTGCCAGTAAAGGACTTCACGAGGTTGGGATGTGGGGGAGCTGTAGTTGCCTGCTCCATTTACGAAGACGCCTTCTGCTGCACCACCTGGAACGCAGCCTAAGAAGGCTATCATGGTATGGAACTTCCGGAGAGAACGCACTGTGCCGTGTCGAAGGGCGCCTGGTGAGTATTGGTGGAGTGCCTCCGATGCTGCTGGACATCATGCTGAATTGGTCGATCCCCAGCTCCGATCAACTACTGCCGCAGTGGAGCGGATGGTGAACTGGGACTTTCGGGGCCGATGGTCTGACACATAACCGGAGTTACTTCGCTTGCGGAACTCGAGTGGAACCTGCAGGCCTGCAGAGACAGAGTTAGTTGGGATCCCCCGAGTGTGGTCTCTGTGGTTCGGTGTGCGTGGGCAAAGAATTCCAGTATCACAACCTGCTCCTATACTTCTCTTGCGGAACTCGAGTGGAACCTGCAGGCCTGCAGAGACAGAGTTAGTTGGGATCCCCCGAGTGTGGTCTCTGTGGTTCGGTGTGCGTGGGCAAAGAATTCCAGTATCAGAACCTGCTCCTATACTTCGCTTGCGGAACTCGAGTGGAACCTGTAGGCCTGCAGAGACAGAGTTAGTTGGGATCCCCCGAGTGTGGTATCTGTGGTTCGGTGTGCGTGGGCAAAGAATTCCAGTATCAGAACCTGCTCCTATACTTCGCTTGCGGAACTCGAGTGGAACCTGCAGGCCTGCAGAGACAGAGTTAGTTGGGATCCCCCGAGTGTGGTCTCTGTGGTTCGGTGTGCGTGGGCAAAGAATTCCAGTATCAGAACCTGCTCCTATACTAGAAATGGATGGTTTAGTGACCAAATAAGATGCACTGTGCAGTGTTGTACAGCGTAACTGTGAAACGAAGCTCGTGTGACCTAAACAATCTTTTGTTGGGGTCTATTAGTAGTGTTGCATAGGACCAATTTAGATGCAGTGTGGGTAGGGAGATTTGAGACCATTTTTGTTCTGTTTTCGATAAGTTTTGAGATATGTTGCTAAGACCCTAGGCACCCTATTTCTCCACGAGTTATTGAAAATAATTTTGTCGAAATATGATATTTAAAGTCAGGTTAATATTTTTTTCTGTTTTACAGAGTGTAATTTGATTGTATTATATCACAATCGAGAGGAGGGATACCTTGTAGCATTTTGATAGGGTGTTTGATGCTGTGCCGACTTTGTGACACCAAGGTGAGTGGCTCACGGTGAGGCAGCTGGCTATGTTGGAGACACAAGTGAGATTGTCTGCTCAGTCGATGAAATGGTGAAAGCAGAAATAGGATCTCCTGGAACTCGTGTATCATCCAGACAGCTGGTGCTGCGAGTCATCAAGTGGTTTTTTTTTTTTTGCCTTGTATTGTCCAGAGACTGACGAAATGTGATCAAAAGGACTGCACCTTTGAACATAATTGCTTTGGTAAATAAGAATAAGAACTTAAAAAAGCAAATGGAAAAAATTTATTTAAGGTTTAATGAAACAAAATGCAGTTTGTAACAGATAGGGAGATCTTTGCCTAGGAGTGAACGGATAGTGCTTTACCATCGTTTGAACATAATGATTTGGGAACTTCGCAAATACATCTTATGATGGTCTTGTACATCATACTAACCATGTATTAAAAATAAATAAAAATAAAATCTCATCAAATTTAAGTTTTATTTGTGGTGTCTACAAATCAATACATGCCAGTAAATATTAAGAAGGGAGGAAAAGCTAAGACTTTTTAGATTTTCTTTTATTTGGAGTTAATTTATTTTGTTCTCTTGGTTTAAACCTTAAATTGTAGTAGTCCTTGTAATTTATTTATTTTTGTTATGATGTAGTTTATGGGTAGGTTGGTTTATTTTTTTTCGGGTTTAAGTTTAAGTGAGGGTGGTTTTGATCTTTGACTTTTATGTCTGTAGGTTTCTCTTGTCTGAGTTTGGGAGACGGTATTCTTGGAAAAGTTAGAATTGTCAGCGGCAGGATTTTTTTTCCGAAGGCCGCTGTTTTGCAGACAAGTTTTGGCAGTATTTTGTGATGTTTTTTTTTTTTTTTTTTCACTTTCTTTTAACCCCTAAAAACCGCACAGAATGTGATTTTTCTGTCCCTCTCCATCACCTCCCCCTGATGATGCTGAACGAATGATGGAGTTGTGCAGAGTGATTTCCCTCGGGCGGAACGGACAAAAAATGTTTTGCTGTGTTTGGAAGGTTGTTGAGTTTGTTGGTTGTGGCAGCCGGATGAGAAGGAGGCGTTGCGATGTGACCTGGGGAAGTTTGGGCTCTTAAGCTGGAGTCACAATACCGCGACGAATCCTACGCGACATCATTGACACGACGAAATTTGAGTAGTGGGCAATGAAAAACAATGACGTTAGCCCGACAAAATTGCGACCCCGACAGCCGAAAACAGTAGGTTCTTTGCTACTTTCCGTCGCGTCGGAGTCGTCGAAGCGCCCAAATTATGTAAATACAACATTATAAAACAAAATTTCGTGCATATTTCCCTATTGTAGGAAATAATAAATTAACTTGCCGCCAAAATAATGTTCCGGCTTGTTTTTAAATTCTTGTTTACTCTTGTATAAATTCAAATATTGTCGAAAGCAAAATAATAATTCACTTTATCGTGAGTTTTAAAAAGCAAATATTGGATATTAATAGGATAACTTGCAGTTTTAGGATTTTCCAACAGCCAACTTGTCGGGAATATTTCGGAGTAGTATTGTGAACACTAAATAAAATATAATGTGGAATTCGGTCGAGCTCTGACGTGTCGGTGTGTCATATCGTGCTGGTCGGGTTATTGTGGAAAAGGGGAAGATATCGCGATCGATGAAGGTGACTGGGAGGGTTATGTGGTGAGGTTGGGTGGCAAAATGGCGTGAGAAAGGGGGCACGTGCGGAAGCAGTGATGTGGTGAAGTGAGGAGTAGTGGTTCAAGTGTGACAACGAGCAGACGCGGGTGGTCGAAGGAGCCGCGGTAAGTCGCCAAAATGAAAATATAACAGATAAGTGTAATTTTTTGGCTTGGTTTCGAGGCTCCCCTCTTGTAATAGGAGGGGAACTTTTCCTTTTTGGTAGACAATTGGAAATGGTCAGGGCTGTAGAGGGAGTAGGAATCAGGTAGCGGGCGGACTGGTGAAGATGGTCAGTGGGGGGGGGGGGGGCGGTTTTAGAGGGAGTAGGAATCAGGTAGCGGGCGGACTGGGACTGGTAAAGATGGTCGGTGGGGGGGGCGGTTTTAGAGGGAGTAGGAATCAGGTAGCGGGCGGACTGGGACTGGTGAAGATGGTCGGAGGAGGGGGGGGGGCGGTTTTAGAGGGAGTAGGAATCAGGTAGCGGGCGGACTGGGACTGGTGAAGATGGTCGGTGGAGGGGGGGGGGGCGGTTTTAGAGGGAGTAGGAATCAGGTAGCGGGCGGACTGGGACTGGTGAAGATGGTCGGAGGAGGGGGGGCTGTTTCAGAGGGAGTAGGAATCGGGTAGCGGACTAGGACTGGTGAGGATGGTCGGGCGAGCGGAGACTGAGACCCTAGACTAGCAGCAGGTACTTGCTAGGCATGATAGTTCATAAAGATATGAGAATGCTTTTGTAAAGAAATCGAGTTTGTTGTTATAGTATTGCCTAAAGTATTATGATAATGAACTTTTCCTTGTTTTGAAACAATTCTTATTTGATGTCCTTAGCAGCACTTTTGAATATTTGTTTGAAATCAGCATTCGTGGCATTTTAATATTCCTTTAAATTTCGCTTTTACAGGTTATATGCTGCTTTAATCAGTAAGAGCTATTGAAGTTTTTCTTATACACTATTGTTTTAATCAGTCTGAATCAGAAACTGTACCTGATTTTAATTTATAATTTAATGTATTCTTTTGCTTCTTTAAATTTTTTAGAATCCATTTTCATTGACATTTCTCGAGACTCGTGGTTGAAAGTACCCTACGGCAAAGATCTCAGACGAACATACTAGGGAAGTATACTGCTGTTTTATTTTTTGCTTTCTTGATCAGATTGTAAAACAAAATTGAGATGTTTATTATTTTTTTGTGAATATTGACGTTTAAATAGTAAAACAGACTTTTGAGAAACAGAGACATTTGTTGGTAATTTTGAATTGTTGTTGAATTTTTGTCATATGGTTGTGATCTCACTTAACGTTGATAAATTAAATGTTGTGTTACAGAACTTCCTCTGTTTTGCTTTATTTGTTGAATAGAATGAAACAAGTATTTCGCCCGAAGCAAAGTAGTGGCAGTTCTAGTACCAGTAGTGAACCAGAAGAATTTATTGGGAAACCAGAAGAATTTATTGGGAAACCAGAAGAATTTATTGGGAAACCAGAAGAATTTATTTAATAATTTTTAATTTATTGAATATTAGATTTTTCTTTATTTTCATTAACAAATCCAGCCTTGACTCCATCCATCTATGAAAGATCCCTCCCCCCCCCTCTTAGCAAGGCGAGTGCCCTAGATTTTTATTTAGACATTTTTAAACTTCTCCCTATGTTCTTGAGTGTCAAGTTTTAAGTCTTTTTGCCACTAAGGCGATATTTTTTTTTTTGGTAGCCAACTGTCGGGCTTTGTGCTGGCCCTCCCTTATAAGGAAATAGCACGTAGTGGAGGTTTGTATTTATTTTGTTTAGGGAGTTGTTTTCGCCATTTTTGTGTAGGATCTAAAGTCGTTGCATAACAATATCTCGCAACTCCTATGCGGTGCCGAACGAAAGGTCTCGCCTATCTCTGTCGATTGAAGTCATTAAACCCAAGTATCGATTTCTTTACTGTCATTTCATTCACATAAACAGAAAAAAAAAATACATTGCCTATTAACAAAGAAGTATTCACGTGAAGTCCACACCTGTCTTCCCAACACAAATAAATGGGGTGCCCATTTATTTTTCAAAGCTTGATATTACTAATGCTCAGCCACAAACCAGGCGTAGCTATTCAAGTAGACTCTAGGAATAAATTTCTGTAGACAGTGCATTTACATTCATGCGTTAAGTTACGAGGGGGTGGCTATTATAACTCAAAATAATACAAAATATCAGTTTGAGCATATGGTTCTTTGTGAATGGTTCGCACGTTGCAAGATATCTGCAGTCGCATTTGCTGATTTAAAGCAGTTATAACAATTTCAACCTAAGGGCGAAAAGGAGATTTCGTAGGCCAGTGGAGATGCAATCACTTGTACATGCAGTGCTAGAAAATATCATAGCCACATATGTGTTAATGTATAGCGACAGATAGCAGAAAATGTTTCAATTCGACAAAGGTCAGAGTTTCCCCGCTAGTAAAAGTAGTTTCCTCTTACGTCATGTAATACATAATGAGCTACTTACCGTAGCCATGTTCATGTGATGCACTGTGCTCAAGTAGGCTGGCATTTGCATGGCTATGGTTACAAATATCCACACCACTGTCTGTGACGTAAATGCCAGAGCCCAAAATGGTCCAGACTTGAGGATGGACTGCCATGGTATTTTCTGCGTTTTATTCTGAAAAATAAACGTAAACTACACGGTGAAACTGGCGATAATACTGATGATGTTGTTGTGAGCTACACATTTATTTCATACAGATAATTGACAAACCTATTAATTAATTTCAGTGGCTAGAGACTAATAATGTTAAATTGTAAAATTAAGTCAAAAACTCCTGGACGCATAATCCTATATTTTGTTTTGGAAAAAAAACTATAAACACAATCATTTAAAACATTTATTTTAAAAAATTGGCACTGTGAATTCGGCCGACGTCAATTTCAACCATAAAATATATTTGTCTCATATAATTTCTGTCAGCTTCGTGTTACAAATTTTATTGTACTGTAGGTAACTTTTAGAAGTGTTAGGAAAAGTATCATCTGATTTTTATAGCTTCGTGATAAGGCCAGGGAAAGTATAACAACGTATAATCTAATTGTTAGTGACTATGCCATTATGAGGTATTGTGCAAGTGTACACCAATCAAAGGAAAATTGTACCATGATACCCTCATAAATCATGCCCAAGTTAGTAAAAAAAATAACACTGGTCTGTACCAACCGTAAATGAATACTTGCACGCTAATAATTTTTCACAATTCAGCGAATTTTGTGCACTGTTGCCGCCAGTCTGTTATTGGCCCACAGCCACCAACGACGTATCTAAAGAATTACTTCATAAGTACAACAGCACAAGACATGAATAAGTATTTCAAGTCTACCGTGATGCAGACTGCATTCGCGATATACTCAGGCCTGTATGTTGGCACTAATGTACAGTGTACATACGGAAAGGTAACCCGTCATACTTGCGTGGATAACCTTAACTGCCGCAGAAACTATACTTTTCCTGTTGCAGTGGCAAAGAAAGCTTCGTGTAGAATCGGCATTGTTCGTCCCCGTAACTCGAAGCTTTCCGTATTTTGTATTTACGGACTTGACTACTAGGCATCTCAGATATTACCTTCTGTTCACCTCCGCAGTTAACGCTTCGTGAGGTACGAAACCGGATTTCTAAATACTTTGGAAATCGACTCGTGAAAGGATTCTGATATGACGCACATTAAAGTGGCAAAGTAGGTTAAGTAAGATATCATGAACCTCGTGTCGACTGCATTCTCCTCTGGGCAAGCGCTTCCAGCTGTTGCCCCAATATAGGAAATGTTAAGCTCATTTAGTTGTTAAGGTTGTTTAAATGGTTTGCCACGGGACTTGATTCTGCCTTATCAAGCTAGCGTGTGCATCAACTGTGTTTCAAGCTAGAATGAAAACCCGAATTTCAAATGAAAAGCGTATTATTCAGAATTTAAAAAAAAAAAAAAAAAAAAAAAAAGGCAACTGTTTGAAGCTTGGGAGCTCAGCAGCAAGATTTACACTGAATTATTCAGATTTAAAGTTATCAGATAGAAGGAATATATATGAATAAAATAAAAATAATAAATAATCGCAAGATTACAAAAATTAACAATTTAATTTAAAATGTGTTATTATGTATATTGTATAACCATCTTCTCCACCCTCCTCCTCAATAGGCCGAATAACAGCTTGCATTTCGTAGTCGAGTCATTATGTCCAATAATGGTTTATCTCTTTAATTTTGATTTCGCGACGGATATTGTAGGATTGTCAAATAACATTATACCATTTGTAAGCTGGCTGCTGCTTCTTTCAGAAAATATTAAGTAAGCCGATATCTAATAACGGAGTAATTTGTAGCAAAGATCTATGCAGTATTTTACATTAATTTCCATGCATTCTGCCAATAAATTCTAAGGCACAACAGCCTGAAAATTTCAATTTTTAGTAAATTTGGTGGGGTTAAAATAGTAATTGCAATACATACATAAAATCATCTGAATGTTGTATTGAAAAGAAATTAATCTCCTAAATAAAATTATTTGAAAGCATTCAATAGCTTTTTTTTTATTGGTCTATTTTTAACATGCTGCATGACAGATCAGTTCATAGGCAAAGTAGGTGAGCGTATTTAAGGAGGTGGCAGTGAAAAATGCTTATATTTGGTCAAGAACTGATGTCCTTTTTGACCTTTAAAGGAACTAAGGCATGAGTATTAAAGAAACTGCATACAGCGCACAGTATAAATATGTTTTTTTTTTACTATCATACATAAAAATTGACTTATATCATACATGAAGATGACTATATGGGAAACTTATTTCAAGTTACAACAGTTAAAAATAACACAAAATAGAAAAAAAATTCTTGCCAAGGCCCGATCGATCAGTTTCCCGCTCTCCCTTAACTGACGCCCATAATTAGCTGAAATAGTGATTGATGCAGTATCTAGGCGGATGTTAAAAGTCTTTTATGCGTGTATCAGCTCAAGGTGTGCCTGATGCGGTATCTATAGACTGCAGGCAGAAGCCATATGCTACAGACCTTATTGGTGACTGCAAAAAGTGTCTGTATCAGATGAAATAGTGAATGATTCAGTATCTGATTACTAGACAGCTGTGAGAGACCTTACAAGGTGACACTGAAATGTGACTGAGCCAGATTTAGTGGTGATTGATGCGATATTCAGGTTTTGTGGCTAGCTGTTACGTATATTTCTGGGTTTATTTGGAGAAAGTATGTAATATCTCAAGCAGTGGCTGATGTGGTATATAGTGACTGCAACCAGATGATAGAGACCATATTGTTGACACTGAAAATTGCCTCTATCAGCTGAAGTGGTGACTGAAGCGGTATCAAGTGACTGCGACCAGATGACAGGGACCTTATTAGTGACACAAAAAAGTGGCTCTACCAGTTGGAGTGGTGACTGAAGCGGTATTAAGTGACTGCGACCAGATGACAAATACCTTATTGGTGACACTGAAAAGTGCCTCTATAAGCTGAAGTGGTAAAGGATGCTGCATCAAGTGGCTGCAACCAGATGACAAATACCTTATTGGTGACACTGAAAAGTGCCTCTATCAGCTGAAGTGGTGAATTATGCGGTATCATGTGACTGCAACCAGATGATACAGACCTTCGTGGCGACACTGGAATTGCCTGCATCAGCTCAAACGGCGACTGATGCGTCATCTAGTGACTGTAGCAGGATGTTACAAACCTTACTGGGCGACACGGATTCCTGGAGGTAGTTCCTCTCGGCGATGGATATCCTGGGGTGTTGGGAAGGCGAGTCGTACGCCAGCAACTTCCAGGCGCCACACCACAGCAAGCTGAGACCACCAGACAAGTAGAACTCGTACTGCCAACTCAGGTACGTGATTAGCACTCCACTCAGGACGCTGTTTAGAGCGTTGCCAACTGACAGTCCTGCCACACGTCCAGCACACAGTCACCGCCGCTATTTGAAGATTGCACGTTCCTTCGCAGGAGTTCTAACATTGTAAATATGATATTTTTTATTTACATTCACACAGTATCATGCACATTGGTCTTAACCACTTCGAAAAATTTTGTGATTGATTGTTTATTACAGAATGCAATACCCGGTTAGAAATTCCATACAAATATTAAAATGGAAATCACCTTAACATATTATCACGTACAGGATGAGACGAAATAATGCAAAGTTTGCCAATTCATTTGATTCCACTGTAACTTTAGTGAAGTTAGGTAAGTGCTACAGTCTATAGTTATCGATTTAAATTTTCCACCTTTTTGTAAATTATTGATATAAATTACAAAATCATTACGTATGAAATAGTAATTGTCGCAAAATTAACACAATATAATCACCAACAACGCTATAGTATTGACACTTCTATAACCTGAAAAACAAATGTATTTTCTATAATACGTTTTATAAATTTGGAAACAATTATGTTTGCATGCGCACTTAATTTATTTTTTCTATATGGTGGCTAGGCTGTTATACTGCTCGCCTCCCACCAAGGCGAACTGGGCGCAATCCCCGGCCGATTCACTCCGGATTTCCGCAAGTAGGAATCGTGACGGACGATACCGCTGGTCGGCAAGTTTTCTCGGGGATCTCCCGTTTCCTCCGCTATTTCATTCTGGCGATGCTTCATACTCACCTCACTTCACCCTCATCGGCTCTGAAGGCCTCGTTGTTAAGAGCCGCCCAAATCTCTTCACTCACTCACTCTATACGCTATTATTAAAAAACAAAACATTGTATGCAATGGTCAGTGTGAGTGAGTGAAGAGATTTGGGCGGCTCTTAACAGCGAGATCTTGAGAGCCGATGAGGGTGACTGAGGGGAGTATGGAGCAGCGCCGGAATGAAAGAGCGGGGGAAACGGCAAATCCTCGAGGAAACCCGCCGACCAGCGGCATCGTCTGACACGATTCCCACATGCAGAATTCCGGGGGTGACCCGGCCGGGGATTGAACCCGGTTCGCCTCTGTGAGAGGCGAGCAGGCTAACCGCACATCCACCGCGGCCCCTTGTATGCAATGGTTTTTCAGTTAATTCGAATATATTTGCCAATAAAACAAACCGCATCGGGATTTATTAAGTAGTTAAAATTTCTGTCCTTGATTTTATGTCACGTAGATTCGGGAACTGCCAGACATTTCTATAACCCTGGACTTCGCGCCACAACTTCCTTGAGACCATTTACTGCGGGAGATCCGCTGGAGAGCACTCACCATTGAAGGTTGATGTGAATTTGCTGCGCTCCACCAAAGGAATCCATCGCGCTGACAGGACATGGACACATGGCCAGGTTACGCCCTAAAATACAATTATTCAGTATGTCACTACTCCCATTTAAATATTTAACTAAAATGCTTAAGATAACAAGCAATTTTACGGTTTTCAACAAGAAAAATTGATATTCTCAATTTATTGCGCCTATTCAATAAAATTTGCAATTTGCAGAAGTCTTGCATAGTTAACTATGCTTAATTTCCCGGAGAAAACAAAAAAAAATAGTTTGTAATGAGACACTGTGCAGTTTAAATAAGTACATCTTCCTAAGTGGTGTAGTGAGTACCATTGTGTCTCATCCGACGGATTTCAGTGTACGATTTGTAGCACCGACCTTCGGTTATCATCATCCTTGTAAATACCAATTAAGAAAACATCTTTTTTTTCTTCTAATTTCATTCTACTTAGCTAACTAAAGGATAGGAAGTCAGGGACTTCAGTCGCATGGCTATGCGGATAAATAAAAAAAAAGCTGATAGCAATGAGAACCAGTCACGAATTTAGAATGGGCATAAGGGTCATTGGCCCTCTCAGATTATTTAAGAGAAATGGGAGTTGAGGGCGAGGATTGTTATATATTTATGTGTTTTAAATGTTGAAATAAATACAAAAAATAAAAATATTTCGCATCTTAGTCTTAAATTGTACCCCGCGGAGGAGTAGGTTGGCATCCGCCAAGAAGGACGTTATGTGAAAGAAGAACCTATCAGAGCACGCAGGTGTTTCTCCAATTAAATTAATCGGTGTACACTTTTTATAATATTTAAAATCTGTAGCTGGCGATGTCTCCGTGATATTTACCTGAGCAGCGCCAGTGGATGGGCCATAACCAACTTCGAACCCTAACATTGACTGCTAGTTAACTTCAAAAACTGCCTACTCCACGTGGTTATGTCTGATGATAGCTACAGCACTGAGCACTGTTTATATTAATGCATGTGTTTAAACCATAGAATACGACTTACGTTTTAATGGAAATAGGGAATACATTAAAATTCTGCTTAATAATCACCCCCCCCCCACCCCCAAATTATCACAAGTGTATTTTAGGAAAACAACATGTAACATTGCCCGTCGCAGTATGACCGTATCATTTTGACAGTACGGTTGGAAAATCGCGAACTGGTATGGTGGACAAATGCAGAACAATATAGTCTATTCACGGTTTCTTCACAATTTTTGAATCAAACCTTTGAAAAATTACCCTATGTAAGACGTGTTTAGTTATTTCCTAAATATGTTATTTATCACAGGCGTTTTATACTTCTGTTAATATTAAATAATCCCATTATTTATTAAATTAAAGTTTTGCCTATATTTTATTTACAAATTATAATATTTCATTTATAATAAATATGAATAAAAAAAGTGAGAAGACATATATGTTGGTAGAACCTAGTAAGAAGTCGTTATCATAAAAAAATATTATTAGAACTGAGTGCGCACGGATTCGGTGCTCTGTACTTTGGTATAATTTTATAGACTTAGTTAAGCTAGGTTTGCACGAGGCGGAGGAATATCCCGGAAGTATAACTTTAGCAGGGTGGGTTTCAGAAAAGTGTGAAGTAACCGTGAATGGATAATGCAAGTGAGAGGTTAGGGTGCAGGTGTGGTTACCAGGACGAATCCTTGCAGCAGGCGGATGGCGAAGGCGGCGTAGAAGTGCAGGCGAGCTGCGAGAGGAAAGGCCAAGTTGAACAGTGCACCCAACAGCACGCTGAAGAATAGCAGTCTCGTCCCTCCGAACCGCGTGGCCAGTATCCCTCCAGGAAGCTCCGTGATCCAGGTGCTCCAGTAGACGGCGCCCATCAGTATACCCACCTGCTGCTTCGTCCACCCGAACTTCTGCAACGTGAGTGCGAGCATCGTTAGAACGCCAAGATAACGATGGAGATCATGATTGGTACGTGATTGATAGATGATGGATGATTGATAGATGATGGATGATTGATAGATTATTGATGATTGATAGATTAGTGATGATTGATGGATGATGGATGATTGATGGACGAATGACAGATTATGGATGTTTGTACGTTGTAGGATAATGTTTGATGAATGATGATTATAACAAAACACTTAATACAAGATTCATGTTCCCTAGTTGCAGGGATAACACGACTAGAGTATAGCGAGATCTTTGTTTAGGAACCTGCAACGCTGTAGGTGCTTATGAGGAAAATGGGAGTTAAAGGGCATTTTTTTCAGTGAAATTGTGCAGTTTTACATATCCGTATTTGCGGATAGAGCAGTGACATGCAGTATCATTGTGTATTATCGCGTTGTTTGCAAAGACGTTACAATATCAGGAAACAAGCCTATTCATTACAGATAAGAAGATGTCAACAAAAGTGCCAACACATTCCTCTCTCGCATTGAGATGCCTCTACGCTTCACATGACAGCCTCGAGGATCAACAGAGAGAGCGAGAGAGAGAGCGAGAGAGCGAGAGAGAGAGAGAACGCCGTCAAGGAGGAAGTAATAATGATAGATTCATCACTATTTCTCTGTATGCTGGAGTCCTGGGCATTTGAACAGGTGAAAGAAAGTCTGATCTGCGTGTGATTACCCTACCTCAGCAGGTACACAGATTATATGTAGATCAGTTTGGACGGACATTTCGCTTGGAATCGGGAGAAGCACCAATAATAGAGGAGGGGGTAAAACACCGCTTCTAGTGTTCTGCGCTGCACAGCTGCGTTGTGAAATTGTTCACTCGGCTTGCACATTTAACGTGCAGGCTAACGAATTGTAATTTTCTTTGTTAGGGGACACCAGATGTCTGGTAGTCTTTCGATGTTACATCACAGGCTAATACCCGACAGAAGTGACAAGTCGTTTGAAGAGCGGACTTTTAGACGCAACGATGGAGCCGCGACTGAATGCCATATCGGGGGTAAGAAAGGAGATCCCCGAGAAAATACCCGCCGTCAAACGGCAACGCACACCACGTTTTCCACATGCAAAAATCCGGCGTGACCCTGCAGGGAATCGAACCCGGAGCTTCTTGTGGGATCATTAATTTTGTGGCGCACTTTAACATATTGTAACTTACAGTTTTAAATTGATATATTTTATTATACCCTAAACGAATAATGACAAACATTTCCTTACTACGGCTTATAAAAATCGTTCTTAAAATTATTTGGTGCTACTGGGTAGTGTTGCTCAAATTGGCAGCTCTAGAGACAACGTCGTAGATGTTACATCTCCCCATGAGAAAAATGTTACTGTAATTAGATATCCAGATGCCTCAAAGTGGTTAATATGTTTTAAGTATCATCTAAGAGTTTAATTTCTTTAAAAAGTGAAACCCCTTCAGTGGAATTTTTGCAAGGGCTTGCGTAGCTATATTAAGTCCAAAACAATCTGTAGTACACTCATGGTAAAATATGCACGATAAACTTCCCTGAATGGTGGGACAGAACAACTTGGCACCGAGCATACGGCAACGAAACTGTTGTTACATTTCAACTCGCACCATTATCTGTTTCCTCGTCTTACGAGCATCGTGATTAAAAGTGACTGTAGGTAGGTAAGTGGTTGAACTTAACGTCTCGTCGACAGCGAGGTCATTAGAAACGGTGCAAGTTGTACAGGGAAGAGAGATTGGGGAAAGGAATGGGAAGGAATCGGCCATGGTCTTTGCCAGGGCCAGCATTCGCCTGCAGTGATTTCGGGAAACCATGGGAAACCGATGGCCGGGATGGCCGGACCGGGAATCCAATCCGGGTCCTGCCGAACGCGAGTCCAATGACTGACGCGTTACCACTGCGCCACCTCGCTCGGTAAAAATGGCTGCGCTCACCTCCGTGTTAGACGTCCCGTTCAATGCTCCAGATGCGTTTCCTATGTTCGTTATATCGATGATGACCAAGTACAAGTTCGCCCTCATCAACTGCGTCAAGACGAACATGAAGAAAGCCAAGACTGCAAGCACCACTCGCACTGGAATCCGCCCTGAAACGAAAATAAGCGCTGTTAGAAATAACTCACGCACGCGAGTACAACTAAACAAACGATATAAGTCTAAATGTAAACGAAAATTCATTCTGGAAACATACGACCGAAAAAAAAAACTTTGTTGCACGTCGTTTAAAGCACATAAATGGACGAAGAGAACATACACAATAAGAAAAAAAAAAATCCACAGAAGCAATTCAGTTAGGAAGCACCAAAGAAACGAAACACAAAAAAAAACATAGAACGCATAATCAAATGGCCGAAGGACGAGGGGAAGAGCATATCCATGTGTGCAAATAACGCCAGTACAGCACAGCAACTTTGGGCGGCTCTTTACATCGTAGTCTTGAGAGCTGGTGAGGATGATGTGAGGTGAACACGGAGTAATGCCGACTAGTTGCATCGTCTGACACGATTCCCACATACGTGTTCCAACACCAAATCCTGGGTTTTCAGCGATATACAACAAAATGCCGTATATACAAAATAATTTTTCATTCCAATTACTTATCGGCATTGCAAGTATCATTCAAAGAAACAATTCTAGGCCTACTGACTGGTTTTAAAATGGCAGTAGATTTTTTTAGGGTATTGTTATCAATGTTTTTATAAACGTGTGCTCACTGAGACATCGCATTAAAATTACACATTCCATAAGTCCAAACTCATTTACGCCAGACGGAAGTTTTATTGCTTTTTTTTTCCTTCACAAATTACTGTTTTATCAGTGTGTTTTGAAACTGCCTTGCTATCGAACTCCTTGACATTTGGATAGGATTATAGTAGTTAAATATTTGACGCACTTCTGTAGTTCGCTTTCGGCAACACATTTATATGCCTAAGTGACATGTTAATTATTCATTTTCTTTTCCAGAATTCTCCACAGTACGTAGGTTTGATTTCGATGTAAAAAATGTTTAGCTGCTTCGCCATACAAAGTCAATAACGTTATAATAAATGGAATACAGCCTTTGGAAATTGTTAGGACGATCGTTTATAGGATTAACCTGAACTCCATGTACAAACTTTGTAAATTATTTTTTATGGGAAATGCAGTAAAGAAAACAATACGACCTATGAGAGAAACGTCATTGAAAGCTGTGAATTATAAGTAGTTGTTGGCAAAACATCAGGAACTATATGAGATAAAACCACTAAGTCGTGAAAAGTGCTACCTGGTCTAATATATGCCACCTGTGAAACTTTTAACGTGTAAAATCATCGCCCATAATTAGGATATCAGCGAGTGTCATTTTATCAAGTAACAAAAGTGGATATTTACTTTTTGTTGATTTGAGAGTTGAAACAGATTTGGGTGGATTTTAACAAAGAGGTTTTGAGAACCGATGAGGGCGAAATGAGGTGAGAATAGAGCAGCGCCGGAATTCAAGGGCGGGGAAACGGGAGTTCCTCGAGGGAAACCCGACGACCAGCGCCATCGTCCGCGCACGATTCCCACTTGTGAGACTCCGGGGAGAGACCTGGTCGGGGATCGAACCCGGTTGGCCTTGTTGGGAGGCGAGCAGTATAACCGCTCAGCCATCGCGGCCCATGATTTACTATCGTACCTTACAGCACAGACATAAGGTGATAAATACTAACAAATAACTACGTTACAATCGCCACTGCAGTGTCTGAAGAGCTAGGAGTGGATTGGGGAAATTTGGGCGGCTCATTACATCGTAGTCTCGAGAGCCGATGAGGGTGAAGTGATATGTACGTGAAGTAGTGCCGACCAAGATGCATCGTCCGACACGACTCCCACATGCGAATATCCGGGAGTGACCCCACCGGGAAGCGAACCCGGTTCTCTAGGTGGGAGGCAAATAGTCTGACCACTACATCATCGCGGCCCCCTGAAGATGTAATTAACCCTCTGAGGATGGCGCAGTTTTACAAGCACTGAAGACAAGGCTGGGGCGAGCTATCTATACTCTCCACTGCAGCTATATACACTTGCCTTCGTCCTATTGATCCTAGCTACACAGGACACGCTTACTGTACTCTGCAGCGTTTATCATTGGCTGGCCCTCGGCCAATGGAGTCACGCGTTGACTGTGTAACAAATAATAAGTCGACACGAATATAACCAGTTTTACACTCCATCGTGTTCAACTGAGAACCTATTAAACTGAACAAGTCCATTCATACGAATTGAAATGTTTGACTAGTTGTAAGTTTTTACTTAGATTCTGATGAAGTCAAGCGAAATAGTTAAATTACGATGGTGTGGGTTTTGTTTTCAAGAGCAAAGAAATTTCTACATAAACGTATCCTCGAGTATGGGGGATATTTAACCTTCCGCAAAGGGTTAAATAGCTACTACAGACTACTAACGTTCTTTTTATTATGCATCCTAAAAGTCTGATGACTAATTTCGGAATCACATAGCCCCGACGAGCACAGCACGACACGACAAAAACCGCAACCACGACTATTTTCAACGTTATTGCTCGAATTTACTGCCCGACAGTTTACTGGCGCGACACAACGAGTAGAATTTTTCAGCTCCATTTAGAAGGCGCTGGTTAACTACGCTAGTTTCAAAGGCGGTGGGCAGATGGGGAATTTGGAATACATGGTGGTGACAAAGTTACCTAGCTAATGCATACAAAGGTAAAATTATTATTTATAAGAGTCAAATACAATAATTTTCATAATTTGTTTTCTTTTAAGCTACGTGTTTCCCATTGTAGGGAAAGATCGTCGTGTCGCATTGCACGACGAAAAATAGAAATAATTTCTAATCCAAATTTGCTGGTCGGGCGACAGAATTGTCGGGCGTGCGTCAGATATATCTTGTGTTTCATTGGTTGTTTAGTTTTAAGTGTCGTGTCGTGCTTGCGGAGTCGTGCTGGTTGGAGCTATGTGATTCCGGCATTAGACGACACGGATCTTGATATGTAACGTGATATGGGGTTTTAATTACGGAACAGTGATGAGCAGCACGCGTAATGTGTAGTGGGCTTTGGAATCAAGGTTTTTGATGAGACCATTTAATCGTCACTGAGGTTACCTTTACTTTATTCATACTTCAAACTCAAAAATAATGAAGTTGAAGTTCTTCAGTGTTGTGGATAAATCGTCCGTAGCCTAATCAGGAGACGCGTTTAGTACTTTTTAGTCCAACCTTAGTTTCCCTTCTACCTCAAACATGAAAACCCACATTTTTAATTCGCTCTTTACAATAAAAATGTCTGTCGCAAAAAAAAAACAGCGCTAAAAAGCCAAATAGGCTTACAAATAATATAATTTGGAGCAAAATAAAAATTACAACCTCGAAATTTCTGTGCACACATGAGAACAGGGGCTCTTCCCAAGCTTTATATGAAATTACACTTTACTCTTTTCTAAAGCCCTGCTAAAGTTCTATTTCCGGGATATTGCTCCGCCTCGTGCAGACTACGTTTAGATAAGTCTAGAAAATTACACCATATGACAACGCACCGAATTCGTGCTCTCTCACTTGTAATACTATTTTGCATGAGAACTATTTCTTACTAGGCGCTACCAACACACATGTTATCTCACTGTTTTTATAAATATTTATTTCAAAAGTAATATTATAATTTACAAATAACGTATTGGTAAAACTTCAATTTACTTTTATGTAAACAGAGATATAAAACGCCTGTGATACAGCACATATTTAGGAGACAACCAAACACGCCATACATGGGGTGATGTTTCAAAGGTTAGATTCAAAAAAGTGTGAAGAAACCGCGCAAAAACTATAGGTTTGTGCGGCGAGAGGTAAATAATACAGGATGAGCTTACGTAAAATGAGCACTTTTGAAAGCCCAGCTTAAAATATACTTATATACACGTTGTGTATTCCTCCACCGGATGTAAAATTAACATTGCTATGGGCTTCATCACTTTATTCATGCGTCGGTCATATGAAACTGTGAAATTTTTAACATTACAAATCTGCTAATTTTTACACATGGATGCATTAAAAGAAGGGAAAGTGAACGAATTAATTTTAAGTTGTCACAAATGATTACCTAATACATTTTTTTCGACGTTAAGATATGGAACTACATTCCATCCATCGTTCACCTTTACTAGGCGAATCTCACCCAGCCCGCCCATTAAAATATATGCATGCAGGGGCAGTGATTTTTTTCTAAGGTTCATTTCTAAAGTGCTCACTTTATCGTGAAACAGCGTTTACCTTCAGTGGCACACATTGTGGGTCTCTCCTAGGGGATGCGACGTCTCCGGTGTATGAAGGTTGCAACAGCCTAGGATCGAGAATGAAGGTCCGTTGCCGTTCACCACGAGGCTTGTGACAGTGCCGCAGGAGATGATGCTGAAGTCTCCGGAGACTCACATCTCCTGTTGCCAGCTGGCGAGGAAGACCAGGGAAACAGGCAGCACACGAAATTATGCGTAATCATGAGTCT
The DNA here is from genome assembly GCA_029891345.1 of Dryococelus australis. Classification (NCBI taxonomy): domain Eukaryota; kingdom Metazoa; phylum Arthropoda; class Insecta; order Phasmatodea; family Phasmatidae; genus Dryococelus; species Dryococelus australis. The sequence goes on from CM057007.1 coordinate 17,560,392, forward strand.
TTTTTCCCGCGACCTCTAACTGAGTTCGCCGCATATGATTCGCGTCTCGGCGGAGGTGCCACTCGGATAACTCTTCGGCTTAAAGTCCACTAGCGGAGCCATTTCACTCATTGTTCTCCGGCCGTGCCTAATCTCTCAACGTTAATTGCCATGCCGTGACTTGCAGAGCCGTTGACGTAATACTTTGAAGACTTCTTGTCCGTAAGATCTGGATTTTCTTAATTTCACTAGGACCCTAATGAAGATCTGAAAAAAAAAAAAAAAGAATTCTTGCTAATTTTCGGAGTGAAGATATCTGACGGCTCTTAACATCGAGGTCTTGGGAGCCGATGAGGGTGATTGAGGCGAGTATGGAGCAGCACCGGAATGAAAGGGCGGGGAAAAGGGAGATCCCAGAGAAAACCCGTTGACCAACTGCAGGCATGTCACATCCGAAAATTACATAAAAATTCAACTTTAAAATTCAACAGCTCATGAAACAAATATTTTAGTGTGGCTGACTGCACATTTCAGGTTTGTCACATTAAAAAATAGTCACATCAAAATTAAACCATTAAGAGTTGTCGGCTCATAAAATTAATGGAACTTATTTTACGAAAATTAAGTAAAAATACTGCCGTCAGTATCTTGGGCACCTGTTTCTTGTGGTAATGATTGTTATTTTAAACTTGTACGACTTTTACATGTACAACACACAGATATGAGTAGGGGGACCATGGACTTCCGGAGATATAATTTATTCAAAATGGCAGGAATGCACCTGCACATCCTCATCCCCATTTCTCCCGATGCACATGCAAATGTGCATGCTCTTTGACACCTCCCTGTTGATTTATGCCCCACCTCCCTTCCCCTGTGTTTTGTCACCCTCTCCTCCCATCTGGGACTTCCGGAGATTTGAGGACCTGTTTTGCCGGCATGTCGTGGAATGGAGTGCCGCCAGACTGGAAGCTGTAGCGACCAAAGCACTGAGTCAGCTAGTGCTTGGCTGTAACCACGTATAGAGTAATTACACGCAATCAGAGTAAGTATAAGCCGTTCACGGTAAAGTGAGCACTTTTGAAGCGCTGGTTACTTTTTTCTTTCAACCCATTTATATCCTTCCGCCACTTTTTAATATGAACCCTGCCATGCGAGTAATAAACACTATGTATACATTGACCATACCCAAAACCAGAAGTCCGAGACCACAATGAAATGTATTTATTGGCCATTATGTCTGATGAAACAGCTTCAAAAAGTGCTCACTTTATCGTGAACGACCTATACACATGTTCACCCTTCGGCTGTCGCACCGCAATTAAGGAGTGGCGTGGTCACGAGTGCACATGTTCACCCATTGCTGCCGAACCATAAGTGACAATGTTCGAAGAGCAGGGGAGAGGGGGTTTGTCGACACCCGAGTAGGGTATATACATGTAATAAGTAATTAGATTATTTAATCACGCAATGGCTAATTAAGGAGTGGCGTGTTCACGAGTACACATGTTCACCCATTGCTGCCGAACCATAAGTGACAATGTTCGAAGAGCAGGGGTGAGGGGGTTTGTCGACACCCGAGTAGGGTATATACATGTAATAAGTAATTAGATTATTTAATCACGCAATGGCTAATTATGCACTTGCATAACCACCACAATTACTTATTATGCACAATGGCTAATTACAATTACTAAGTACAAACCCTACGTAAACATCCTCTCCCTAGCACTGTTCACTCGCGACTGAGCTCCGATTGGTAATGTACTTAGATTTGACCCCGATCGCCATGGTGGAACGCAATTCACAATTTGAGGGGCGCTAGGGTTTACTGCAAAGAAAATCCGATGGAGACTAACCACTACATTGTAATGCGTTAATATACATGAGGGAATTTATTTTTAAAATGCTTAGTATAATTTTGGAAGCAGTCGGTTTCGGATCGCGGAGCTGCTTTGTCAGTGCGTGACACACCCTGCATATCACATGCATCAGTGTCATTAATTACGTTATTCTACTACTTTGTAAGTGTAACAAGCGAGTGGCGAACGTACACTCTCCAGGTTAAAAGAATGGCCTGCAGCATTACGTGCGTATGAATACATGGTATGCCTACACAGTAATTTAGCATTCCGGAGTAGGGAAACAACGTCTGTTTGTGCACTCACGGATTAATGGTGTGTAAACATGGATACAACTGTAATTCCTTACTGGTATTAATCGCGTATTCGCCTAATCCATTCTTACGTGGTTTAAACGTAATGGAAAGTTCTTTGTCATTTTCAATGTCAGCAAATATTTACAACACACGTTCCACTCACAGAGGACGCTTGAGGAGCTGAAAATCCCCATCCTCCCTAGTCTCTGTTCAAAACCACGATGTATTTACTGTACACTCTAAGAAATTGTTTGTAAATCAACCATATCAGTGAATACGTACGGTGGGAGAGCGCGTATGGTTAAATATTTTCCCACGCATGCGAGGTAACGTTCCTGCAGTTTCTCAGGAAAGGGTCAAATGCGTAGGAAAGTTCCAAACTTTGTATTGTAGCGATGCTAACCATTCCCATAGTTTTAGCCTGATACATGGTACTATCTTCGTACACTGTATGGGTTAAAAACTTCCGTTTGAGTTTAGGAAGTTTACCAAAAACTTTTTTTTTGCAGCGAATTATTAAAGGTAACTTATTACTGCTACTAGTTAACGTTTGCGAAGTTTCGCATAGCCTTACTGTCATGGATACTGGATATATATATATTGAACGAACCTGTACATTTGGAAACTGTTTTTATTTATATTGTAAATTTTCACTGTTCGTAATGAATCCGTACGAACATTTTGTGAATTTCCATTAAGGAGCCAGTAAATCTGAAAAACATTTTACAAGGACACCAAAAAAAAAAAAAATCGTGAAATAGGTAGGTATAATTTCTTTTACATATGAAGTGCACATTTCGAAAACGCAAGCCTCTACTTTCACTAGCTTTTAGAGCTAGCTGTGGATAAACCAGACTCGCCGATGAAGAAAGGGGTTTCCAGTTATGTATACCGAGCGTCTTTTGTATTCAATGTTATGTTCTAGTGGTGGCTACTTCCGACTTTCTGGCCCTTCCGAAGTTCTACATTATGTATTATATTTACTATGTATCCATCCGCCACATGTAGACAAAACGTAAATATCTTTGTTTTAAAAATAAATTAAGTTAATAATATTTTGCATAACAACTATTTCCTACCAGACTTACCAACATAACAGTTTTCTCTTCATTTTAATTCTCATTGATTATTACAATACGTAGACAAAATAGAAGTTTCACTTGAGCAAACGTCAAGGGAAGTATGAAACGCTTGTGGTATATAATTAATCCAGGAAGTAATTAAACATGATGTTTGACGTTAAATCTGGGCTCACAACCATCCGGCGTTCGTCAATCCTTCTTTCCGGCAAAATTTCAGCGTGGCAACTCAACATCGAGTTGTTTTTTTTTTTCATTGAGGGTATATTTTGGTTGGAAATACATTTTCAAGACATAAACATTTTGAGGGAATAATTTTTTTTACACTATAAAAATGTATATAGGCTGTTCACGATAAAAGTGAGCACTTTTTAAGGCCCTTCCAACAGGCATTAATCCCTAATAAATGCATCTTATTGCAGACTCAGAAATATAAATTTTGAGGGTGGTAAAATGTGTTCACTGTGTTTATTGGTCACATTGCAATGTTCATATTGAAAAGCAACAGGAAGGTGGAAATAGGATGAACGGGAAAATCTTGAAGGGCCTTAAAAAGTGCTGACTTTACCGTGAACAGCATATGGCAAATTATCGTTTACGTTTTAAACCCCTGGATTTATCACCAAGTTAAATAAACACATAGCCACCGCCTTGCATTTTATTTCAAAGCGCGTATTCGCGTCTACGGAATGCCGTCAGAAGATGGTGGCCCATCCGTCGGTCCGTCTGACATATTGACAGATAGAAAAAAGTTGCCCTACGATTGGTCGAAGATTACGTGACCGCCTGACGTACGGGCGACTGACGGATGAGACGGAGGATTGTGATATCACCTTAATAGTCTCACAAATCAGACCGACACATTACGTATAGGCGATTCACTGTAAACTGAGCACTTTCGAAAACCCTTTCGTTTGGAATAATAATCAATACATGTATCTTATTTTAACCTTAGACTTTTAACTTCCAAGTGCGATGGAATATACTCACCGTGTGTATTACCTACAAGGTAATATATTTGTTTGAAAACGTAGTAAAAGTATAAATGAATGGCTGAAAGGAAAAAGTAACTTAGGGCCTCAAAAGTTCTCACTTTATCGTGAGCAGCCTATACCAGGAGGGAAACGGTGATGTAATGTTTGCAGGGTGAGTCATTCCGACAGTAAAGCGTCGCGACTATAGGCTGTTCACGGTAAAGTGAGCACTTTTGAGGCCCTAGTTACTTTTTACTTTCAGCTATTTTTTTTAATCATTTAACCACAATTTTAATATAGACACTGCTATGTAAGTAATAATCACAGTATCTATATTCCACTGCACTCGGAATTTAACGTCTATGGGTAAAATAAAATACATATATTGGCTATTATTCGAATTAAGAGAACTTTCAAAATTGCTCACTTTACCGTGAGTAGCCTATAGTAACACAATCGAAATAAATTATGTCTCACTCAATCGGGTATACTACTAAGACGCAATCATGACACTGTATTGGCTTCGTGTGTGTGTGTGTGTGTGTGTGTGTGTGTGTGTGAGACGCGGGTGGGGACTCGCGGCGACGTCCAACAAGTTCGTTCGCGGCCCCCGACGCGCTAAGATCGCTGACACAGGCACCGCACGAGAGACCCCGTGTAGATCTGTCGATTTAAGCCGCCACAACTACGTACTCATTTCATTACTATCCCGAAATAAATAATGCTCGGACACAGCCGCACAACCCGACATTCATCCGAAAGGTTTCGCGAAGAATGGTATAAACGTGTATGGACTACAGCAGGGGGTAGCGCGGAGATTGTCTTTGAAAACGTCGACACTCACCTCGCTCGCTGCTCGACGTGAACACACGCTGTAGAGAGACTATAGGCTGTTCACGGCACAGTGAGCACTTTCGAAACCCTAGTTAATCTTCTTCCCCGTGAGCCATTTTTTTTTATCCTATCGCCACTTTTTTTTTTTTAAATAAATATAGCCACTTAAGTAATAAACACAGCATGTATATTTCACCGGACTGGAAGTTAACGTCAAAGGCTACGATAAAATATATTTGTTGAGTATTATGCCAAATGAGAGGGCTTTAAAAAAGTGCTACTCACTTTACCGTGAACAGCCTGTAATGTAGAAGCAGAGCACGGGCGACCACGAGAGGCGACGAAGGTCGGAATGCGACTGCGTCGCCCATCAGTCCTCCCTCTGCAATGTAACGGCTGCTGGCATTAACTCCTCTGCTCCACCCCGGCCCTCGGCCAATCAGTCACTCCCGCTACCAGGAGGTCATTCAGAGCACACGTTCACTCAGACTTTTCATACGCGTTCACGGTGCAGAAACGAGGGAGAGACGCCTCGTCGCCCGTACGCGCGAGGCGTCCCAGCGTTTCCGTCGATGCCGTTGCAAATACTCAAATCAGATACGTAGGTTGTTCACGGTAAAGTGAGCAATTTTGAGGCCCAGATAACTTTTTTTATTTCAGCCATATCTTATAACTTAACCATATTTCTAAATAAATTTTGCCTTCTAACTAATAAAGAGTGTGTGTATATTACACTGCACTCGGAAGTTTACGTCTAAAGCTAAAATAAAACACACTTTTTGACCATTATTCCAAATGAGAGGGCTTTCAAAAGTGCTCACTTTACCGTGAACAGCTTATAGGCCTATAGGCCGTTCACGGTTTATTTAAGCACTTTTGAAATTAACATTTTAAAACATGCCATTGCCTCTAAATTCTTGAATTTTAATGGGCACACAGAGGCCGTGCCTAAATTTAAAGAATGCTCTTTCGAGAGAGCACTCTTTCGTACAACCTGGCGAGAGCACTCATTTGCGCTCTCTCGCGTCCTTGCTCTGTGGAATCGAGACAACCACTTTATCGTTTCTCTCAGACTTAATGCAGACAACTTATGCCGAAAGGCGGGAAATCATACTAAGCTAAAATCGCTATCATCGCTATTGTAAATAACACATGTGTTCAAAATAATTCACAAATAGTTATAACACCACCACAATAATTATTATGGCTTAAAATACTACTGTTTTTGATACACATATTACCGTCATGTTGAAGCAAATGACTAAAAAAACAAGACCTTGTCAGATATCCGTTTATATATTTTTATAAATACGAGTTACGTAAGTTATTTCTTTGTTTAAAACTGTTGAAATTATTCACTTACAGGTAAAATGCGACGAGGTTTCGGCTTAGAAAGCTGCCATAAACGTATTCAAACACGGAAATAATGTAAACAAATACGGCGCGTGGTCAGAGAGAGTGATAGAGCGTCAGCGATAAACACAACTTCGTGTTCTCTCTGCGCTCTCGCTCTTTCGCGCTCTCTCCGAAGAATTGACACCACCAGGGCGTTCTTTCCGACGTCATGATGACGTGGTCACGAGAGCGAGAGCACGAGAGAGCGCTCTCTGGGCCAATTGAAACAAGTCCTGAGCAACGCGCGTCCAGTGAAGTAGTAATAGAAGTATTGTGCCTTGACGTTGAACTAAGTGCTAGGTAAACATTTGTGAATACTGAAATTATTTCTTTTGCTTTCGGAGTAGTATAAAAAAGAGCATTCTGCCGGATCAGGCATCAGGCGGAGTATCGGAGGACTGCACGTTAGCATAATCACAGGCGTCGGGCTGAGGACCCGAGGACCGAGAATTTCCCTTTTTTTCCCCTTCCAAAACGGACGATTTCGCGTGCAGAAACGCCATTTTTCCCTTTTTCCCTTAAAATTTCCCGAATTTTCCTCCAACCAACGGCAGCCATCTTGGCGGCCAGTGCTAATTAGCATAATCTCGGCAGTTTGTCCTTTACTGCGACGACTTGCCGAATCTGGTGGAATCGGTCGGAGCTTCTCTCAAATTCGGAGCTTCTTATTCCCGGTGGCCATCTTGGTATCTAAGACTTATATCTACCCAGGACAATTGTCGACCAGCTGAGGATGTCGACCATTTTGGCAGCCAACGCCTCGCCGGTGGCGGCGGAGTGGCATCAAGGCGTCGCGAACGATCGGATCTCGTGTAACACAGCAGCCTCCTTAAGTGTGCGTGTGTGTGTGTGTGAGCGTGCATAACACTTATAAGCATAGTTGGCTGTAATTTCCGAACTGTTTAAGTTATAGTTGTCAAATTCATAACATAGGCATCAACCATTACTATGAGAAGGGACGCGGGGTCAAGTATGGCATATGTCAGCATATAAGCATAGTTGGCTGTAATTTCCGAACCATTTAAGTTATAGTTGTCAAATTCATAACATAGGCATCATCCACGACTAGGAGAGGGGTCGCAGGGTGAAGTATGCCCTTTTGTACTGTACAAGCATAGTTGGGTATAATTTCCGAACTGTTTGAATTATAGGCGCCAAATTCATTACATACATATCAACTGCGACTATGATAGCTGGCTGTAATTGTCGAAGCATTTGAGATACAATTACCAAAATTATAATACATGCGTAACCCCCCCCCCCCAACAATAAGGGATGTGCGGACATATTTCGGCCTGCATGGCTCTCCATTCATACTCACCTCTATATCTCCTGTCCCCTTGGTGCCACCCCCTGGCCACACACCCACACCTACACACTTCCTCATGCTCTCCCTCTCTAGACTCATCGACCAGTGACCTTCCACTATTCCTCATGCTCTCTCGCTTTATCCCTTGGCCCCCCCTTCCGCCTGCCTATATCACCACTGACCATACATCCTCGCAAGCTCGCCACCGCCCGGCCAACGACTCGCTGTACGCCGACCCCCAAGCACTGGTTTAATAGAGAACAGACATGCTTTCCGACCCTCGTGCCCAGGATTACCATCCACATGTGATAAATTAAGACCTATGTCTATGTCCCTGTGTCCCCAGCAAGAGGCCAGGTGAGCCAGAATGTCCTATTTGATATACAAGCACATGGCCTCCTGCAGAGGCCTGTTAGACATAAAATAGAAATTCTACTCACACACCATGTTGCTGGCAGCCATGTTGCGACTGACCGCCAAAATGCCACCCACTCACCAATGTCCTCGGCATCTGACTGCGATGAAGTCCACATCACCACTGATCATTTGCTAGAATCCACACGACGAAACCACCCCACTGCCAGGCAACCATCTTGACTGTCAAATGTATTACATTATAACCCCCATCGATGAGAGGGGGTCAAGGAGCAAGTATTCCATGTAAGCATAGTTGGCTGTAAGTTGCGACCTTCATAATATTTAGTTGTCAAATGCATAACATAAGTATCACCTAGGTTTTTTCCTTGTAGCATGCTACTACTACAAGTCGTCCTAGGTGTTCACCATTTTGCAGCCCCACTGACCGCCAAACATACATGGACCTCCAATGTGTGTACTTACTTCCACAGAGTCGATCAGTACTACTGGCTGTTGTCTCGGAAACTGTGTACCAAAACATCGATGTATGTATGTAATGAGATGCCACTCGCAATGAATACACAGTCATCACTAGACAGCCGAGTCCCCACACATACAACACATGCTAGAACGAAACGAAGTAGCCCCTGCCTTAACTGATGTAGTATTGAATACTCATAGGCCACAAGCGCATCTCGTCGCCAGTGTCGTCTTCATCGCCAATGTAACCTCGCTGGAAGTGGGGACCACAATGGCCAGTCCTGCGTTCGCATGCAAGATAGGTAGCGACCAAGTACTACATCCTACCACCTCCCCCTTGACATAGTACTTACCGATATACTATTGCAAGGAACCATTGCATGCACCCTGAATCATCCTAGAGGTATCGCAGATTCATTTCCTGTAAGGATGCATCGCTCTGTGTGCTTTCTTACGTCGTCTGCTAGAGTGCACGAAAGGAAAAAATATAGCTACCAACCCATGCGTGCATATTGCACGAGCGACAGCTAACCAAGACAATACAGCGTATGGCATTCGACAAAAGCCATTAAAGCCCATCGGTAATACAAATTGTGAGGTTGGCCAAGTGGCCTAAGGCACATGATATAAGCTCTGGTTCCAGTAAAAGGTTTGATTCCCATTGAGAGCACATGGAGACATTCATCGGTCCCACTGACTATGAAGAGACTAGCATGACAGTCATACTCTGTCTCCGACCTGCACTCATGTACTGACCCTTTTACATTTTTTTTCCAATTACAGACAGAGATACGACACTTAGTTCGCTGTAATTCCGAAACATTTGAAATACTCGCCAGTAACTCCAACCTGCCCTTGTGTACCGAAGCAGGTAATTATAATAACAGTGAGTGGTCAGGGTGTGGTCAGGAAGGGGCCACACTGCCCTGTAATATGAGCCACACACACATAAAATGTAAATGATGCAAGAACACTCTGGTCAAACAACTCCCTTACGAACCGACTGCAACGGAAAAATCACCCACGGCCAGACCACGACATACACACTCGTGTACCGAAGCTTGTAATTACAGTCAGTCCTACCCCCCATCAAACCTTCTATGTACAACAATCATACTCCAACCTGCGTGCATGTACCGAACCTTCAATGCTCACAACTAGTCTGTACCCCCACAACAACTGAGGACTAACTTGCATTTGTTGTATACCTAGACGACAATGTACATCACATACTTAACCAACAAAGATTCTAGACAACTGAGTACGATCGAATTAGACATGGTGGGCAAGGAGATATCACACACATTGCAACTATGTATGTACTCTTTATAGCAGAAGACCTGTAGGTCACGACATGAACTCACTGGAAGCTCAGAGCACAATGATCGCTCTGACTTTCCATGTACAGTATACATTGCCAACCAAGAAGGTACAGCACAACCACTCTGTGTCAAAATGCACGTACTTGAAAGTAACTATTGCATGTAGCCTGACGACGATGGTGTATGATACAGTATCGGAGGTTCGAATCCCGTTGAGAGAGCATGCTGGCATGTTTGCAAACAATTGTTCATCGTCGGTCCGACTGGTCATGACGACAAGCATGTAGCGACCATGACAGTCATACTCCGTCCCCGACCTGCACTCGTGTACCGAACCATTGCAATTACAGATAGTCATTCTCTGACGACCTTACCTGCACTCGTGTATCAACCGAGCCTTTTTACACTTACAGTAAGCCATACTCAGCCGACCCTGCCCGAACCTTAAATGTATGTACTTACATAATAAACCAAGCCTTTGAAATTACAAGCAGTCGACCCTTCCCAAACCTTTAATGCGTGCTCTTAGATGGTTTCCATCCAGCATTACATGTTCACCAGTTCCACTATAATAACTGTGATGATGTGTTTACCCATAGTGACAAGTCTCAAACCCAGGTCCCTACAGACAACTGCTTGCCCCCCACAATCGAGTTTCACCTGCTAGAATGCACAAAAGGAAAAAAAAATCATAAACAAAATTACTTCTAACGACCACATCATGCAATGTATGTTCTTCACAAATACCTGCAGTCATAAGTCACACACACACACACACTGTAACAACCCGAGACACGAACCGAGTAATGAGGTATCACAACACACACACACATGTCAACTATATATGTACTCTGCTCATGCAGAGAAGAGTTTTTACCTTAATGAATGTAGCTGTTTCAGAAGACCTGCAGGACGCGAGCACATATCATCGTCGTGAACTCACTGGAAGCAATGACCGCCCTGCCTTTCCGTACACGCAATACATTACCCCGATTTTATGTTCGCCAGCAGACAATCGTTTGTCGGAGGGGGAAGGAAGGTCCCACTGTCAAAAACGTTACGAAGAGACATCATCTACAATCCCTAACCATATGATGAAAGCAAAGTGTGTGTACTTTGTATGCACACAGCAGGAAGGTTTATCGTGTAAGAGTGTAAAGATACTAACTACACAGCATACACTCTCTCTCTGACCTACACTTATGTACTGAGCCTTTACCATTACATACAGTCATACTCCATCAACCCTGCCTATGGTCGAACCTTCGATTCATGTACAAAGCCTTTCCAAGTAACCACAGTCATACTCTGGCGACCCTGCAGCTGTGGCAAGTCGCGAACTCAGGTCCCTACAGACACCTGCTTGCACATTAAATTTCCAGTCTCCGCTTCCTTGTTACCCGTGTTAGATAAGGATGTTGTGTGTGTATGTGTGCATAAAACAAGTTTATATACACAGTCACACGAGCTCTCAGGCTCGTTCACAGTTAGTCTGTTGTTCGAGCTCGGACAAACCTGAGCGTGTATCATTTCAGGTCTGCAGTTCGTACCATAGCTACGCCAAAAACTTGCTATGGAACACAGTGAAAATTATAGCATGTTGTTCTAGAGATCAGAAGATTCTATCAGCTTTGTGACATATGGAAAGCGTAACTCTCTGCAGTACCCGACAAAGAATGCGAACTTGCATACTTGCCTAAAGAATTCCTTCTGTCATATGCTCGACATGAAATACTATATGTCTACAAACATCTACCCATGTATCTACAACAGGACATAGACATTGGCGACTGTCTCCAGTGTACTGAATGTTTGCAAGGATGTACTACTGTTATGGACACACCATATTCCAGGGGTTGGTGTAATGTATGCCGGAAGAGTGTTGAAGGAGCATCCAACACCGATTCCTTCCCTTAGGAAGGAGAGTCTTTGATGAAGTGTAGTGATATAAAAGTTCTGGCAGGGTGCGCTCTCGCAGTTCGTTCTCCTGGCTGTGGTTGGCGATAGACATGAATCTCACAATAGCAGTTAAACTACCAAATACGATGGTTTTAGTATAGCATTGGCTAGCTCAATTGTCATCTAGATGTCGAATAGTGATCATCGGCTGTGAATAATATGCTCTTATTCATCGATGTAACAGGAAACTTATTCGTGTCGATACTGTAAAAAAGGTATTTTCTAACAAAAACATCCTCAGACAACATGAAGCTGGTTGTTACCAGAATGTAGGTCGTATTATGTTCGGATGTGAAAAGTGTAAATCTCAATTTGGTCGTCGAAGTCACTTGAAGAGACATCGTTCAAACATGAAAGAGCCATGCTGCACCACCTGTCAAGCGTTTTCTGAAGATATTACTAGTCCAATGTAAGGATTCATTTGAAAGTAGTTCTTTGGTACTGCAACGACATCCATGCAAATATTGTGACAAGACATTTACATGTGCATATGATGCAAAGAGACAGGCACAAAGTTCGTGTAAGAAGAGTATCATTTGTATGTCATATCAATGTGATAAGTGTCGAAGAATGTATGTGCATGTTGACACTTTACAAAGACATTCGAAACTGTGTAAATCGCAACCAACGGTTTAAGTAGGTATGAAGTACTGCAACAGAACTGCATTGGAAACTTTGCAAGTTAAAAAAAAACACTTGGCCTCTAACTGATACTAATAGTACCCTAGTCAAGTTGTCATGGCAATGTGGTGTAAAACAGGCTGGAATAGGCCCCGGTCAGCTCAGTCACTGTTCAGATCTCGAAGAGAGAACATCGGCTGCGGGTAACGTGTTCGTATTCGATTATGGCCAGGGAAGTTATTTGTGCTGCTACTGTAAAAAGAGCTGTTGTACAATAACCAGTTGCAGAGAACATGAAACCGTTTGTCAGCATCAGAATCCAGAACGTACTATGTTCGCATGTGAACAGTGTAAATCGCTGTTTGTCCGATATGGCAACTTGAGATCACATCTTGCAACCTTTAGGGGTAGCCCTGCACCGCTTGCCAGGCGAAGATTACCAAATAAACATGCAGGTTCATCTACAAACGTCACAGCTAGTTCTTTGCTCCCACCAAGACATCCATGCAACTATTGTGGCATTTATAAGTGCTTATGATGCTAGGAAATATCCATCTGGTAACATTAAGTGCTTAAGATGTGTGAGGAACGCCATTCGCATGGCATATAAATGTGATAAGTGTCGAAGAAGGCATGTACATGGCTTCATAAATTTATTCAAGCATTGGTCAAGTGAAACTACGAAATTATTAGAAAAGTAAATATTTTTACAAATGTAATGATGTTTAGGTATACATGCATTAAAAATAGAGAAAGTGAAAGAAATTGTTTAAGGTCTCGCAAATGGTTATCTAACATACTTTATTCGGAGATAGGAGCAGTGAATTCTTTTCTAAATTGATTTCAAAAGCGCTCATTTTATCGCGAACAGCCTTTAAGCTTGGCACCTTTGCAAAAGAAGAAATGCTTCGCAATGATTCCACGCCGCTCTGATGGATTCTTTGGACTAACTTTCCGGTAGACGCAGTGGCTAATGAGTAGTATTAGTATAGGAATGGCGACTTTGGGGAAGGATTGTAGGAGTAGGATTTAGGGTCCGTCCGCCATCTTCTTTGACATCACAGACGCGACGCGCGGTCTTGTTTATCTTTTCGTCGCCATTCCCAACCCACGGTCGGCCATTCCAGCGACCCGTAACCCTAGAAATTATTTAAATAAAAATTGTGTCCTAAGCTGATAGAAAAAGAAGAAGTGTCGCGAAATGTTTACTTTATTAATGTAAACAATGGATGTGCAAGGGGGGCTTTCTCAAAACAAATACGATGAAATACTAATAAATAATTAGCGAAGTCTTCGTTCAGTGTGAACTATTTAATAAGAAGACTAAAACATTTAAAACACAAAGAAAAAGATTTGCATGTCAGTTATCAAACTTATTAAAAAATAAAAAACAGATGTGGCGTGTACTATAAATAAATATTCAAATTACCCATACCGTAAACATAAAATAATAAAGAATTCAGCTGAGTTAAAGATTTCTACGTAACAACAAAATAATGTACCGAATTTACCGCGACCTAGTGACAGATTCTGAAAGCTCACTTCGGACAACGCATTTGTAGACCATATATGGATTGCGTAAACGTGACGTCACTTGACGCCGAGTTACGTCCACGCCCACAGGAACGGCCGACTCTAGACAGTCCTTGACAGCCGCTACTAGAAGGTGAGTATAAGTATTTATGAGCAAATACTGTTTGTTGAATTCCATTCGTGGTGCAGTGCACGTGTATTTTTAAATCTGTGACAACCATCTGGGGGCAGCTCAGATATTAAACACGTTCAAATTTCATCCAATTCTGCTTGGCATTGAGGCATTTTTTACTATCACTTGTGAATATATAGCTACGTCATCTAGCCATTGCACTTTAGGACGCTATTCGGCTGGCAAATGGACGACAATTTTAACTAAATAAATAATCTGCCCTCTAGGATATAAAAGTTCGTTGCTTCGATATTTAATCACATGGTTAATTGTTATTTGCTGTATGTTATAGATACGGCAATCTATGTAGCCGTGGTGCTACCTGTGGGAATTTGCTCAAACGTTCTGGGGTCATTGAATAAGTAAAGACTCAAGAAAGTGTTCTTGGCAAGAAATGTAACATTTATATGATCGAATTAATTTTTCCAGTTATTTTATCTCTTGTAAAGTAATAGTAGGTGCGAGGGTGTTCTACTTCACTTGTGATTAATTGGATTAACCCCTTGATATCAAATTAATTGGATTAATTCCTATTCCGATCAAAAATGTTTAATCCGATTTCATTCCGATCAAAAAATTCGTCAATCGTTGATACGATCATAATCCGATCTTTTTTCTGTGTAATCGTATAAAATGGGATGAAACTTTGACTGATCGATCCAATTAATTTAATTTAATTAATACATAAAAATTATTTTTTGATAAGTGTATAGTTTAGTGTAAAGGTGTGCTAAGGCACATTATTTTTTTATTTTTTGTGTTGGCGAACAGCTCTAGTACATCCTCACCCTTGGAGCTCTGGCATTGTACTGAGGTCTGGTGTGTTGGGTAAGGTGTATATATGTGTTGAGTTTTGTGCGAGGGTGGCGTAAGTGTTTTTTTGGGTTTGGGGGGGGACATTACTCGTAGGCAGTGTTAAAAGATAGGAGACTCTGATAGATACGATTTATGTCGTGTATTAATGTGAATGAAATTAAACTGCTGATGTTACACATGAGAGAAACTAATAGAAATACAAATTTCAAACGAACACAACTACTTGAGTATCCTGTATCAAAACATAAAAAATTACACTGCTTGGCACCTCAGAGTTGTACATGTACCTTAAATTATTTTAAAACACATCCATTTGGCCGGGAAATGTCTGAAGCAATGACTGCAGTGTATGACGTGCACCAATTTATAAGCTGTTAGATACGTGGAGCTTGTGGCCAAGTTGAACACACAACTACGTGAGTGAATAAAAGTAATGTTTATGAATTAATATTTCCCTAGAAAACTTGTTTACCAACCATTCTGATATATTAAAGATGGAATAAAGCACAAGTTCAAAATACACTAACTTACTAAGAACTGATTTGAATACACTAAAACAGACAACTTTTCGCAATATGGAACAATATAGCAGTTCCACTTAACATGGGTAATTAAATATTTCCAAACTCTCATTTTGAATTATACCTAAAACATATCCTATTTACCAACTAATTAAATTCTAACCATACACAATAGTGTAATACACATATGCGTATGTCTTCCTCTCATTTTACATGTACCTTAAATGATTTTAAAATATGTCCGTTTGTTGTGGAGTCTGATATAGGAATGAGTTGAGCGTAGCACTTATGTCGACTTATAAGCTGTGTGTCGAGAGCCTGACTATAGACGTGGAGCGCAGTTGGTGTGTGGCAGGTAACTGAGTTGAAATTATGGGAAAATCTCCTAAATGAAGGAAATATCTTTAATGTTTATGAAATAGGAATCAAACAAAAATAGAGTTGTTCACACACAACTATGTTAACGAAATATCCAGAGAACTGGGTTTATCGCTGCGAATAAATGTTCCTATCGTAAGAAGTCGTATTTTAAAATAATTCACTATTAATAAGCACTCAAACTTCCTCGAAGGAAAGTTACTAACAATAATATACATACTACATCGAGCATAATAATGTTAACACAAATTCTATTAAGTCTGGGAAAGTCACCGCACTTGTTAACACAAATGGGAGTTGAAAATCCTATGAAGTTTCGTCGACCGAGCTCAGAAACTGGGTTTACACGATAAATGCATATAAAATTATTTGAAATAACGGATGCACTATATTGGCTCAACATATGAACA
The DNA here is from genome assembly GCA_029891345.1 of Dryococelus australis. Classification (NCBI taxonomy): domain Eukaryota; kingdom Metazoa; phylum Arthropoda; class Insecta; order Phasmatodea; family Phasmatidae; genus Dryococelus; species Dryococelus australis. The sequence goes on from CM057007.1 coordinate 17,576,689, forward strand.
TTTTTTTCCTGATAAATTGAGGCTTATAAAAAGTACTGAAAAATTATTTCGAATAATATTGGCACAAAAGTGAGCAGATATGTCGAGCGAGATCTGAACCCGGAGCATATAATATCGCTTAACGAGAATCGCGACTAGCAGTCAGGTGTATGATATGCATAGGTTCTCCGAAGCCTGTTGGCCATGGGTCTATTACTCCTGCGATCGTCGCATGGGACCCCACCAGATCGTCGAACGTGTGTGTTGCGTGTATCCAAGATAAGGCTTGTCGTCAAACTAACATAGCGATTCTCACCTCTGCCCTGTACACAGAGAGAGCTACACCCCTTTCCCATCCCCCCTTTGCAACACGCAGAATCCATTTTCGAGTAGCTGTAGCACTGCCTGCCTTGGCTAGACTCCCCCCACTCTTCCTCCAACACCTTGTCTAACACAAGAGCTGTCCACATGCCAGACACCCCCTCGAGCCAGCGAATTTTGAACTCACGAGAAAGCACTAACCTGTTTGCAAAAACTGACCTGTCCTTATGATTTGTGGTCTCTCCTGAAACTCTGCCCTGTCTGGTTCTGTGAGAGGAATAGTTATTCCCCCTGCCCGCCCCTTAACCAGAGTCGCCATACCTGGGGCAGGTCAGAAGCCTTCAAACCTTTGTGCCAGGGGATGTTTGAAAAAAGTTCAGAAGCGAGAGTTTCAACTGTTTTGAACATATGCTGTAAACAAATATATTTTAACAATTCCCACTATTTAATTGTTGCACATAATTTGTGAGAAAATGTGCAAATACTACCTAATCACGATCTAGGCGAACAACTTGAATGAATATTCGCATATCAATTTATCACAAAATTAATAAATGTTCGAATACTTGAATGAAACACTCCAGACACTTTGTCAAAGAAAAACAATGAAATTAATACTAAGTTACATAAATATCTTTACAGAAATGCAATTTATCGATTCCAAATAACTTTCTATAATTCTATCAATGATTTTTAACACCTCTTCTATCAAAACATACAACTCCCACATTGTGTAGTGAAAACTTTTTATAAATATTTGATGAAATTTATAGAAAAGTAATTTAACATCTTCCAGTGATAAACTTTAATTTCCTTCATAGCTTTAGATTCGCTAATAATAACATCGAAAGTCAATCCCGTGTACCGTATGATCTAACCCATTCCGAATGTTTAAGGGAAAGTAAATATAAGTCTTGTTTGGAACATGCAATGGACACCGACTTATGTTTTCTCTTATCTTACTTGTTGCCCTCCTCTCTCTTTTCAATTTATGAATCTGATTGTTAACACAGGATCAAATAGCCCTTTCCTTTATCATACACATTGTTTGTAAAAACTTTGAAGTTACCCCTAAAAAGACTTTCTTCTGGTATAAATAGACGTGAAGAAATTAAATAACTTTGGAAAACTGTATATCCATCCCCATTAAAAGAAGTAATTCAATTATAAATGTTTTTAACTTAAGTAATTTTACAAGAATTATAATAATAAAATGAAATAAATTCAGCGGATTATCGCTTAAACGCTAATCCAATGAAAGATATTGCAATCAAAAAGTGAATTGGTTGCACATCCAAACAACATTGATAGCAACAGGTTTATTAAATAAAAAAACACATAAAATATTAATTAAATATTTTTTATTTAGTATCACATTTTAACAAACATTGTATTACAAACTTTTAAGATAATTATTCTTACCCAATGAATTGTGTGCTTTTGAGAAACTCCTCCATCGAACCAAGGTCATATCTTTTTTCCTTTTAATGATTTTATCAATCAAATATTCATTTGGAGAACTAACTTTTTTAAGTTTATGTTCACAAAAACCACCTTTTATAGGCTGTCCATCATAGGTTTCTAGGTAATACACTCTGGGATATGATTGTATATTAAAAATAGTTTTGAATATTTCGTAAGATCAATTAACTGTAATTTTTTTTCTCAAAGATTCCTTTTTATTTCGAGATACTTATATATTCGCCAACTTTGAACTTTTGTTTTCTCTCGTCGATTACTTTAACATTATTATAAATGGTTTTCATCAAAGTATTGTCCATGACTTCTTTTAGCACCATCTTGATAGTTCTATAATATCTGGAATTATAAAATATAACAATTTGAGGTAAAACATCCACCCATACGTAAGTCCCTTTCGACATGCAATGCTTATATATTAACTGCTAAATCGATTTGTTGTAATGTTCCACAACACTGGCTTTAAGGTCTAAATACATTGTGTAGGGATTAATGCCATAATCTGTCATTTGTTTCCAGAACAGTGTAGAAAAAAATTCTGTTCATCTGTCGGTTTGAAGCAAATTTGGTGTTCTCTCTTTCAAAACGTTCTTCATTGCATCGCTAACATGTTTCCCAGTTTTGTTTTTCAAAGGTATAGCCAAACCATATTTGGAATAAACATCTATTACGGTTAAAATATATTTGTATCCCTTATTGTAGTTGGAAAGCAATGTCATTTCACACTAATTGGCTTGAAAAAGATCATTTAACCCCTTATTAATAATTCTTCTTCTAGGATATCTTATCCTGGTTGGAGCATGAAGTTCTTGAGAAATATTACTAAACTTCATTGGTAGTATAACAATCTCCTTTCAGTTCTTCAGTAATAGAAACAATTTCATTTGTATGTGAAAATATTACCAAATGAGAAGTTTTAATCTATCAACCAAGTCATTATTATTGTTCCAATATACAGGGAAAAAAATCGGTCGCTAATTTCATCTTTATATATTCCATGTCCGACAATATCTCCTGTTAAATGTACTTTTGGATGATTTTCATCTCCTAAACGGTTATTCGCATTCGTATGACGAAGAAGTTCTTTATATTTCTCCAAATCTGTGACGGAATATTCATTGGGTATATTTTTAAATAATAATTCAAACAAACCTTGACTCACATCAGTTATGTAATCACCTATTTTAATTCTATTGTCAGACAAAAATGTAATTGCCGAATCTCCCAGAAACCAAGTTTCCATTTAGATATACACCAAATGTCATAAAGCATATAGGTGAAGTATGTTTTAAAACAAAATAACGACATGTTAAATGAGAAAGGGGTTGTATTTTCTTTTTCTTAAAATGTTCTTCTTCCGATTTAATTGACAAAGGTGATTCATTAGGTGAATTCAACACAGAATGTAATACATCCATTCTACTCATAACATGTTTAAATATTTTTTCGTTTAAAACATCCTGTTCCATACAAGCTTGTATGGCTTGTAACTATGTAATTCTGAAGCAGAGGAAGACATGTTTCATTATATTACATTAAATTTCAGTTTTATATATGTGTGTGTGTGTGTGAATTAAGTTGTTGCTTTTTCAATCTTATAGGCTCTACTTAAAAGAGCTTCTAATTTAGCTATAGTTTTAACTCTCAAATCATTAATAAAATAAGTTAATTGTATTTCCAAATCATTATTTTTTTTCAGAGCTATTTGCATAACTAAACCATAAATAATATTAATCAATTCATCACTTATATATTTAGTTATTTCTTCCATTGGTGTTTCAAGTTGTTTGTAATACTAGTGCTTACCTCTTCATTAATTACAAGTCTTAAATTATCTTGCATTTCTGCAAGTTGTGTTGTAAAAATTATTTTTGTCATATCATTAAAGTCCTTACTAAATCCATTTAAACGTTCTTCTATTCTACATTCAGTACTCTGCAAATCATTATTATGTTTGGTTAAAATGTTTGCAATTACACACATGTTTTTATTAACATTGCCATTCCCATCAACTAACTTATTAACTTCTCTTGAATATTGCTCGATTTTGATTTAAACACATTTAGCGTGATGATGTTTAAGTCTTCTGCACAATGTTTATTTACCACATCAGTATCTTTCACAGCCATACCCACATTACATAATATATGTCCGTTCAGATCACAATTCCCATCGCGATTTTTGGTGAAACAACTATTGTAATAATTTTGTTATATACCACTATATCCAAACTTTGAAAAACTCATTATTGTTGCTTGGGAAGTAAAAAACTGTCAAACCAGACCTAAATCTGCCTTTATATACGATAAGCATTGGTATTATTACCATAAAACCATATTTGTTTTTCCAACAGTAAAAACACATATCTTTAAATTTTGTAAATATCATATTGCCTAAAGCATGGTCATTGCACATATGTTGTAGGTACATGTTATCCATTTTAAACACAATTATAATATTTGCATTATTGTGCAAATTATGTTTTGGAATACATGCGTAACTTTGTGATAGATAAAACAATCAACATTTAAATGTCGACCAAAACTGAAATATTGCTGTATTTCACCCTGCAGTTCGCACCAAGCATCATTTAAAATAAGTACGGAATTGGGTAATGCTTCATTTGGAGGCACAGTATCTTCTTTATTTGTAAAAGGGAAATGTTGTATACCTTCAATTGGTGATAAAATACTCGCTAAAGTTGATATTTCTCTTGTTGTATTGTTTTAGAAAACATATATATATTTTCAAATTTAAGCCCATTTGGATGTTTCAACACTGACATAAAAGCACATGTTTATTTCACATGAAGGACAGCTTATTATACAATGTGTATTTGATGGTAAAATAATACCATGTTTCTGTTCAATTATGTTTTCTTTCGAATGTACAATTACTGGAAGATGTACTTTTTGTTTTATAACCTTGATTTATACAGTATTACATATCGTAATGTACTAACATAAAACTATAAATGCGGGTCTATTTATAGGCTTGTGTTCAGTTGAAAATAATGCCTTGTTTTTAACATATCAAAAAAGAACGTGGAGTATTGAATACATTGATAAAAATAAATTACCATTTTAGTTGCATTCACCAAAATACAGGTATTGTGGACCTGGTACTAAAAGTGCAAAAGTCTGGTGCGAAACGGTCAAGGAATAAACTCGCTGGATAACACTTGTAAAGAACACAATATAGTTTATGATCGGACAAACAATTTGAAAGAAAGACATATAGCGGATACAATTCTAGCTGATAGAGCAGCAAATATAATGAAGAATCCATCTACATCTACAGGTGAAAAGATAGGTGCTTGGGTTGTTGACAAAGTGATGCTCGTAAAGGTTAAAAAAAAAAACATGGGTTTAAAATGTAAAACTAAAAAAAAACAAAGAAAGAAGAAATCATTCCATTCCTATTTCCAGCATTAACAGCTCTTTGATCAAACCTCTGAGGAGTTTCGGCTATTAGTAAAGCAGTTAAATCAAAGGGAAAAGGAATGTATTTGAAACCCTATAAAGTTGGATAAGGACAAGAAAATTCCAAATGTGGAAAAATGCTGAAAGTCCTAAATAGTCTTCCAAAACATGCATTAACAAACAAAGATTTTCATGTATTTGTAAAGAAATTGGATATTCCCTATTTCCTAGGTGTGTGTGTGAGAGATGATTTACCAAAGAAATCACATCTCCATGAATGTATGACAGTTAATTTACATTACAAACAAAACGAAGCTACGCATTGGGTAGCATTAATCAAAAATGTAAATCAATCATTGTATTTCGACAGTTATGGTGAGTTACATCCTCCAATTGAATTACATAATTATTAATTAAGGTACAATTACCAAACAGAACAATTACCAAATACAATCAATTATAGACATTTATGTCTATGGTTTTTGTCTATAAAAAGGATGTAAAAGTAAGTGTTATATTAAACATATTAATAATATGTCAATAATGTTGATATTAAGTGTTAATTCATTGCAATTGGATGCAGTATATTTCCCTGGGTTGGAGTTAGATGGAGAATGGCAAATAAATCTAATCGAATTCGTTACTTACAACAGCATGCCAAACATTGATATGCACAACCAATCATTTATGGTGAACAATGGTGATAAAACCTACAAGATTATGATACCGATAGGATCTTATGAGATGGATGTCTTAGAAACATTCATTAAAGCTGCATTGCCTAAAGGTGTGCATTTCCAATTATGTGGAAATCCAAATATTTTAACTAGTGCGATGTACAGTAATGTTGATATCGATATCTCGGAAGTCAATTCAATTGCAAAATGTTAGGTTACGAACAGAAAGTGTATCCAGATAATGAATTACACAAATAATCCAAACAGGTTAATATATTGTTGGTAAATGTATGTCGTATAAGTGTTAAAATTGTAGGTGGTTCATATTTGTATGGGAAACTGACAAATACACTACATATATTCACGTGTGCGGTGGCTCCAGGATAAAAAATAATTGAAAAACCGAAGACATTGATATATTTTCCAGTAATAGTGAATCGTGTTGATGAAATAATTGTTACAATTGTTGATCAAGATGGTAAACTTCTTAATTTTAGAAACGAAGAAATTACCATCCATTTACATTTTAAAAAAAGCTTTATAAAAACCTCCATTCTGTGCACATTGCCATTAAAATGGGTATTGTATATAACACCCAATACGGACATACAGTAGGTGGTTCTTTTAAGAAATAGCTCACTAAGGAACTCATTTCGAAGAAAGGAACTATAAAAATATGTAAACGCAAGCATAAAATGCTCACTTCAAATAAGTTACCTGTGAAGTTAATACAAGGCAACAAATTATTTTTAAAAGAATTGGTATATACAGTTAATCAAAATGGAAGATGTACTTAATGAGGAAGAACCGGTCAGTTATGAAGCTGCAATCACAAATACTGAAATACATGTGTGTGAATTGTTCCGAGTTGGTCCGTATACATTTCCATCGGAAATGAGGATTTCAATAATTAAAAAAACAGTCGATGCAAGCAATCGAGTTACTACAAAAATAGTAAGAAATAGGATACTTCATTTAACCGATAGAATTTAATATTTGCTAAATGGAGTTGAAATGGATCAGGCAAGAGATGTTGGAAATACTTCCATAGTAAAAAAACTATCTTTTGCAAACTGTAAATGATCTTTATACAGGTCTGAGGGCTAAGTGGAGCAATGCTAGTGATTATTCACTAAAAGTAAATACAGCTCGAAAATATGAACTTGGGACTTTATCTGGGGATTAAAATATTGTGTAAGATTTCATTCCTAGTGTTCAGGGATATAAATTTCATCAGCAGGACTTTGGTAGCAAAATTTAATTTCGCTTGAAGTAAGGCAGGATTTTGAGAATAGGAGAAACCTTCCTTTCTGAACAAGTCAATGGACAAGTGAAAGTGAAAGTTTGATGAATAGAGGAGAGAGGGGAACTCGGCAGGCAGGATCGGTACAAAATTCGCTGGCCCGAGCTCCAGCTAACCGAAAACACGTTCTGGGTTGGAGTGTGGCTGTGGGAGGGATTTGGGGGAGGGGGTGCATGGCAGTGGACAGGAACTCTTGTTTCGGACAAAGACACATATTTTTTTGAAGGGGAGGGGGTGCAGGCAGGACTGTTCTGACCACTTCTCATGGGCTAGTACCATCTTTAGTTTGACGGAAAGCACTGACATCGATATATCGCTCTCTCCTCTGAAGCACCTCTTCTGACATCACCGGTCATGGCATAATTTTGTGGAGAGTAGGGCTATGATCAAGGGGTAGCGGCTCCCCGACCAGCGGGCTTCAACACTCTTATAACATTTCAATAGATTATTCCTTTATCTGGGCTACACCTATCGTTTTAATATAAGCATTTTTATAAATTTTAATTTATAGGGAAAAAATCTTTTTGTGTTAAGATGATACAGTACATCAGTTATTTTTAATAGTGTTATAAGTGTTATCGTGTAAACATCGTTTCTCAGCTCAGTCGACGAAACTTCATAGGATTTTCAACTCGTGTTTGTGGAAACAAGTGCAGTGAATTTCCCAGACTTAACGAAATTTGTGTTAACATTATTCTGCTCGATCTAGTATGTATGTTATTTTTAATAATTTTTCTTAGAGGAAATTTGATTGATTGTTAAAAAATTGAATTATTTTAAAATATCCCTTCTTACAATATGAACATTTATTCGCAGTAGTAAACTAGTACTCTGGATATGTCATTAACATAGTTGTATGTGTTTAACTCTCTTTTTGCTTAATTGCTATTTCATGAACATTTAAGATGTTTCCTTCATTTACGAATTTTTCCCATAATTTAAACTCAGTTACTTGCCACACACCCACCGTGCTCCACGTCTATAGTCAGGCTCTCGACACACAGCTTATAAGGCGACATAAGTGCTACGCTCAACTCATTCCTACATCAGACTTCACAACAAACAGACATGTTTTAAAATCATTTAAAGTTCGTGTACAAATGAGAGGGAGACTTATGTGTATGTCTATTATGCTATTGTGTCTGGTTAAAATTTAATTAGTTGGTAAATAGGATATGTTTTAGGTATAATCCAAAATGAGATTTTGGAAATATTTAATTGCCCGTGTTAAGTGGAACTGCTATATTGTTCCATATTGTGAAAAGTTGTCCGTTTTAGTGTATGCAAATCAGTTCTTAGTAAGTTTGCATATTTTGAACGTGTGCTTTATTCCATTTTTAAGTTATCAAAATGGTTTTCTAGGGAAATATTAATTCACAAGCATAATTTTTATCCATTCACGTAGTTGTGTGTTCAACTCGGCCACAAGCTCCACATATCTATCAGCTTATAACTTGGTGCACGTCATATGATGCAGTCATTACTTCAGCCATCTCCCTGTCAAACAGACATGTTTTAAAATTATTTATTGTACATGTAAAACTCTGAGGCATCAAGTAGTGTAATGTTTTATGTGTTTTCAAATATCTTCTTATTGTGTTTAGGAAGACTACCATTTAATTATATTTTTTGATAGAGACATTTTTCTTCACTGTACAGCGTGCATTAATTTGATACAGGATACTCAAGTAGTTGTGTTCGTTTGAAATTTGTATTTCCATTAATTTCTCTCATGTGTAACATCAGTAGTATAATTGCATTCGGAATAATACACGACGTAAATCGTATCTGTCAGAGTGGCCTATCTCCTGACACCACCTACGAATAATATCTCCCTCCAAAACCCAAAAAACACTTACGCCTCTCTCGCACAAAACTCAACACATATATACTCTTTACCAAACACACCGCACCTCAGTACAACGCCAGAGCTCCAAGGGTGAGGACATACCAGAGCTGCTCCCTACCACAAAAAGTATGAAAAAAATGTGCCTTAGCACACCTTTACACTAAACTATAAATTCAACACACGAAAATTTTTGATTGATTAATTAAATTAATTCAATCAAAGTTTCATCCCATTTTATACGATTACAATGAAAAAAAGTTTGTATTAAGGATTAACTATTTTTTTGGTCGGAGTAAACCGGATTAAAAAATTCTGATGGGATAAAGTTTAGATTAAGAATTAATCCCATTAATTTGATATCAAAGGATTAATCCGACTAATCAACAGTTAGGTAGAACACCCCTCCCCTACTACTTAAAATAATTTTCAAAACATTTATACTTTCATATTAAGCAATATTTTTCACACCTGAGTTTTATCGAGCCGTCACGAGGCTAACATTGCTAAAGGCTGTTCACGATAAAGTGAGCACTTTAGAAATAAACATTAGAAAAAAGTCACTGCCCCCACATGCACATATTTTAATGGGCGCACTGAGTGACATTCGCCCAGTAAAGTTGGCAACGATAGATGGAATGTAGTTCTATATCTTAACATCGAATAAGAAGTGTTCGATAACTATTTGTTATAACTTAAAATTATTTCTTTCCCTTTCTTTTTTTGAATGCCCAAGTGTAGAAATTAGCAGATTTTATAAAGTATTTCCTTTCCTAATAATGTTATAGTTTCACTTAATAGATGCATGAATAAAGTGATAAGGCCCATGGCAATTTTAATTTTACATAATCCGGAGTAACACACGACGCGCATACAAGCAGATCTTAAACAGTGCTTTCAAAAGTGCTCATTTTACCGTGTACACCCTATATCAAAATATTGCTAGTATTCCACATTCAGGCAGGCATGCACTGTCATATTTGCAAATTTGCAATTATTTTCTCGTGCTTGCGTGATGTGTTGTGGTAATATACCGGTAAATTTGTGCATAGTATCTGAGTAGTTAAAATATACATATGTAATAATGCGCGATTAGTCGGCACTTTGTTTAGTAACGTGTAATTGTGTGTTAGCATATGGCACATTTTTTTTTTTTTTAAGTTGTGAAATGAGTATTGAAATACTTCTACGTCTCAAAGTACACCTAATATGTTATGACTACAACGGTTTTATAAACTTCTTTGTATTGGAATCACGTGTCACATTAACCACGCAAAAGTCTACATTAATTTGCATTTTATTAGCTGTCTTGTTTTCAGTAACACAAATACTTTCGAACCTAAGAAAATAATATATCTGAATTGGTATGGTTTCCTGGTCAAACCCGTTCATTATTGGTACCTCCTTTCGTATTTAGACAGTAGCCAATCACAAACAAAAACGTCACTGCAATGTTACCAGATTTATCTTAACCATCACTTAGCTAACCAAAACTTTCTTAACCGGGAGAAGTCTTTTGTGAAACAGTACGAGACTAACCAACGATTAAAACTTCTGTTTTCATTTATCATATGGGCAGATAGACAATACTTTAAACAGACATTGTGTAACCGGCCTTAATGGCCGGTTTAACGCCTCCTGTTAATTTCTCGATCAAAAATTAGCTGCTGGCTAGCACTGAATTTTGTTTTACCACTTCCGGTCACCATATTTTTATTTAATCTGCAAGCAGTCTTCAAGGTTCTAATCACAAAAGTTGTAGCCTGGTATTGTGAGGTTCTGTGTTCAAATACCTTGAAACTCTTAGTTCATTAAACAGAGTCTGATTTTGCCGAGGTTATGCAATAAAATTAACCATCCTACACGAGATACAGTCTCAGATATTTTACGTAAAATATCTTCCAAGTATTAACTCGTATATTTGAAACAATCATAATGTTATATCTTAGTGTTTTTCTTCTGTATAAAAATTTGACCACAATGAAATTTGTTTTTGTAAAGAGGAGTAAAGTTCAATCGAGTCGTCTTTGCTAAAATGCCTATCAATTAAAATTCTACTATGTGGTATTTCATAGGCTATATTACATTAAAAAATCCAGTTTTCCTTGTGTATTCACATGCAAAGCCAGATGAATACTTACTATTTCCCGAGTTCCCCTACGAATAAAAATAAACAAAATTTCTCTAGAAAACAGAATCGTTTTTCACACAACTGGCAGGGAACTATTGATCGAAATATCGACAAAGTTCCCCTCTCCCAACCAGAAAAAAATTTAACCTGCTTTTCACCTTGTGTTCACGAAATTCCCATCTAACAATAAGGGGGTTTTTTTTTTTTTTTAACCATGATCAAGTTATCTCAAGGTCGTTTCCCTCTGAGTTTAAAAAAATTACTTATTGTCTACAGGTTGTCATACACTGAAGGAAATGCTTTTTTTAACCATCAAGTTACTTTTTTGTACTTAGTTTGACAAAAATTATGTACAAGGTTTCAACTAAATATTTTCTTTTCTGGCATATAAGTTACTTAAAAAAGGGGATTTTTAAGTGAAATAAATTTTTATTAATAAAATCAATATTGTCATATTTTATGTTTTTGTAATTCAGAAGATACTGAAAGAGCAGCTATAAACTTATTGGCAGTTTACAAACAATTGTTTTGTTGGCATAAAGATAACATTTCAACATATATATATATATCTTTATGTATATAATTCTTCTGTGCGTGTGTATGTCACTGAACTCCTCCTAAACGGCTGGACCGATTTTGATGAAATTTTTTGTGTGTGTTCAAGTGGATTCGAGAATGGTTTAGATTCACAATTCGGTAAAGAGAGGGGGAGAGAGATGGGGAGAGAGAGGGGGAGAGAGAGGAGGAGAGAGAGGGGGAGAGAGAGGGGGAGAGATTTAACACATATGTACAGGACAACGTCTGTCGGGTCCGCTAGTATATCTATATATATATATATATATATAATTTTATCAAGGAATTGAGCATAACATGCTGTATGTACATACTAAAGCTCTTTCTGCACTGTCAAATGCAGGTTCCGGTAAATCATTGAAATCCTGTCCTGCGCGGTGAAAACGGATAGCAAAGAAAGTCTGAATAAAGTTTCCACACGAATATGTCAAGTGTGCGAAATATGCGAAAGAAATGATGATGCTGTGCCCGTTTAAAACCATCGCGATACCGTGGGAAGGAACAGGTTTTTAACATACGTACGACACAGTGCCATGGATACTCCGGGAATAACCCATTTCACACAGTAAGAAATGTTTCATTTTTATTTAGAAAATCTTAAATAATAATCAACTCATCAAAGATCTCTTAAACATGTGTTGTCCGTTTTTTTTACTTTTGTTATTTTATTCTTATGTATGCCAAGAGCCTGTTGTACTTTAAAATCTCACGCAGGTTTGTGACTGCGTCTTGGTGAAGATAGGAACTTTGATATTACCTTCTTAGACGAATAAATTCCAAAATAATACGATTCCATTTCCCAGCCACCACGCACCATGCACAAAAAAAATTAAAATTTATCTCTGCGTAAATAATACTTAACTGCAATTTTTATGGCGTTTCTAGCACCACTTTATGTATATATCACCTACCTCCACCTCATATTTTACACTTGGGTGTGGCCGTGGGGAATTTCGAAGTGGGGAGGGGGGTGTCGTGGTCCAAACCGACAAAATACAAACTTTTCTTGCAGTAACTTGAGAACTTAACACCACTCTTCGTTCTTCTTTCCCCCACCAGAAGAATACACTAGGGGAAGGGGGAGGAGGGGGAAATGTAAAAGCTGAAGAGATAAAAAGCAACACTTTCCCGCGCCGCGCAATAAAAGTCCCCTCTCCGCCAACATTAAAAAGTCCTGCCAGGAAGGGTTGAGGGGGGAAGATGGGCAAAAGAGGTCGGTTCGAGTATGAAATACAGCGCCCAGGCAGGCGCATCATTCAATGGTGCGGGACATTAACGAGTTGTTTACGATCCGCTATTAACGTCGCGCCTCGGGAGATGCAGAAACGGGAGGCGTAGTAACGGGAGGCGCAGAAACGGGGTGGCGCCACGTCTCGCGACGAGGTGTACAGTGCGTCCGAACCCCCGTTCCCCCTCTACTAGCGAGCCATCAACAACCCGGGGCCCACATCCCTCCTGATTGCCGGCGCAAAAGGCACTGGATGTCGGCGCCTTGCAGCCCGCGAGGAGAACTTATCACACACAATGTAGCGTTTTATAGCGCTCGCTCCTAAAAGCCCCTGTCAAATAAACTGTAAGGTTTTTGGGGGAGTCTTTCCTCCGCCTCTCCCTCACCTCAGCTTCGTGAAACAAGGGCGTTACGGGACGTCCTTGCGCCAGCTTCAAGGGGCGCACAGCCAGAATGTCGTGGAAGCCAGAGATATTCAACCCATGAGGGCGGGTGTGTTCGTATGCAGGGGATGCAAAATTGCTTTACATTCCCCTCTAATAAACGCGCAGAAGCATAGCCAAATTACTGTATTTTGAAAAAGAAAAATGAAACTTCTATAGTTTCTGTTATCCTCATAATCAACACATTATTTGGCATCCGGAAAGAATCGTGGGCTTTATGTCCGATATAACAGCCATATACCTTCAGGGTTTAATAGCCAGTGTGATGGATTTTGGGGTGTTTGCTAACCAAAACGGTTTAGTACCGCGTGGCCACGAGCTTATCTAACCAATGTGAGACATACAACGCCGTCGACCCTTGGCACTCCTTTCATCGCTAAATAATTGCGAGAACCTTCGCGTTAGGCCATGCTATTAATAGTAAGCCAGTATTGACATTAGCGGTCATCGTAAGCTTACGGTGTCCGACAATCATCGAATTATTCTTTCGAGCAACTAAGTGAATTTTAAAGTGTTATTGGAAGTGTGAGGACGTGACTGAGGCGCATAGACTTTGTAGGGCATGACTGAGGCGCAGATATAGCGTAAGGCAGAATTCGACACTGCGTCAGAATCACGTGTGACAATCACACGGTTACATGACAAGTTTGAGAGGTACGGGACTGTGTGCGATGTGAAGAAATAACGGTGAGTCAGGAAGAGAACGATGCGTACAAAGGAAGCGTGGTTGCTGTGTCGCACGCATCCACACATTTCCCACGGAAAGCCAAACTCCTCCCGAACAACTAAAGGCTGTTCACGATAAAGTGAGCAATTTCGAAAGCAACCTTAGAAAAAAGTCACTGCCCCTAACTGCATATATTTTAACGGGCGTCTTGAATGACATGCTCCCAGTAAAGTTTGTAACGATAGATGGGAAGTAGTTCAATTTCTTAAGAATTATATGGGCCTGCACGTTTTTTGTGAAATAGTTGTTTGCGCGAATACGCGTATCTCGGTAAATAAATATTCTGCAAATACGACTTTTGTCAGAAAAGATAAAAAAAAAAAAAATTATCTATGTCCCAATTAGCTTACTTTTGTCATATTTAGTATATTCTTGAGAATTTTTAAAGCTTGCCTGTGAATTTTCCTTAAATTGCAAGAGGAAAGTACAAATATATGGACGTAGTTTAATCTGTGGGCTTTCATCGCGTGCAATAAAACCCCACTGTTGCAGATCTAATTTACACAGTACAGCGTCATGACGGAAACACTGCACGTCTTGCGCGTAGGAGCGATGAGACACTAGGCGTGCGTGTTAATGTCGCCCGTATTGCTCCCTCGCTTCTTGACCTTGAACGTGCAGCTCCAACTAACTCTTAACGTCGAATAAAAAGTGTTAGGCAACCATTTCTGACAATTTAAATAATTTCTTTCAGTTTGTTTTTTTTTTTTTTTTTTTTTTAATGCATCGAAGTGTGTAAATGAGCAGATTTGTTAGATATTTACATCTCTAATAATTTCACAGTTTCACTTGACCGACACATGAATAAAGTGACGAGGCCCATGTCAATGTTAATCATACATAGAGTGGAAGAATACATCAAGTGCATAGAAGTAGATCTTAAGCAGGGATTTCAAAAGTGCTCATTTTACCGTTAAGAGCCTATAGCTGCGTGTGAGTCTAGTGTCCGTCGAATTTTGAAGCAAGTAAGGGGGAGGCACAACCTTCCCTCTCACGTTACCCCACACTATGTATGAAGACGACCCAGATATGAATGTCGAATTTCGTGAGTGGATTGTGAACATGTGCAACGAATACGGATATTTTACTGACGTCGATGGTTTGTTCGATGAGGAAACATTTATACTAAGTGGAACTGTCAAACCGCCAAAACTGTGTGTAAATGGGCCAATGTAAATCCCCCATATTGTGGTAGAGGAATGGAGTTAATCTCTGGGTTAAGAGTGCGGTGTATTTGGTGTAGTACGTATGCCAGGACTCGTGCGGTCATCGTGCCATGATGGAAGAGTGACAGGTGAATGTCACCGTGCCTTGTTGCAGGTAAACCGACTCTACCCAGATGGCGGTTGCCTTTTCCAGAAGGACGGTGAACGTCAACTTTACCATCAATACGCGCGGTCGCTCCTGGATGGAACATCTGTCGGAAGGTGCGTAGGTCGACGAGGAAGTGTTGATTATCGACTCAAATCTCGAGATTTAATTAAATCTGGATCTGCTTGTATTTCTAAAGAACTATGTGCACACAAAAAAAGCCACGCACGCTGGAAGCCACGAGAGGCGCGATTGTGCTCACCTGTGAATCCACTCCCCTGGGAACATACACTGAAAAAAAAAGAAGAAAAAAAAAAACCTCGTAAACTTCCTAAACGGTGATAGAACCTATAGAGTGTATGGAAGTACTACTACGTATCAGGCTGAAAATATGGGGATATTTAGCATCGCCACTATACAAAGTTGGTAACTTCCCTACGCATTTGACTCTTTCTCGAGCAACTGTAGGTACGTTACCATGGATGTATGGGAAAATATTTCACCATTCGCGCTTTGTCACTTTAAGTATACACTGACATGTTGAACAACAAATTATTTGTTAGAGTGTAGATACTGCTTCTCGTTCTGTTCTACAGCGTTGCAGACGATGACTTGCTGCTGGTGGCAGATATTCTGAACATTTGCAGACATTCACATACTCCCTACAGCGTCAAATACAAGCAGTCCGACCAAACTGTCTTTAATATTTTCTCTGTTATTCATGTTCGAAGAGTGTAAACGTTCATTTGGGACATCCGATATTTTGTTACAGTAAGTATAATAGACACAGAACTACGGTTGCGATCTAGTCTGCGGTTGTTTTTGCAACTATATACTTTAAGGAATTATTCAGAAATTTACCATACCAGTGCTTACGCTTATGTGGGCACTTTTGAGGTCCTAGTTACTTTTTTTCTTTCGGCCATCTTTTTCCTCTAACCACATTTCTAAATAAATATTGCTTTGTAAGTAATAAAGAGTGTGTGTATATTACACTGCACTCGGAAGTTAATGTCTAAAGCTAAAATAAAACACATTTTTCGACCATTATTCGAAATGAGAGGGGTTTCAAAAGTGCTCACTTACCGTGAACAGCCTATAGTGAGAAAATAGTAATTCCCCCCCCCCCCTTTTTTAATACATTTGTTGTAGTTTTCCTACATTTGCCCAGGAAACAGTCAAATGCGTAGGGAAATTCCCAACTTTGTACAGTAGCCACGCTAAACATTCCTACATCTGCAGCTTGATTTACGGTGTTGTTTCCATACAGTGTGTATGTTAAAAACTTCCATTTCAGTTTAGGAAGTTTGCCAGAAAATTTTTCACAGTGTACATACATTTCTTACTATAAATCATGCAGTACTTTCAAATGAACTTCAGCAATATTTGTATTGCTCCCGCCTGCAGCCACCAGAATTATAATATTTTGGCAAAATATTCCGATGTTAGTACAGAAGTTTGGCTTTTAGTGTCCCGAAACCCGATGGCAAAAGTGTTCCTAAGTCATTCCAGTGATGATTTCTCTTCGCACGCAGCTCCGTCAGTCTTAAAGCCTCTATGTTGTTTATTGCTTCTAGATGCGGCGCCACCAACAAGTCATTCCCTTGGGTTTCAAGGGAAAAGGGTGAGAGGAGAGTGGATTCATTGAAATTTCCAATCCCAGCCGCCTGGCGGGAACGAGCGAAACAAAATTGGAACCGTAAAGCTTATTGGGAATTCAGCCACGCCCGGCAGACGCTGCTTTGTCGCTCGTGCCCCCCCCCCCCCTGATTCTTGGAGCTCTTGTTTCGAAACTTTGCGCGCGAGCTGGTAATATTGCTAATTCCGAGCGCTGGGAAAAGGCAGGAGGGGTGTTGTTTTGCGGGCGGAGCAGCCGAGCCCTTGCCACTCGACGACTTCTCGTTTGATCGGAGCGCGGATGAAAGGAGTCGCCAGCGGATAGGAAGACGGCGGAGAAGACTGCAGAAGTGTCAAACAAGATGGGGAATGTTGCGCTACAGACGCGGGCAAACCCGGAGTGGGATTCGGGAAACTGTTTGTTCATCAGCATTCTGTCTCGCGGGAGAAAGAGAGGGTGCGCCGAGGTTCTCGGGAATCAGTCGAGCAAAACGCAATAAGCTCAGCGGACCGTCTGCTTGTACGTTCGCCGTTGTTTCTTGCGCGGCGGGTGTATTCAGACCCCTGCAGACGTTTCGGACGACTAGAACTCACCCCGAAATTATTCACAAGGTTTCTCCCCACTCGCTCTCCCCTTTAGCCATCGCTCTTTGCGAGGTCACTGAAGCGTGAAGTGGGTTTACCTCGCACATCAGCAACCCTCGTGAGGAGTTCTACCTCTAAGAGGACGGTGGCCACGTAGTGTGCAATTTATTTCCTTCTTTTTAGAAGGAAATTATTTTTCTCCTCCTGCTATGCCCAGGAGCAGTTGGAGGAACCCACCTTCTCTTGTCAGGTGAAGCATTTCCTTGTCCGTGTGGCTTCTGATCTGGCAGTGCCTTGAGGCGGGTTTGAACCGGACATCTGAGAGAATACGCGCTTCGCGACTTGGGAGCTTCACGTTGGCTGCACTCGCCCCACCCTGGGTTATTCTGCGTCAATGAAGGCAGAGGGGGTAATACACCCCAAGGTCCAGAACAGATATCTCCAGCATCACGGAAGCAAACCAGAATCCCATTGCACTAACAGCCTTCACGTCAGATCGTGTTTACGCTCAGCGCCTGGTATGCCTCCAGGCGGACACACTGCAGATGAAGCAGTGAAATTAGCGTGCAACCGTCGGAAGCTCCTATGCTCTAATTATAGAAGTTCTACTAATTCTTTCGGTTACTGAATATTGCTGAATAAATAATAATTCCTTACTGATTTTCCAGTTAGTCCTTTCGGCCTGAACACCACTTGATATTGATTTTCAGTGACCCGCAAGTCAACAGAATTTTCAGCGAAAAGCAACGCACTGAAGAAAATAGCTCCTTAAAATTAATGATTTTACATTTCTCTCAATGTAACAATGTATGAGGCAGATTTAGGATTTAAACATCTCAGTAGTTTTATCTGAGGTCCTTAAACTACTGTGATATTCCTTTTTCGCCAACTTATTTCATGCAGGGTGCACACAGACCTTCAACTTCTGTGAACCGAGTCCCACGTTGTTCTCTTCTAACTCCATGGTTAACGAAGGCGATATTGAAGTGTTAACGAGAGAACACGTAAAAGATTTCGGGATCGTACACTCGCCTGTGCTAGACGTTTGTAAATATTTCTGTTAGAGATACGGTGCTCTAGTGCGACTGTCACACATCGTCGGGCCGGGGGGGGGGGGGGACAAGGAAGCTACTGAACCTGTTCACGCCTGCCTCGCGATGAAACGCTTTTTCCTGTAGGTGGTCTACCGTAGTAGTCCACAACCTGTCCTCTGTGTATGAAACATTCACGCATCCATTACTATCAACACAATCTATCAGTGAAATCTAAATAACCCTCTTATGAAGGGTAATTGGACACGCAATTCCCCCTACCTTTCGCAGCCAAATTAGACTGGTCCATCGAAATCCGTTCATTGGTCACACAGCTCTTTCGTACCTTTTTCTCGGCACGAGTGCCGCTCATTTTCCGCGCCTGGAAAGTACTGTGCGTGTCACATTACATGTGCTTTATGTATGCCACACGTTGAGAGACAGCAGTTTCTTTGTACAACATATGTGCATGCGGCATCGCATTGTTAGTACACCGTACAACGATGTCCGTACTTACCAACGTTCATGGTTACCGAAAGATTTTGCAGGGTGTGTAATTGCTATGGTAATGAGTGTACTTATTTGAAAATAGCCTCTGTCATGTGTTTTGTACTAATAATATTTTTTTGAAGATCTTTAAACTCTTTGACAAACTAATTTTAAAAATAAGCATTCTTCATATGCCCGAATCACAACGGCATAATTCACTGGCTACAGATATACAGGATTATTCTGAAATTTGGTAACAAAAACAGCGTGAGGTGATTCCGTGTGCAAAATCAGACAGAAAACGTGCCACGCCTTGTAACTTTTAAGTGATTAATAAGGAAAGTATGTACGCCTTAAAATCAGAACTTCGTGTGATTTTATGTCTAAATATTTGAATCTGTTTGACCTGGAATAACAAATTCCCGAATAGCGTTTTCTTGAGTGGAAATCTGAAATCTGGGAAACTTCGAAGCCCTATGCTGATATCAAATTTTAAAGTGTAGGTCTAAATGGATTTTCACGATTCAATTTTCAGAAATGTCTGCCCCGGCGTAACACATTAAGGCAAATGACTTTCGAAAAAAAAAAGTATACATTTTTAAATGGTGATGTTGATAGTCTACCAGCAATGCAAACTTTAACGCGGAATTCTATTTTCCTAATAAAAAGGTACGATACGACCCACCAAATAGGCACAAATGTTGGGTTTAATTCAAGATAATGTATTCCGGAATGGGTAACATTTCCTAATTGTTTCGTAGCAGTAATTTCAAAATTAATGTTTTCAAGAAAGAGTAGGCCATATTACAGGTCATGAATCGCATTTTTTTTCTCACTTTGCAAAATTAAAAAAAAATACGATGGTAAGTTTAACCTCAAATTAATATAGTTCATGTATATTTCAAATTTACTCCTGTAAGAGATTGCAGATAATCCGTAAAAGCATATGATTCATTCAGTTCAGAATTAACGTTCCGAAAAAAAAAAAAAAGAAAAAAAAGGAATTTGCGCCTTCTAGAAAATAACAGACTAATGTATCAAAATAAACATTATTTTGGACATACTCTATTGCAGTGGGTTACTAGAAAATCAGAATAACGCGGAGAGAAAACAACACTGAGAGAGAGAGGGGGGGGGGGGGATAAAATCCTAGTTGGGTTGTATTATTTCCTTTTCGGGTACAGGTTTTCTGCGGGGCCTACTGCAATGAAGTATTCCCAAAATAATGTTTCGTTCAATATGTTAGTTCCATTGCAAAAATCCGTTAAAGAATGTAGTTATATAACATAAGTAAATGAAAATTTTTAAGGCAACTATGCTATGACTGTTGAATGGTATAGAAATACAGTATGTGAGCTATTGATTTTGTTCTATTACCATTTCCTACACATGTGTCTTTAAGGAAATATTCTAGGGACGTAACTTATGGTCCTGATTCACAATATACTTAACAATAACTTTCTTACAATAGGATTACTCTTTATATAAATAACTCTCCACTGATTATGTAAAACGTTATTTTATTTTGGGACTCTATTACAATAAACCGTTATCAACCCTCAATTGTAAATGCTCCTCGATTAAATTTGCCACTGAAGCAATCGCTTCGATATCCACAGCTATCCAAATCAGACTCACCACTGGAATATTATATTAGCGGGGAGTACAGGCCCGCACCGCGGAGGCCTCTCAGGATCCTCTCGTGGTGGATCTTCTCCTCTCGCGTTGTCGTCTCTCGTCACTGGAGCTCGAAGTCGGTCAGCGGCGGCAGCATCTCCCTGTGCCGTCAGTGGACCCGGAGTGTGGTGAAGGATAAAGATGGTCGAAACACTGGCGACCTCGTTTATATATAGTCTGGCCGCGCCCCCAATTACCCTCCTCTCGTCGGTGATTGAGTGGCACCCTGCCGCACGTATCGAAGTTTGCACCAGGCAACATCTCGTTTGCCATAACAATTTGAAACTGTAACTGAGAATGTAAAATTCTATTACAATTACTGGCAAAGTATTTAACTAAGATAGCCAACTCATAATAAATAGTCACCTTAGGTTCCAAACAGTGGCTGCAGATTACCGCTTCCGTTTTCGATCTTCGTAAATAAACGACACATTTTTCTATAGTTGAAATGAACACGATGGTATGCACATCCTGTTACATACGAAAGAACATTTGGTTGTAAAATGGTAAACTTGGCAATCCATTGGTTCACATCCGGCCAATACGGAAAGGCTGGTGTCGTTTTGACCAATAGAATGGCGTTAGGTGAAAATAGGGACCAATAGAACATGGTATTCTTGCAGCGGTGGATATAGATAGCTTGTGTTTTAAACTGATAGAAGAGTGCCGACCTCAAAGTGTTAACAGATTTACTATCTCCGTTTCACGAAACACGATTCCAATTTCTTTCGCTCCATCTCAAGTAGCCTGCTTACTGATATTTTTATATTCCTGCACTTCAAACTTTGATTTTCAATGCCGCATATCTAGGGATAGGAAAGATCCGCTACTTCATTTCAGGACAAGATATATTTCTAACGCGTGTACACTGAAGTCACCTTGCAATTGGATCAGAGTTTATCAGACACGCCCTGGACGACTCCGCGCCAATAGCCGACTTGCAAGGGAACAAGAAGCGAATCCCGCACTGTCAAATGCGGGGTAACACTGGGGCAACAGCCAATAAACAAATATCTGAGGTTCGACCATATAAAGGATTGTGGAGTTTAGTATACAGGTCATTGAACTCTCGAAATTTTCCTATCCCTACGCTTGTCACTAGACACCCCACCTTATTTTTCATAAGGAATCGTTTCCCGGAGTTTGGCGTATGAATTCTGGTCAAGTGACCCGTTGGGAAAACTAACTGGATATCCCTGGCGTAGGAAGTGCTACTTCGCCCGGCCAAAGCCGGAGCAGCGAAGCGTGAAAGGCGCCTGGTCGCCCGCGGCGGCGATGCTAATGAAGAAGTTGAAATGGAAGGACGAGAGCTGGCGGGAGATGAGAGACGCTCCTGCGAGCTGCTACGAATCGCGATGACAAGCCCGCGAGCAGAGCGTGTCGACGACCGCGAATCGTTGCGTCTCGCTGTGTGGGGGCGGCATCGCGATCGCTTCCGACTGGTCCAGTCACACCATCACTTAGCAGCGGTTGCGCCTGGTGAATCCATAGGCCTTGCCTGCTATAGGCTGTTCACGGTAAAGTGAGCACTTTTGAAAACAACCTTAGAAAAATGTCGCTGCTCCTACCTGCATATATTTTAACGGGCGCCCTGAGTGACATGCGCCCGGTAAAGTTGGTAACCATGGAGGGAAAGTTGTTCCATATCTTAACGTCGAATAAAGAGGGTTAGATAACCATTTGTGATAATTTAAATTATTTCTTACTCTTTCCGTTCTTTTTAATGCCTCAGTGCGTAAAATTAGCAGATATATAAAATGTTTACTTTTCTAATAACTTCGCAGTTTCACTTGACCGACACATAAATAAAGTGATGAGGCCCGTGACAATGTTAATTTGACATACGGCGTAAGAATACACAACGTGCATGTAAGTAGATCTTAAGCAGGATTTTCAAAATTGCTCACTTTATCGTGAACAGCCTATACACACGGTTCACTTTCTTGTACAAGAAGGTGTAGACCTATCTTGTTCAAGTCAACTTGCATCATGTGGTTGGCTAACTTGTTTGCAAGTGGATTGCATGCTAGCTAGAATCGTTTGGAGACGGTTCTATCTTTTGCTAACCTTCTTGTGCAAGCCGTTTGCTTACATTTGCGTCCTATACGTTTATGTAGTTCCCATACGTTTATTTATACTGATGTGGTTAATTTGAGAGTAGAAACCCCATTTCAATTCTGTACTAGTTATTTGTTTGGTTTGTAGATTAATTTTGTGCTGTGGTGGAAATAAGTGCTCTTTCACGCTGCAACATTCAAGTACTGTAGCTGTGTGTACAATATATGTACACGGAACGTGAATACAATAGGGCGCGTTCGCCTTCTTGTTCACAAATGAGGTCCGTCTGTATCAGGCTTAAAGATGAGGTGAACCGCTTATTCGTCTTCTGCGCATGCACCCAACGTTGACCTACCCCGAAGGAACACAGCTGACAAAATCGCAAAGGTAAACGGTGATGAACGTAGTTTGTGTATGTCTCAATTTTTAAATTGCAAGCACTGTTATACGAATAGCGTACTTTTACCCATTTTAATTTCATCAAACTCCATTGCAAATTGGTCGGACGAAGTGCACATAGGTCTACATCTCGAAGCGCTTGTTTACAACCCAATTTCATAACCTAAAATCCAAGTCATTCCGTTTGCGCTAGACGTGTTGGTAGGGAAGCAGTTCAGTTCTGGGGCACGGGGACTGGTCGCGCGCAGCCAGCGAGATCGGTCCACTTCATCTTCAGTCTACGGGTGAATCCGGAGAGCGTTCGGGTGCTGCTGGCCGAGACGCCGCTCCGACGCGGAGAGACGTTCGCCTCTCTCCGAGGCGCATCACTCAGCCACGTGGCGAGCCGATGTTACTTCTACTGCACGTCGGGGAGAAAGATCGAAATTAAAACTAGGTGAGCGCCGGTGTCGCATGTGTGTAGGCTGTTCGCGGTTAAAAGCACTTTCGAAAGTTCTGCTTAAGATTTACTGGTATGCACGTTGTGCATTCTTCCGCCTTCTGTAAAATTAACATTTTCATGGGCCTCGTCACTTTATTCGTGCGTTTGTCAAGTCCAACTGTGAAATAGTTAGAAAAGTTAACATTTTATAAATCTGGTAATTTTTACACGCAGACGTATTTGGAGGGGGAAAAAAAAAACCGAAATAAATAATTTAAATTATCACAAATGGTTACCCAACACTTTATATTCAACGTTAAGATATGGAACTACTTTCCATCTATCGTTACCAACTTTACCGGGCGCATGTCACTCAGTACGCCCGTTGAAGTATATGCAGGCAGAGACAGTGACTTTTTTCTAAGGTAGATTTCTAAAGTGCTCACTTTATCGTGAACAGCTTCTACCAGATTTTCTCAATTTCCTACGTTAAAAGCAGGATAATTGTAATAATCATAGATGAAGTATAAAATTACTTCGTAACTAAGTAAAAATTTCTTTCTTTTATTAATACACGTTACTTGAAGATTTAATTAACAGTTATATTTGGGAACATAGCGCACCTAGCAGCCAAAATTTTCCCCAACGCCAAACACTCCCACAAGAAATCTCGTTTTGTTCCTAAACTGAGTAGAATAAGCCTTAGAAAAGGCAAGGAAATACGACATTCCTTTTACCAACAGCAGGAAAAAAAAAGGTAGTTAAGGGAAGATCGTGACCCTCCCCCCCCCCCCCACAGCTCCCGATGTTCTTAACCACTTTTAATTTTTTTTTTTTTTGAAAACTTCTTTGAATTCACTCATGTTGTGTCGCCATGGGCGCCAACAGTATGTCCCAGGGACAGCAGAGCATCAGCCAGCCAAGTGACAAGGCAGGGAAATACGTCGTTCCTTTGACCAACTGCAAAAAAAGAAGGGGGGGGGGAAGGTAAACGTAGGAACATCATCCCCTCTCCTTAGGTGTTTATAAATTCCCTGTTAATATTTTACTTCTTTTGTGATCACTCGAGTTTGAGTCGCCACGGGCAAGAGAAGTTACGTTCCTTTGTTAGAAGTTGTCAAGCGTGGAATGAAAATTCTCTTATATAGGATACGTTTCCAAGAAATGGTAGGCTTACCCTATAAACGGGGTTGTTGTTTTTTTTTTTTTTTTTTTTTTTTTTTTTTTTTTTTTTTTTTTTTTTTTTTTTTTTTTTACCTTCGCTTTGAAATCTTGTGCTTTAATTAGACTTTTCTTTCTAACCGACTAGCAATAAGCCAGTTACGCTATATTTATACGAGGACAGAAGATTTTTCAGAGCAGATCTGATAAAATCAGCTATTATTCTTTTAGCATGATGCATGATACAATCCGTAACAATACATTGATAATTTGATCATAATTTATAAAACGATTATAAATATACACATGGCAAATAGAGCTAACACTTACGTGGTAGCTAACTCGCCCATTTTAATTTAAAAAACCACTTTGCAATATTAAACGCGGTTCAAAAATTTTAAAAACTTCTGAAGCATTCAAACATTATTTTAAATTCAGTATATTCATCTTGCTCCACTTTTGGGTAAATTTTTGTGAGACATTTAAATATTTTTAAGAAAACGTTTTCTTTAAAAATTGTTAAAAACTCTCTCGATTTTGCGTTGGAATTGGTAACTGGTGAGATGTCGCAGGTCTTAATACGATGTTTTAAAATAATTATAGCATATTCGCACAGGATGTACTAGCCAAGACTGCGAATAAATTATATGTCCGTAAACAAATACATGTTTAGCCATGGATCATGCTTTAGAGCGGCCCCTGCCTGCTTAGCCGAAGACGTATTCATTAACTATGCATTTGTCTGATTCTTGAGATACTACCAGAAAAGGGTTACAAATGCAAAATATGAACTATTTAAAAATTAAGTTACATTAATATACGAATAACACTGTTTAAAAAATGAATATACCCTGGGGAAGCAAATGAATTCTGCTTGTAAGAAAAGAATTTGGCTAAAAAGTCCAAGAAATATGCTTTACAGTCCAAATAATACTTGGTTAATGTGAGTGGACTCATCACGAATATTTTACCTACACTTCGTCCTGAATCAATTGATACACATGCATACGTATACCAAATCGATGAAAATAATAGCACTCTGTTTGATATGAAAATAACAGCACTCTGTTTGATATGAAAATAACAGCACTCTGTTTGATATGAAAATAACAACACCCTGTTTGATATGAAAATAACAGCACTCTGTTTGATATGAAAATAACAGCACTCTGTTTTGATATGAAAATAACAGCACTCTGTTTGATATGAAAATAACAGCACTCTGTTTGATATGAAAATAGCAGCTCTCTGTTTGATATGAAAATAACAGCATTCTGTTTGATATGAAAATAACAGCACTCTGTTTGATATTCATCCCAAGGTAACTATTGGCAGTGATGGCAATAAGCACTAAGTAAAGTATATTTGTGATACATTTCACTTACGTACAATATATAACATAATACTTATAATTATATGTCTATATTTATAAATATCTATGCCCAAAATCAATTATGTTATTGTATATGATGGCAGATCTTGTGCTTATCGCTGTGCAGCTAAGTGGGATAAAGGATCAAGGAAAAGTGATATCGAAGATGGTCGTCCACAGTAGGTGGAAATAAATGACAGACAAAAAATTGTGGTATACAGCAGATAAAACAAAATAGTAGTCGGCTCCAGTGCTGCCTAGTGGCCAGTGTTGTAAACAAATAAGGTGGCCCAATCTTACCAACAAGATCCCTGCGGGAAGTCAAGTGGCATACCCATTTTTGTATGTTTTTGTTACTAAACTAATTAAGAAAATCTAATATGGACACTTGCTCCGTCACCTTTTTGCAGTAGAAAATCACATGAAATTGGCACACCTCCAAAATAACATGCTTAGCAAGAATTCAGACATATGAATTAAATATAAGGAATTCTAGTATGATGGTCGGCACTTAATTCCTGTGTAACCTCATGTTCTGCTTGTAGAGATTTTACCTAATTTAATGAGGTTAAAGAGATATGGAACTTAATAAGAGAACTCTCGTAACAGCTATAAAATCACTTATTAAGTATGATGACTTGCAAGATGACAGGCGAGGTAAATTGTTGCATGCAGATTCATGATATTCAAAACGTCATGTCGTTCACTTGGATATATCTGCAAATATTGGCTGTTCGCGGTAAAATGAGTACTTTTGAAAAACCTGCTTAAGATCTACTTGTACGCACATTGTATATTCCACCTTATGTAAAATTAACATTGTCATGGGTCTCATCACACTATCCATGCGGTCGGTCCAGTGAAACCTTGGAATTATAAGAAAAGTAAACATTTTTACAAACATGTTCATTTTTACACTTCGATGCATTAAAAAAAAACAGAAAGCGAAAGAAATAATTTAAGCTATCACAAATGGTCACCTAACACTTGTTATTCGACGTTAATATACGGAACTACTTTCCACCCATCGTTACCGACTTTACTATGTGCATGTCACTCAGTGCGTCTGTTAAAATATGTGCAGGCCGGAGCAGTGACTATTTTCTAAGGTTTATTTCAAAAGTGCTCACTTTATAGTGCCTTTAAAGGCTTTATCCGAAAATTTCATGCTGGAGGACACAGGTTGGTACTGTACGCCTCCACAGTCGCTTTGTCACATATTTAAAAAAAGTCGATAGGTAGGGAAAGCCTTAGATTGGTAAGTATATTGGTGGTAGGGGGAAGGAGTTCTAGTGGGCAATCCGAGAGTACATATCAAAAAACAAATGTCTGTAACGAGCACAGAAATGTTTATATGTTCATACTACAAGTGAAATTATATGTGTGACTATTTTTAAACGATAAGTTAGAGTAAATCAGTTATAGCCATTCCGCAGTTAACTGAGAGATTTCGAAAGTCTTGGTCTACTTTTCAGCCTATTTCATATCTTGGGCCTTTTCCATGTACCCACTGAGTTTTCTTGTCCTTCAGTAAAGTAAACTTTTCGTGCTTGAGTAAAGTGAACGTATCGAGAACATGCAGAAAGCTATTTATGTAGTTACTGTGGCTACTTTACTTAACATAGGTGATTTTTTTTTTTTGTGAAGTTCTTACATGGTAGGTAGGCTTCGACGACTCGTTAACAGCAATATCATTAGATACGAACCAAGGAACGTAGAAACAGTAGTGAGACGATAACAATACACGAGTGCCTTACCCGGGACTCGAACACAGTAGACCTAGCCCACAAGCTAGCCTGCACCCAACTAAATTACGAAGGTCGAATTCGGAGCAACAACTTCCGACGTAACCAGTCTAAATTTTTTTAAGGACAAGGATTACTAACCTGAAATATATAGAGGACTGTCATTTTGAAAATAAGTGTCTGAGCCACATAAAACACATAAATTTACTTAGCCTACCATGGCGCTACTTATGTGAAGATTTTGGTGGAAATCGGTTGATTGGTCCCTGAGATATGTCATAATTTATTTTTTTTTGTGCAACCTTACAAAATTGCCTCGAGAAAGGTTCTGTATACGATGCTTCTAACAGATACTGTCAGCATAAAACTTTTCTTTGAACTGGTTAAATGGTTTAGTAGATATGAGAAACGTGTCAAAATTGTCGTCAATTTTGAAAACTAATGTCTGACTTCACTCAAATCATGTACATTTTACATGTCCTTCTGTAGCACTAATGGCGTGAAAAATTTGATGGAAATTAGTTGAACGGTCCCGGAAATATGGCAAAATGTTCGAATTTCTCACCTGAAATTATTTTCAAAAAGACCTGCAAAGGAGGAACTCTATATGTATCATTTGTGCTTCTAATGAATCCTGTTAATGTACAATTATGGTTAATTTTTGTTAAATTGTATAATAAATATAGCATACTAACCTAAATTATTTATAGCAAAGCCATAAAAGAAAGGCCTGGTGTACCTAAAACATGTTCGCATGCTCTATTCCAGCACTACTTGCGTGTAAAATTTGGTGCGAATCGGTTGATCGATCCTCGAGGTAAGGCATAACTCCATTTGCTTTATGTGACGATCTTTACAAATGGAGGATAAAATGGTTACGTGTTAGCACATTCGATGTTTGACATAGATGCAGTTTACAAAGTTAAGTTAAAATAGGTTGTATTGTTTCGTAGATATAGCTCACTAAGCTAAAGTGTTATTATAGCTGCCATTATGAAACACTTCATACATATAAATTAATATCGCCTACCACAGAATTAATTATTCGCCAAATTTGGTGGGATTTGGTTGATTTGTTTATCGAGATATGACATAAAAACTTATTATTCATGGAGGGGCTGCCTTAAAAAAAATGGCTGAGAAATGAGGATCTGTATGGAAAAATTTTATAATTATAATAGATACTGCCACCATACAAAGGTAAGTTGAAATTTGTTACGTAGTTTCGTAGCTATAACATACTGAGGTAAAATTCTAGCCCACTCAGAACATAAATTTACTTGGCCTACCGTAGTGCTACATTTTTTGCCAAATTGTGTGGTAATCTGATGGTTATTTCCCAATGTTGAGAGCCACCCAAATATCTTCACTAACTCAGTCTAACTACCCCCCCCCCCAAGCAGCCAAGATCTTACATGATCTAATCGCATCGGTTTTACTTCATTACAGTTCCCGAGATTTCCCAGCACCCTCCCCTCAGACAGTCCGTTCACAGTAATTATTTCTGATTATCGGCGGGGCTGATTTTCCTGCGGACGCGGTTGGCTGCCGCCGCTGTTATTATTAAAGCGCCCCCGGGGTTGTTATTAAGGCCCTTCCGCACACCCCCTGCCGCCCGGGGACGAGTCCGCGCTGCTTTAAGGCGACGTTACGGCCGGAGATAACCGGGAAGGACACGGCCGCGTGTAACTCCTGCTCTAGCAGCTCCTGGAGGAGGGGAGGAAGGATAAGGGATAAAGAAGGGGGGGAGGGAGACAGTAAGAGAAATATTTATAGCGATCCCACGACGCACGACTCCATAATTAACTATCAGCTTCGCCGGCGGCTGCGCCGGGACCCCGGTAAACCAGGATTTGTCACCTTCTTCGCGGGCGAACCAACCGGAAGTTTTCCGACGGCCACTTGCACCAGAGGTCTCCCCCCCTCCTACCCTTACTTTCTGCTCCTCCCGTCCTTCTAACGATGAGTTAGTTGAGCGATGAACCGATTTCGGCCGCGCCCCGGTCCGCGGTTGAAACCTGTGTTTACGGCGCCGGGGGTTGGCTGGATTACGTTGTTGCCCCTACTCCAAGATGGTTTCGAGGCTGGGGTCCTCATACGAGAAAGAGACATACGGGGAAAACTCGTTCCATCTCCGTTAGCACAAGTTTTGTTTGGCAGGCTATATATATATATATATATATATATATATATATATATATATGTATGTATGAATTTGGCCATATATGGACCACAATGAACTCAAGACTGCTGGTTCGTCTTCTTCATTTTTTCCCCCAACTGCTCGTATCTGTTCTTCACTCCACACTCTCTTGGGTCTTGGTTTCGGTCGGTCCTCCGAAAATATCGCGTTGTCAGTCAGTCGCCTGATGTCCTCTCTGTTGCTGAACAATTCTTCTGTTATCTTTCCTGGCCTCCACCGTCCATCCTGTCGTGGATTTCAATTTTTTGCGATGCAGTTGAATATTTTCTTGGCGAGTCTATTTTTACTCATTCTTTTAAGGTGTCCATGAAATTTCAGTCTTCTTTTTCTCATTGTGTCTGTAATCTTTTCGGTGTTTCTGCATAGGTATTCATTTTTCCCCTCTCGAGCCACGTGTTGTCTGTGTTTTTGAGTGGTCCCAAAATTTTTCTCAGGATTTTGCTTTCTCTTACTTCGGCAGGCTATACACGCGTTTCTTTCGTTTACTTGTACATGCAGTAAGCTGGAGGTTTATGTTGTAGTTGAATTGATTGATTTAGTACTTTTGAAATCAACCTTTGAAAAGTGTCACTGCCCCAAACTACATATCAATTTTTTCTGGAAAATAATAATAATAATAATAATAATCGTATAGGACTTATTAACGTCCCCCATTTTCGTGCCTGAAGGCTTTTCAGGGAACGGCTTACAAACTAACTCGTGACTTAACTTAAACTATAGGCGGTTCACGGTAAAGTGAGCACTTTTAAGGACCCAGTTACTTTTTTCTTTCAGTCATTTTTTTATCCTTTAACCACCTTTCAAAATAAATATTGCCGCACGCGAAAGTTAACATTTAAAGCTAAAATAAAATATATTAATTGACTACTATACCAAATGAGAGGTCTTTCAAATGTGCTCGCTTTAACGTAAATAGCCTATAGCAACAATGCCTTATCTGAGATTTGAACCCAGAACCTCCCGCACCCCGGACCGGTGGCACACCAACGACTGCGCCACAGGAGATCGGCTTAAAACAAAAATAAATGCTGACTTTCATGCTCTAGTAAAACTAGCATGGCGGTGGGAAATGCAGTTGCAAGTATCTTATGTCGTGCTAAAGGAATGACTTTTACATTTGTAGGCACTGCATTTGATTTATTCCCTGCTAATGGCATGCTCGTGACATTAAGGATTGGCGACATACAGTATTTTCAGCCTTCTTTCCGTAGGAAAGAGAGGCTTATGAGATGACTTACAGGTCTGCGTGTGTGTAGGTATGTGTCTAGGTGTGCGTGTATGTAGGTATGTGACTAGGTGTCTGTACGTGTGTGCGCTCCCACCCCGCTTAAAAAATTTCGAACGCGCTAACCGAATTTTACCAAACTCGGTACGGTACGCCGATATCGCCCGTACAGTTTCATCGATTTTTTTCCCCGACACACACAAACACATCCCTCACTACGCGGTAGCCTGAATCCTTTATACTCTAACGAACGTCAATGGTCAGCGATATATATATATTTTTTTCAATATTTTGTAAATAAAGTAAAAATTAGTTCCCTAACTGGGTCTCGAGTCCCCCACAACCCTTATTACAAAATTACAATGGTATGCTATTTTAATTTTAGACTATCAATATACCATCATAATTATTAAACGCAAACGTCTGTATAAATATTACTTCTTACACCCCTATTTTAAAACTTTCCAGCTTGCAAACGAAAAATTCTGGCTAAACTGTATTGACATTCGGGATTCGGAACCAGGTTGACGAGTAGATGCGCCATCGCTGGACTACCGGAACCGCCAATAATGCACGACGGAAACTTCACGCCCTACGCGTCGGACAACTCTTCGGGAAGGTCCATCCAGCCTGCCTCAGGCCCCACAATACGACCTCGTTCAAAGTCCGTAAGTCACACAAAATGTGTGGTTGTGTATGCCGTCGTGGCTTGTCCACAATGCTTGCTACACACAGGCCGATGCTTGAAACAACATACTACCTTTCACCGGGTCAACTTCAGTTGTATTGGGCTCAGCGGTGTTAGGCCTAGTGCGCGGTCCACAGCACTGAGCTGTTAAATCACCGCATGTACTTCCCTCTACCAGTGCCCTATGCGTATCATGGTACTTCTACGTCACCGCTTTAGTGGTGTTAATTTACCATTGTATGTACAGCAGCGAAGTTTCCTGAGTGAAGAAATTTGGACGGCTCTTAACATCGAGGTCTTGAGAGCCGATGAGTGATTGAAGTGGGTATGGAGCAGCGTCGTAATGAAATGGAGTGGGGGGGGACGGGAGATCCCCGAGAAAACCCGCCGACCAACGGCGTCTTCCGGCACGATTCCCACATGCGAAAATCCGGAGGATTGAACCCGGATCGCCTTGGTGGAAGGCGGGCAGGCTAACCGCTCAGCCACCGTGGCCCCGTGAGACATTTAAAGAAGTAATAAGAATTGAAGAATGCATTTCTTTTTTTTTTTATAAGTAGCAATTTCATCTGTAAGTCGCGGCTGTAGCCACAATAATATTTTATATAAAACAGCGTAGCCATTTTTGTAAATAAACTTTTATCTTTTTCCTCGTTGTATTCTGCTCAGGTACCAAATTAACTCCGTTCCTACCGCCAGGTAATTACAACTCTTCAAAACGAGGAAATTAGCAAATATTTCATAATATTGTCGTCTTTATGGAGAGCAATATTAGGGCGAGATATCTTTAAAAAAATAATAATATACGTCGCCGTAACAGACTCAGCGTAATCCCGTTAACGGCCCTAGCACCCCTTTTTACCGCGGAAAGAGGGAGAGATGTTGTATATATAATGACTTCAGAGGTTGGGGGGGTTGAAGAAGAGGGTAGCTCTCTCCACGGCCTGGTCGTATATAGTCGCGGATATGGGCTATGATTGTTTTAAAGTAGCAAATGTTATCTCTATTGCCGCGGATTAGAATAAAATCCCGGAAGTTTTGCCCGCGACGGTGTGGGGGAACGACGATACCAGAAAGAGGGAGAGAAAATGTTTTCTCCGACGGAATGTTCCAGACTGCCGGGTTTCGAGGTTCAGACTCGGCTTCGCACTTTTTGCAGAAATCCTTCGTTTTCATGTCATTATTTCAGTTTCAGAGGTAGGCATTATTGAAAATGTGTCTAATTTGCACTGCGTGTTATTTCCTGCCTGCAAAAGCACAGGAACTTATTTACAAAATACTAGCTGATCCCGGTGATTGTTGTCCCGCCTCTTTCACGTTCTATTTTGCCTTCTCAACGCGTCCTCTATGTTATGTCTGGTACGTCGACCTACCAAATGCAAAGCACAATAAAACAATTTCTTTTAGATCCATAGAAGTTATACTCCAACGCCACCTATCGGAACCTAACCTACCGAATGCAAAGCACAATAAAACGACTTCTTTTAGATCAACAAACATTTCCTTCAAGTATGAGCAAAATCGACCCATAAATACAGAAGTTAGAATCCAGCGCCACCTATCGGAATGGAACGTAACTAGAAACCTTACTCGCCACCCCAATAACATGTGGGGTGAATATGGTCTCAATTGATCCAGTGGTTTGTCAGTGATGAGGCGGTTTAGTCACGCACAAAGGATTATATATATATATATATATATATATATATATATATATATATATATATATAAAGATAAGTATGTTCTCGGCTATTTACAACCAGCAAATTACAAACGATTAAAATTGAGCACACAAATACTAAACAACTCGTAAAATGTGAATTTTATATAATCGTACATTGTCAGTAATTACTATGAATCCGAAATGGTGACGCGAAAACGAAGAACTTCTGCAAAAGAGGTCCAGACGAGCCTTAAAGGCTGTTCCGCGAAAAAGTGGGAACTTTTGAAATAAACCTTTGAAATATATCACTGCTCATATTTACGTATGCGTGCTGTATTGCCCCCTGGTGCATGTAGGCCTCTAGTTACGTTGGCTGCGAATTACTAAAAATAGTTCTGAGGCTAGAAGTTGTATTGAGAGTGAAATATGTTAATTTGTAGCTTCTGTAGTGAGTGTTTTATGTTTTATATATGCACTAGAGAACGAATTTGCAAAAAACGAACAATTTCACTTGTTTCAAAACTCCACTTTTTCACTCGAATAGCGCATATATATGTGTGTGTGTGTGTAAAACGCATTTTGATAAGACCCTATAAACGAAAAGAAAATTCGAAAACTATGTAGACAAGTGTTTTGTGAAACTTCACGATTGCCGAACTGCATGAATAGAAGACCTCGTAAAAAATTGTGTAACGGTTTACGGAAATAGGCTTACGCCCTACTCTGGAAAAAAAAAATCACTACGACAATTAATTAAGAATATATAAAAAAAATATGTTATTTGTGATGGTACATGTCGATCTGAAGGTGTTTGTCGGTTTAACATTGCGGAAACAGCAGCGATATTTTAGGAAACTTGCTGTGTTGATCATTACTGAGCGACAGATTCCATTACAACAGGAAATCGCAGGCACGCGAGTCACCGACGGCGCCTCGTACGTATAGTTTCCACGGCCTCGCGAAAATTGATCTTTACTGCAACAGTTTCCTGCCCGCGAAAGAAGCCTTAAATAGTTGCTATAATCCATTCACAGCTACTTCGCACTTTTCTGGAGCTCTGCTTAAGTTCTATTTCCAGAATATTCCTCACCCTTGTGGTAACTGGGCTTAACTAAGTATATAAAATTTGCACCAAAGAACGACGGACCGAATTCGTACGCGCTCAGATGTAATAACGTTTGGCATTAGAAAAATTTTATCTGTAGGTATTACCAACACGCGTGCTTTTTCCCTGCTTTAATTCGTATCTATTATAGCTTAAATATTATGATTTAAAAATGAAATATATGTATAGGCAGTTCACTGTAAAGCGAGCACTTTTTAAGGACCTTATAAATTTTTCTTTTCATCCAATTTACATCTTTCTGCTGCTTTTTAATATAAACATTGCAATGTGACCAATAAACACAGTGTACACATTTCACCACCACCAAAATTGAATGACTGAGGCTGCAATAAGATATATTTATTAGCGGTTAATGCCTGTTGGGAGGGCCTTGAAAAATGCTCACTTTATCGTGAACAGCCAATAGCACTTCAAATCCAACGAAAAATAAACTACTTCTATGCTAACAGAGGTACCTATAAAATGCTTATGATACATGACATAATTAGTAAATAACTAGACACGTATTATATGGGATGATTTTTCGAAGGTTTGATTTTTAAAAGTGTGAAGAAACCGTGAATAGACTGTAAATATATTTTTACTAACTGTGGTTATAGCAGATAAGTTACATGCTCTAAGTAGGGCTTTTAAGACGCCAACCATCCTTCATCTCTAAGTGCAAAATTCAGCACCAACTCATACTGCAGCGTTAAATAAAAATGTTTTACGTTCTTCGTGGAACTTGAGAATGTTATAAGTCGAAATAAACTTTTGTTACGGTGCTTTGAGGCATGCTGTGACACCATCTTGCATTTCACGCTCGGGGCGGTTGAGAAAAAAAAAAAAAAAAAAAAAAGTACCTCGCAGCAAGATCATGAAATAAAGGCGCAATTTCAGTTTTCCATTTCTGCTCGCGAAAATAATCCTCTGTTACTATATACCCCCGCTAGATGGTGGCTTCTTAGCATAGTAATGTCCGCCGAGAAGTTGAAGAATGGCTTGGACGAGAAAGGGGTAAGTTTTGTAGCTCTTTCTTTGGCCCCCTTTAACAACAAACATCCCTTCTTCCACAACCCTTGGTCCCCCACCCTCCCAAGGAACCACATGAGATATGCTGGCGATAAATTCACAGGAAGAACTCCAGCCTTAAACATTAAAATGGCAGAGTTTGGCCAAAGTGGAACAGCGCTAACCTTTAATATCTGCTTTGTTGGCACGAAATGAGAAATTACGGGCAGAAGGAGGGAAATTATGAGAATAATTTTCTTGCGTGAAAAGTAACTCCGTTCCCTTGCTTATCACGGCCGCGTTGTTAATGGCCGCACAAACAGTTAAAACTTTTTAAGATCTTCCGTTATTTTTAATGAATTTGTGTTTTATGGCCCTAATTCCAGCGCAACAAACATTTAATTCTAAACTCAAGAAATTCATATTACTGCAAACGCATCCAACTTTAAATGCGTTATTGAAATCGCCGGATGAAATAATTTAGTCAATACCGACTCACACTAAGATGAATTAAATAAAATCTAACTTCCCTAAATACTTCTTTTTTTTTTTAATCAGCTTAACTTGAAATTATTATCACTTTCTTATTTTCATGTTGTGTTAATCACTCAAAGGATGCTTTTATTTTACACAGGAAGTCTCTTCGTGATATATTGTTTATAAAGTCACCGTTTATGCAAACAGGGCACTCAGTTCAATCAATATCTAATGAAAAACTAGTTCAAGATTCGAAAACGTGTTACAATAGTACAAAAACAGCGCGAGCTAGAGAGAAACCTTTTTCTCTATACCTCTTTTAGAAAGCTTTAAATAATACGAATGTATATTTGCACTTACTGCTGATAATATGAAAGTATCAAAGTCCTCATTTTATTAGCGATAATTTAATTAATTTAACTAATACTACAGTACTAATATTTAGAAATTTTGTGGAATGGTTAGATAACGAGGAGATAAATTTGTCCAAACAAAACAAGATCTGAACAACTGAGTACATCTCAAAACAGAAATATGTGTGAATCACTATGAATTTGTAAATTATTATATAAAATCTAGCAATGAATATGTTTTACATAACGAAATACAGACAAGTGAACCAAGTCTTGCATCGATCGCTCGTCTCTTATACCACATGCCGCTCCCTACTTATTATTCCAGTGAGTGAGTGAAGAGATTTGGGCGGCTCTTAACGAAGAAGTCTTGAGAGCCGATGAGGGCGAAGCGAGGCGAGCGGAGCAACGCCGTAAAGAAAGAGCCGGGGGGGGGGGGGAACGGGACATCCCGAGAAAACTTGTCGACCAGGGGCATCGTACGGAACGAATCCCACTTGCGACAATCCGGAGTGAACCCGGCCGGGGATCGAACCCGGTTCGCCTTGACGGGCTGTTATTCCAGGTAACGATCCGTCCTCAATCGCGAGCTGCTGGTGGTGTCGCGGTTACAACGCCGCCGGCTGGTACTCCCAGGGTCACGGGTTTGAATCATCTACAGGGCGGAAGTTTTTTTCAGGTTGTGAAATGCTTGTGAGTGGATGGACCTCAGCAGCAGCATCTAACATGCGAGTTTAAAAGAGTGTATATTGCGTCATTTGTGTGTGTGTGCAATTTTTGGAAAAGCTAAAAAAATTACACTTGCCCTAGTGTGAGGTCACACGAACATTAAAAAAAAAAGTACTTTATTTCCGGTGGTACGTATTGTATGACACGACAGCTCGCATGAATACAAGCACGGTGCCTTGTTTAGCTTACCTGTAGTACGTGTTGTATGACACGACAGCTCGCATGAATACAAGCACGGTGCCTTGTTTAGCTTACCTGTAGTACGTGTTGTATGACACGACAGCTCGCATGAATACAAGCACGGTGCCTTGTTTAGCTTACCTGTAGTACGTGTTGTATGACACGACAGCGCGCATGAATACAAGCACGGTGCCTTGTTTAGCTTACCCGACTTAATGGAATTTTTACCGGGACACATAAGTAAAAACCTGCGTACATGGTTAGTATAAAATGACGACACTAATTTTGGTGAAAAATTTGACACCAATTACATTTTGTGCAAAATTACACAACTGGTTTATTAGTATATATATATATATATATATATATATATACACACACACACACGCACACACACGCACGCACACACATTTACGAGATATAATATATGTCATCACAAATTGTTTATCTACTTCCCCGCCGAATTCTAGGCGTGTCGGCGTCTTATAATGCCAGGCCACTGCTTACCGATAACTCTCATTGTAATTGTTAATATTCATTTGCATTCGTTCCTGTTTTATTTTTAAATCAAATTGAAATTCTTTACAACTCTTTCTGTTCAAACGAAACTACCTTTAGACTTCCAGCTTACGAATAAAAAAAAAAAATCCCACGTGTTTCCACGCATAACAGCGCGAATGCGCGCTATCCATGTTTGATTTTCATCTGCGTCAACTTGATGTACCAAAAAGGGGGGGGGGGCAGGATAACCAGAAATTATCAAGTAAAGTAGCGCCTTTTTCCGCAGTGACTTCGTTGTACCTCGTCGGGAAATAGCTACGAAGAGAGAAGAATTTTATAACCCCCCCCCCCCACACTAAAGTGTCACGAGGATGATATACAACAGTTATACGTTATGCCCTGTCGCTTTGTTCTACACTTCTTTTCTTTCTGCTCGTTCTTTGTTCTCTCTTGGCTGACAAATTTGTACCGTAGAGTGTTTCGTGTCTGGCCCCAACCACAAACAGTAAGTTAAATATATGTATTTTTTTTTAAACTATATAATAAAGTATAGAGGGCGCAGTTTTCACAATTTAACATATTAGTGCCCTTGGCTTGAGTTTGAAATGATATTAATCGCGATGAACAGCATACTTGTTTAATCAATAATAGTTTTAAAATTTTGCACATATTCGCATGTCTATGTAGGGTTTGAAATTCACGATCTCATGTTCGAATGCAATTTCTTTGAATTTTTTACGAGAAAAATTTAATTTCTATGTTAGCTAATATTGGAAGACAACGGCAATGTTGACCACTGGCTTACTAAGAATA
Organism: Dryococelus australis; assembly: GCA_029891345.1. Lineage (NCBI taxonomy): Eukaryota > Metazoa > Arthropoda > Insecta > Phasmatodea > Phasmatidae > Dryococelus > Dryococelus australis. The sequence continues at coordinate 17,615,632 of CM057007.1, forward strand.
ACAAGGAACTAATATGGAACTGCGAAACTTTAACACGTTAAGTGCTCAGCGTATGAGATTCTTTCATGTCTTTCTGATTTGGAATTTTAAAAACGGAAAATTTATAATGTGCAATCGTAGCTCTTTAGCTGTTTACTTGACCGGGCAGTTTGGACATGTAAGCTAAATTGTTAACCCTCTGAGGACGACATAAATTTGCTGGCACTGAAGATAATGTTGAAGTTAGTTGTCTATATTCACCACTACAGCAATATCACTTGTGTTGGTCTCTGTATCTCCACTCTCCATCTTCCTGTTGGTCCTGGCTACACCGGAATCGCTTACTGTACTATGCAACGTTTATTACTGGCTGGACGCCGGCCAATGAAGTCGCGCCTTTTCTGTGCACCAATCAAATTGTCGCCACAGATGTAACACGTTTTACAGTCCACTGTGTTCATTGGAGAAATTATTAAAAAGAAAAGTTTTCATCTTACGAACTGGAACGTTGACTACTTGTAATTTATTACTCAGATTCCGGTAAAGTCCAGCGAAACAGTTAAACTATTAAAGTGTTCATTTTGTCTTCAGGGGCAGAGAAATCTCCATATAAACGTGGAGAATTATTTCATAAATATAGGAGTTGATTGAATAGTTACAAAGCTTCAAGGCAGAAAAGTCCAAACGGAAACAAACATATTTTGTTAAGAAACATGTGGGCGGAAACGCCTCCGCTGACCGCCAGAGCGCGCCAAAGAGTCAACATGGGGTTTCGCCACGCCAGGGAGCGTAGGCAAATAACCTCTGTCATTGCCAACTATGAATGTTTGGAATTAATGTTACAGTTTACAATGTTGTTTACAATGTTGTTTACAAAAGCGGTTCAAAGGGACGACCGCTTTGCTCAACACAAGATACGACATCGATCGAGCGTTTTGGTTTTCACTCTTTCCAACATTCCCTCATGGATCCGGAATCTTCCCAAATGCATCGTGGATTCTTGCAATAAGAATTTATTCTGTATCCACTGGGGGTTTCGTACACCAGAAATTTAACGTAACCCCACAGAAAAAAAAAATCAAAACTGGTTAGATCCTCGATCGGGATTGGCGGGGGTTTGGTGGGGGGGGGGGGGTAGCTGATACTGGCCCTCATGTCTGATACACCTCTCTCCAAACGTTTCGCTCAGGTATTGTCGCACTGCCACTGAGAAATGTGGAGGGCCCCATCATGCTGGAACCACATTTGACGTCACACGTTCAAAGGGCTATTTTCTAGGAGCATAGACTTGCCGACTAAACAACCAATGAAAATTAAAAACGTTGTTGGGCATCATTTATCTGCTGTACATCTTGCTGGAAGCATTTGTGATCCACCTTACATATACAGGAATCTACCCCTGCACCTTCTACTCAAACGTGTTTAAATAATGATTTATTTAAATTTCGAACATTTTTGAAACTTACTATATATTTTTTTTTTCAATTTCTCTATTGTATTTGTTTTTTTTTTATTATAAAATATATTCTTAAAATTTCCCCAATGTTTTCGATTTTTTTGTGTTCGAGTTCGCCTGATTTTCAAGATCAAGATCCTGGATATCTAATTTGGTGGTCAGGGTCAGTAATGTAATTTCTCCCACTATTTTTTGCGATTTTTTCAAACGGATTTTATGATTTTTTTTTTTTTTAATTCCTTTCGAAAAGGTTATCTAGAGTCTAGGTTAATGTCACAGATCTTTATCACGCTATTTTCCCTTGATTTTTATAATATTTATACGAATTGCTGCAATTTTTTTCTTCTGTTTTTGAATTTAAGGCCACCTTGCTTCATGCTAAAGTTCAGCACGGGTCAAGGTCATAAAAAACATGATAGTCGGGCTCAATATAATTTTCCCTCGACTTTTTTTTTTTTTTTTTTCAATTTTTTTGTGACATTATTTGATTCTTGGGCTTAAGATCAGTCCAAGATCAAGGTTAATGCTGCGGCTCCGATTCCCAATGCCCCCTCTGACCCATTAAAATTTCGTTGCAAAATAGTCAGCTCTAATACACGCCTTGAATAACTTCCGTCCTCCCGAGCAACAACCGAAGAATCTAGAAACCCCAGCGACGATACTATCTTTCCAAAGACTGAAAGATAAGGGGAGAAGATACCTATAGGCTATTCGCGGTAAAGTGAGCACTTTTTAAGGTCCCTGACCGTCTTTAACTAGTAATAAATATATCTTATTGAAGCCCCAGGCATTAAATTTTGTGGGCAGTGACATGTATTCACTGTGTTTATTGGTCACATTGCAATGTTTATATTGAAAAGCAGCAGCAAGATGGAAATCGGATGGAAGTAAAAGTTCAGAAGTGCTCACATTACCGTGAACAGCCTATACCTGGAACAGTCCGGACCCTCTCACTGTTTAATTATTGGAGCAACCTGGAGTTAGGGTGTCGTCAGCTTGCAGACTTCGCACGCCTCGATGTTCACGAAGCGTGCGTCTCAAGTTTCGCCTCTCGGCAGACAAGCGAACGGAGCACAAGCACACATGTTGCATCTGTAATTTTCCATCGCGTACAGAAAACTCTCATACCGGGTGATACGTAAATAAGTACTAATCCAATTCATCAATATGCAAATGCAACGTCCAATCAAGACGGCACACACAGATGGGTTATCGAGCTTATCTCGTGGCCTACTTTATTATCTTTTCACAAGTTCAGACAATGCGTTCTCATTCCATCCCCTTTCTCATGGTCTGAATTCCTTTGAGCTATAGATTCGAGTTCAGCATTGGTGCTGTGCTGATTCTACGTAAAACGTATATATACTTTGAGGCACGCGCGTCATAAAACCTACGTTTCTCCGCTCCTGTGTTGCCTGGCCGCTTCGACGCCGGCGCGACGAGGAAGACTATGCGTGCAGCAGCAGAGTGTCTCCAGGTATAGGCCGTTCCGGTAAAGTGAGCACTTTTTGAAGCTGTTTCATCAACCAATAAATACATTTAATTTTAACCTCGGAGTTTTGGTTTTGGGTGTGGTGACTGTATACACTCAGTGTAATCCCTTCCATGTGAGTAATGAACAAACAAGTGGTGGAAGGATATAAACTGGCCGAAAGAAAAAAAAGTAAATAGGGCTTCAAAGGTGCTCACTTTACCGTGGACGGCCTGTAGTTGGACTTAGCCTGCGGCGGCTTCGCGCACTCGAGCTAGACTGGCAGCCGAGTCGCAGCGATTGCGCGACGGGATGTTTAACGCGTGGCAGTAACTGCGGCGCCGGAAAAGTGGATGTTCAACCATATTTTCGAATGTAACGGAAGCTTATCGAGAGTTCCATGGGCGCTGATTGGCCGGACTCTCATTGCTCCATCCTTGGGAGGGGTAGCATTTTGGTATATAGCGTCAGGAGTTTTGTCGTGTGGTCAGATAACGGCATTCGTGAACGTTTAACTATTTGTTGTTAAAATGCAGGTCCGTTGAGGGGAAAAAAAATTGTTAACAAACCGAGATAATTTCGACAGTTCTGGAAACATATCATAAACCAGTGTAGGGGAAATTCTCAGTAGGCGAAAGCCGGTCAATTTAATTTGTAGTCTACGATTCGAACTTACTTTCTTACTGTGTACGTGCTTTAAAAGACATGAGTTTTTTTTTTTTTTTTTTTTTTTTTTTTTTCCCACCTCATATCTCAGATCTTACGTCGAAATATTGTTTGTACAAAGGGGTGATAAAACAGGATCTCCTGGCTACAAGTTAACGTTTAGCCACGGCGTACATACATGCTCCCGAGTGCTGCAACTTGCGAGAGGGATTGAGGTACGCCCAATTAGAGGAATACGCGTACTTATTCAGTGAAATTGTGTGACTTCAGTGCCCTATCGCATCGTGATTAAAGTAAGCGCCGGAACACTATGAACAATGAGTACGGCTCTACGGTGTATTATCGTATGTTGCACCGGTTTATATGTGATTCCTTATAAAGGCTGTTCACGATAAAGCGAGCACGTTTGAAATCAACCTTACAAAAAAGTAACCGTTCCTACCTTCATATATTTTATCATTCGCATTGAGTAACACGCGCCCATTAAAGTTTGTAACAATGGAGAGAAAGTAGTTCCATATCTTAACGTCGAATAAAAAGTGTTAGGTATCCATTTGTGATAATGTAGATTATTTCTTTACCTTTTTTTAGTACACCGCGGTATAAAATGAACATACTTGTATAAAATATTTATTTTGCTAATAATTTCACATTTTCACTTGATCGACACCTGAATAAAGTGATGAGGCCCATGACAATATTAGTTTTACATGAGGCGGAAGAATACACAGTGCGCATGCAATTAGATCTTAAGAAGGGCTTGCTCAGTTTACCGTGAACAGCCTATAAAAACAGGCAAAATTATTGAGGTAATTATTCACCTCTCGGAAACAGGTAAGTAACTATAAAAATAAATTATTTATTAGACATTAAAGAAAAAATTTGCACAATGTGTTCGCAGCGAAAATCAACACTCAGAAAGATAATTGTAAAGATCACCCCCAGTCAGAAACAAAATAGGGGTTGTTACTCTTGCATCGTAGTAAAACGATGTTACCCCCGAGGATTTGGAAAACATTTCAAGACGAATTGTTAATCACTATGTTCAATTAGAGACTCCCCGGATTTGTGGGCTGTTCCCCTGGTGCTATTACCGTAGCGTATAATGATGAAAACAGAAGCCGGGTTTTGTATTACCTCGCAATCCGCCATCTTTAGAGGAACTCAAAGTGATTTATGTTTCATTCTTTCCGTGTTACTAGCAGTGCCATAGTCACGTAAGACACGGCAACGCCTGAAGTTTCCTGGCAAATAAAAATAACAAAAATTAAAGTGTGAGCCTGTGTTAACATCTGCCACGGCAAGAACGGATTACAAGACTGTCTCGAACATATAAAAGTTTGACTGTTTTACATTTGTCACGATTAGTATAGTCGCGTTAGATAAGAAGACGGACCTGATTCCCACATAAATGCTTTTGGATTTAAATCAAACGTTACATACTCACACTTATTATACTAAAATATACATAAGTATCATTGAGCAAAAAATTATATTTGCATTTTTGTATACTTGTGTATTTTCTGTATCTAGTGCATGGCAATTTTGTTTGCTTTGTTCTTCGTTTTAGGTGGGTGTGGTTTACATCTGAAGGGTTTGAATTTGTAATATCTTCAAAAATAATGACGGGAAAATATTGTTTCCTGTGCTCTGACGTCATTGGTGATGATGCAGCCTGTGTGTGAAAACTTACAGCCAAAGTTCCTGTCAGGAATTATGAACGCCAACAGACTGCGAGAAGGTGAAATCCACAAACTCTTGAATCCTATGCGTACAGACGCTGTTAAATTACACACTGAATGCAGATGTGTATATGATGATTCACTTAAAATTAAAAGCGATTTGAAAAATGAAGACATCGCAATAACCTATCCCTTGCCATTAACTCAGTAGTGTTACGCGCTAGTGTACGATCCTTCAGTTTCAAAGACAGCTGTTTGTTTTGTGATCACTTCAAAGTAACTTCGCCGCCTGTTCTCTTTCAACTTTCCTCGCTGATATGAGAGAAAAAAAAAAAAAAAAAGCCTTCCGACATCCAAGAGTTGTAGCACAACCTCTCTGCCAATCCAAACAAGGCAGCGAGGCCGATTTCGGATACCAAAAATTTCGGATTAAAAGGTTTTTCGGGTTCAAAGGTAGGAAACAACGTATACAAACATTTTACCTACCATACAGGTTGTTGCAATATTCCATGTCAATACTTCGGGGAAACATTCCTCACTTCGGGAGGAAGAAAAAAATGTTATATGAACATAGGTCCGCAAGCGTTTCGTTTCTTCCCCACAGCCAGTAATACATACCGTACAGGGGATGGCCCGCGTTTAACTGTAAACCTGATAAAGCAAATATATCGTTCCACTCCCGGCGTACGTTTGCAGGGTGGTCAGTATTTGTGTGCTAAGTCCATGCGTATGCTAAGGCCTTACACGTGTCCTGACTACTCGAACAGGTCGACACATTGCACAGTATGGTGGTACTACCAAAACTACGAGAAAGCAGAAGCCAGGAATCTATTGCGATACCGTCTCAACCGTGTGATACGAACAAAGCGATATTATACCTATCTTACTTGGTTTTTGATACGCAACATGAAATAAGGTTTTGACATCGCCTTAAAATACTGAAACAAAATTTCACATTCGTTGCTTACGAGTGTCGACACGGATCGATTTAAATCACTCGTAAAGGTCGCATGTGTGTTTTTCCTGGCTCTTCATTGGCGTGTGTGTGTGTGCGTGTTGGTGAGTGTGTGCGCGCGTTGTAGATATAAAGTGAGAGCACGCAGGCTAGCACAGTAAACATTTCTCACCAAATGTCGGTGGCAGTAGCGTTGTTCAGTTGGTAAACAGGCTCCTGCTGCTTTAACATGAATAGTTGACTTTTTTTTCCCCGTTATTTTCCTTGTCACGGTGATAAGATGTTACGCCATTTCATTGTACGACCATTTCGGAAATCAGCCTTGCCTGATGTAGCCGTTGGTGGCACATATCTACGTGTAACCACGAGTTTCTATACATGTCAGACTGGTTAAATATTAGTGGTGTGTTTGGGAGAGGGGAGGGTTGCCCTTAACGCCATGTTTCATCATGCATGGGCGTATAGGGAATCAAGGGCTAAATTCGGACAAATATCTCTGTCGTTTTTTGTCCTAGTGTTTTCAACTAAGGGTTTTTTTTTTTGTTGAAGATTCAACGCATCTACATTTGTAAAACATTCAAATTTTTCGCGTCAACGAAGCTTGGAGTTTCCCCACAGAGGATTTTCAAGCGTAGCCCCCTCGCACTTAAAACTACTGTACAAGCGTAGTCAAATATTATGCACCGAGCCAAAGTCCCAGCGCCTGCAAGGGAGTAAATACCCAAATCAGTGATTCAAGGCGCGCCGGGAATTTTTTTTTTTTTTTTAGGTGGTGACGCAAACCGTCACGCATCAGCGAAGCTTGGAGTTTCCCCACAAATGATTGACTTGTGTAGTCTATTTACATTGAGAAATAATGTGTGTGTGTGTGTGTGTGTGTTGCAATTTAACAAATTTTTGTACTATTACTGTAATCAGGCTTTTGTGGATGACAACTAAAAAACACACAAACCGGAACTGTAAACATTCCGTCTGGGGGCACTTTTCAGGGTATTTTGGATGTAAATGTCGGTACAAAAATCCGGACTGGTAACCTTTCCTACAATGGGTACTTTTCAGGATTCAGTAACTCAGTGCTTTGTTAATAAAATCGGAATGGTTACCATTCTGGATTTTTCTGCGCAAGTGTGGACGCAAAATTTCCGGAATGGTGACCATTCTGAATGGATACTTTCCAGTCGCCCCGTGACAACAACTGCCGTGTGCACGGATCCTTGTTTTTGAAGCTGAGATGTGTGGGAGCGATAAGGGCGACACTGCCATGCACTCTGGTGCGCTATCCGTCGCTACGTGCGAGGCTCTGAACTGGTGTGTAGTGACCTCGTCACGCCTGCGGAACTTGAAGCGGTGATCGTATCACTTTATTTATGGAACAGCCTGCAACGAAGGTAAATAAAGGCTCCTATCGTACTTTCTCTCGTGTCATGTGGTATGTTTCAAGATACCGCTGACAGGAAAAAAAAAGGGGGGGGGGCTGTGTCGTCTACACGGCCCTAAATGCTGTTCACGATAAAGTGAGCACTTTTGAAACATCCTTAGACAAAAGTTACTGCCCCTGCCTGCACATATTTTGACCGGTGCACTGAGTGGCATGCGCCCAGTAAAGTTGGTAACGATGGATGGGAAGTAGTTCCGTATCTTAACGTTGAATAAAAATTGTTACGTAACAATTTTAGATACCTTAAATTATTTCCTTCGCTTTCTGTCTTTTTTTAATGCATCGAAGTGTTAAAATGAGCAGATTTGTAAAATATTTACTTTACTAATTATTTCACAGTTTTGCTTAACCGACGCATGAATAAAGTGATGAGGCCAATGGCAATGCTAATGTTTCATAAGGCGGAATAATACACAACGTGCATACAAGTAGATCTTAAGCAGGGCTTTCAAAAGTGCTCATTTTACCGTGAACAGCCTATAGGTATTTTTATGTGACGTCTATGGGTGGGGAGAGGAAAATTAATGAAACATCATTAATGTATTTTATGTAGACGTGTCTATTGACTTCTGCCTTCGTTTTGCATTTAATTCTCTTGAGTTGTTGCAATCTATCTTGGTGTTTTTTTTTTTTTTTTTGCCTTTACTCTGGCCGTATCGCTGTTGTTTAGTCCTGGTCTCGTCACGTGATGTGGCATGTGGTGGTGACGCTATCGTTACGTCTGCATTTCGCTGCTGCGTAGAGTTGTCAACTTCGTCTTCATATAACTCCGGAATGGATTGAGGTAGCTGAGCCATCCTTCCAGTATTAGATTTATCTTGTCGAGTACTATTCATGTTGTTAATATAATTTGTGTCCTTTCCGCCTAACTCGTAATTTTTCACTATTTTTGTTTGTATTCTGCAAAAAAAAAATGATTCTTTGGTTAGAAAGTCACTAAGTGTGTTTATTATTTATGATTCTTGGCTATGTTTTTAGTTTGAACTTTCTTCTACACGCAAACTGACACCAGGATTTCTCCAATCGGATGGGCCGTTCGGTCGCTACAGCGTTCTTAAGCACACTAAACCGCTCGAAATCAGACGTCATCAGGCCGCGGTGGGAGTCGCTCCCACCGCGGCCTGATGACGTCATAACGATACGTTTGTGTGTGAAGCACGAAGCCAATGGACCGACCTACACTATCGTACATTTACATTTAACGTACTTCTCATTCTCAACGAGTAATTGCCACGGACCGAAGATCAGCTTTTCGTGATGCTCACTGAATGAACATAAGGGACTGAATTGTAAGTCAAAACAGCAGCTATTAACGATGTTCGAGCTCTCCAAAGTAACATTCACAACATGCGTGACATGTTGAAAGTGCCATTCTGTCTTCGCGTAGGGCATGTTTTCTTTCCGTAGGTAAAAAACAATTGGGAACACGTTTAATATTTTTGTCAAAAAGAAGTATTTCAAAAACGCTGCAAGCTGTTCAGGCGTTCGAGAGACAAAAAATACTTTCTGCTGCTTTAGCATATCACAATTTGTATTTCGCTGTGTTATGAAATAACAGTCTGAAGAAAAGACGACTAAAAAAATTTATATACTTATTTTTTTTAGAAAAATTTTAAAATTCTGAAATTAAAAAAAATGCTTTAGGTTAAAGATAAAGAAAATGCCATGACTACTATTGTCTTATAAAATTTTTATATGTTTCTCCGTTACCTCAATTTTAATTTCTGAGAAAATAAATTTAAGCGTGGTATTTCAAATAAAATACAGCATGCATCACTGTGACTTTAAGGAACTCTGCATCCGAAATTAAGCGTTGAGTTATAAATACTTTACTTTTTTTAAGTATATATATTATTAGCCGGAATATAAAATATATGTCAACCGAGTTGATAAAATATCGTGTACTGCGCTGAAACAATGTATAAATATGAATTACTCCATGATTTATAACCCATGTGGTATGTTAATCGATTAAAAATGTACGTTTGATTACGAAATAGGTAGAACCAATGGCAAAATAATGCTAAAGTCACCTTATATAGATTACACGCCCACAGTTATAGCCAATTATAGACGGTCCCTACGTGTAAATGGTACTGATTATATTTGTTTAATTCGTTGTTCGTAAGGTTAGGCGTATCTCAGTAAATACATATTCTAGGAATGCAACCTTTTTTTTGCCATAAAAGTTAAAAAAAAAGATTATCTAAGCCCGTATAGTTTCGCTTTTATCATATGAAATGTATTTTAAAAAAACAGTAAGAACTGTTTAAAAAAATTATTGCTCACATGCGCAATTTCCTTAATAGGCATAGGTTACTCACAGTAAAGTGAGCACTTGTGAAGTTCCCCATCAGCCATTTTTTGTCCTTCCGCCACTTTTTAAAAATAAATGTTGCTATCTAAGTAATAAACACAGTGGATATATTTCACCGGACTCAAAAGTTAACGTCTAAGGCTAATTATTCTAAATGAGAGGGCTTCAGAAAGTGCTCGCTTTACCACGAATAACCTATTTGAGAATAGTACAAGCATACGGGCGTAGTTTAATCTGTGCGCTCTCATCGCGTATGATAAAAGTCCCACTGTTGTAGGCTATCCACGGAAGACTGAGCACCTCCTGAAATCCCTGCTCAGTACCTGCTTCTATGCGCAATGTGTGTCCTTCCGCCATACGTGAAATTAAAATTGCCATTAGCCTGGTCGCTTTATTCACGCGCCGGTCAAGTGAAACTATAAAACTGTTTTACATGTTGAGACCGCGAGGCTCGTGAACTGCGAGAAGTTACCAACTGCGCCCCCGACTTGACTGCGAGTGGCGCTACAATCGACTTCCCGTGTGCTAGTTTGACCACCTGCTTGGCTTACCTACACTGCACGACGCAATATCGAGCTAAGTTTATTTGGTCTAGAATTGGTGATACGTAAAAGACTCGTGTGCTACTGCGCTACGTAATAAAAATAATGAACTTGTACCTTGACTGGAACTGTGATGTAAGCGATGAACGATATACGTTTAAGTGTTGTTCGTCGGGGCCCGAACCGCGGCAGACCGTCATGCTGTAAATCTGCTGTTAATCTGAGCGGCCCGGAAAGCTTGGTTCATTGACTTGCCACCTCGGGCGCTAGTGTAGCGGAAGGAGTGTGTACCAGCGTGTAATGCGCTCTATAGATGGCGCCACAAGGACCTTACTTCTGGGGAATTAACTCCTTCTGGAAGGTGCCGATGCTCTTCATTGGTCGAAATTAAAAACGGACTGCTTGTCCCAAAATTAGTGGGGTGTTTCCCCTCCCAAACGTGTACTATAAATTAACCCAGCAGCCGTGTAGTCGGCAGAGACTCGGCTGCTCATAAGTTAAGTATTCCTCATCATGTTGTAGTGCTCATATCGGCCAGGTTAAAAGTAGAAAAAAGGACATCCTTGCTCGTCCATGTAGCCGGTAGAATTTATCCTGGTAGGCCTATTATTGATTGGAGATGGCTACTCAATATATCAAAATTTAGTAACAAAAGGCTGTCAATTTTAAAAATGGTTTTGCTTCAGTCTTACTTTTTGTTTGTAACCAAAGTCATGTTAATAAAATGCTGTTTTCAGCATTGGTATAGGTTGACAACTAAAGTCATCTATTGGAACACATATAACAAATTTTATTCTTTTCTAGTTTTGCTTTGTCCTGAAAGGAAATAACTTTGAAAGATATTTTAAGTATAGGAAGTATAAGGAATACTTAGCATTATACTTAGAAGGAGAAAAATCTCTTAATCAATTTTATCAAACACTAGTGAGAAATACTAATGTACCTGAATTAATGACAAGATGTAAGTATCTTATACGATTTTTAACAAACACTTTAGGAAAGTACTAATGCACCTGAATTAATGGAAAAAGGTAAATCAGCATGCTGTGCCATGACAGATTTTCAGCCTTATGAAAAAGTTTAAACTTCATGCTGTGTCATGATATGTTAAGGGTTGTTTAAATCCTGCTTTGTCTAGCTTGGAAGTGTTCTCTCTCTCTCTCTCTCTCTCTCTCGCTCTCTCTACAAAAGTAACTTTATTGAATAGCCAAAAAAAAGGAAGTCAGTTTTAAATTAACAAGGAATGTATGGAGGCGGATAACTAAATGAATTTTTGTAACAGTATATTTTGCGGAAGTAGCGTTTGTGAATATTGGTGCTTTTGCATGGTTTGTACTGTGTTTATTTGGAAATAGTTTTCAAATGCAAAGGATTTTCCCATACAGTATGTGTGTTTCTAATTTCTGGAGATACTGTGCTATTAAACTGTTCTCAAAAGTTCCGTTTACTGGATTCATACGGCAGGTGGTTTTCTTGTTTACGTGGCGTTTCTCGTGTCGTCTTGTTTTGCAGGACGTAGCGAGCACTGCAGAGTATAGGTTTTACGAATTTGCACATTATTAAACATAATATGCGTTAAAAAAAAACCGAAAAGTAGTGCAAAAAAAACATTCTGCCGGATCAGGCGTCAGGCGGAGGATCGGAGGAGTGCAATTAGCATAATTACAGGCGTCGAGCTTAGGACCCGAGGAGCGAGATTTTCCCTTTTTTATTTTTCGTCCAAAACGGTCGATTTCGCGTAAAACACGCCATATTTTCCCTTCTTTACCTCGAATTTTCCCGACGGCGGCCATCTTGGCAGCCAGTGTTGATTAGCATAATCCGGGCAGATTGCCCAATGCGGCGGAATCGGTCGAAGCTTCTCTCAAATTCGGAGATTCTCATTACCGGCGGCTATCTTGGTATCTAAGACTAATGTCTACCCAGAACAACTGTCGACCATTTTGTCGGCCAACGCCTCGCCGGCGGCGGCGGAGTGGCATCAAGGCGTCGCGAACGATCGGATCTCGTGTAACACAGCAGCCTCCTTAAGCGTGTGTGTGCATAATACTTATAAGTGTAGTTAGCTATAATTTCCGAACCGTTTAAGTTATAGTTGTCAAATTAATAGCATAGGCATTCACCCCAACAAGGAGAAGGGTCGCAGGGTCAAATATGCCCCATTTCAACTTACAAGCATAGGTGGCTGTAATATCCAAACCGTTTAAGTTATAGCTGTCAAATTCATATCACAGACATCAACCACGAATAGGAGAAGGTTCGTGGGGTAAAGTATGCCCTATGCCAACTTATAAGCATAGATGGTTGTAATTTCCGAACTGTTTGAGGTATAGTCGCCAAATTAAAAACATGCACATCAACTGTGACTATGATAGATGGCTGTAATTGACGAAGCATTTGAAATACAACTACCAAAATCATATTACATGCATAACCCCCCCCCCCTCCATCCTCCACTACAGCTAAAGGGACGTGCGGACAAATGTCGGCCTGCATGTCTCTCCCTTCATACTCGCCTCTGTCTCCCCTGTCCCTTTGGCGCCACTCCCTGGCCCCACACACACACTTCCTCCTGCACGCCCCTCGTGCTCCTCGACCAGTGACCCACTCGTCCTTGCGTTCTCTCTCCGATCTCCTCCCCCCCCCCACCGATCAAGTACAACCTATGTCTAGGCCCCTGTGCTCCCAGCATGAGGTAAGGTGAGCCAGAATGTCCTATTTGGTATACAAGCACACTGCCTCCTCCAGTGGTCTGTTAGACATTATAAAATACAAATTATACTCACACACCATGTCGTTGGCGTCCATGTTGCGACTGACCGCCAAAATGCCATCCACTCACCGATGTATGTCCTCGACATCCGACCGCGACGAAGGCCACATCACCACTGACCATCCACGAGGGTCCCCATGGCGAAGCCACCCCACCGCCAGGCAACCATCTTGACTGTTAAATGCAAAACATTATCATCCCCAAAGATGAGAGGGGTTGCAGGAGCAAGTAATCCATACAAGCATAGTTGGCTGTAAGTTCCGATCTATTTAAGATTTAGTTGTCAAATGCATAACATAGGCATCACCTAGGTCTTTTTTCCTTACTAGCATGCTACTACTACAAGTCGTCCTAGGCATCTACCATCTTGCAGCCCCACTGACCGCCAAACATACATGGACCTACAATGTGTGTACTTACTTCCAGACAGTCGGTCAGTAATACCAGCCGTGCTCTCGTGAGCCTTGTACCAAAACCTCGATGTATGTATGTATGTAATGAGATGTCACTCGCAATGAATACACAGTCATCGCTAGACAGCCGAGTCCCCACACATCCAAAAGCACATACTGGAATGAAACGAAGTATCCCCTACATTAACTGGTGCAGCAGCAGTAAATACTCGTAGGCCACAAGCGCATCTCGTCGCCATCGTCTTCGTCGTCGATGTGACCTCGCTGGAAGCAGATACCACAGTGACCGGTCCTGCCTTTCCATGCACGATAGATAGCGACCAAGTACTACATCCTACCACCTCCCCCTTGACATAGTACTTACCGATATACTATTGAAAGGAACCAATGCATGTACCCTGAACCATCCTCGAGGTATCGCAGATTAGATTCCCGTAAAGATGCATCGCTCTGTGTGCTTTCTCACGTAGTACGCTAGAGCGCACGGAAGGGGGGGAAAAAAACCTACCAACCCGTACGTGTGCAAGGCACAAGCGACGGCTAGACAAGATCATACATCGTATGGCATTCGACGAAAGCGATGTAAGCCCATAACTAATACAAATTGTCAGTTTGGCCGAGCAGCCTAATGTGCCTGATATAAGCTCTGTTTCCAGTATAAGGGAGCGTTGGTTCGAATCACCACACCGGACACGTTATTTTTGTATTTTAGTTGTTTCTGTACACTACTCGAATAGATATGGTATCGTAGGTTTGATTTCCATTAAGAGAACATGCAGACATTCGTCGGTCCCAATGCCCATGAAGAGACCAGCATGACAGTCGCATTCTGTCTCTGAGCTGCACTCTAGTACCGACCCTTTTTCTGCAATTACAGACAGTGATACGTCACGTAGTTCGCTGTGTTTTCTGAACCATTTGAGATACTCACCAGTATCTCCGAACTGCACTCGTGTACCGAAGCAGGTAATAATAACAGGGAGTGATCAGGGTGCGGTCAGGGAGGGGCCACCCTGCCCTGTAATACGAGCCACACACACACACACAGTGTAAAACTCTGGTAAAACAACACCCTTACGAACCGACTGAAACGAAACCATCGCCCACCGTCCAGCATTACATGTTCAGCTGTTCCACTATGATAACTGTGAAGACCTGTTTACCCATAGTGACAAGTTTCGAACCCAGGTCCCTACAGACAGGTGCTTGCCCTGCACAGTCGAGTTTCGCCCGCTATAATGCACAAAAGGAAAAAAAAATAGTTACAAACAAAACGACTACTAACGAACATATCGTGCAACGTATGTTCGTCACAAATACCTGCAGTCATAGGTCACACACACGCACACACACACACACACACATTCAAAATTCTTAACCATACGATGTAAATGAAGTGTGTATACCTTGTATGCATACAGCAGGAAGTGTTCGAAGGAAGACTAAGTTGATTGTGTACGAGTGTAAAGACACCAACTTCACAGCCAGCAGTCGAGACATCGCGAACTAACATGCCGTGTTTGTAATTGTAGTCATATTTTGTCTCTGACCTACACTCATGTACTGAGCCTTTGCAGTTATAGACAGTCATACTCCATCAACCCTGCCTATGCTCGAACCTTCGATGCATGTACCAAGCCTTTACAAGAAACCGCAGTCATACTCTGGTAACCCTGCAGCTGTGGCAAGTCGCGAACTCAGGTCCCTACAGACACCTTTTTGCACACTCACTCTCGAGTCTCCACTTCCTTGTTGGCGTGTTACCTATTTTATTTAAGGATGTTGTGTGTGTGTGTGCGCGCGCGCATAAAACGAGTGTACACACGCAGTCACATGAGCTCTCTGGCTCATTCACAGTTAGTCTGTCGTTCGAGCTCGGACAGACCTGAGAGTGTGTCATTTCAGGTCTGCAGTTTGTACCATAGCTAACGCCAAAAACTTGTCGTGGAACACAGTGAAAATGACGGCATGTTGTTCTAGTGGTCAGAAGATTCTATCAGCTATTGTGGCATATGGAAAGCATATCTCACTTGCAGCACTCGACAAAGAATCCGAGCTTGCATACTTGCCTAAAGAATTCCTTCTTTCATATGCTCGACACGATATACGGTATGTCTACAAACATCTACCCACATAACTACAACAGGACGAAGACTTACTTGCCTGTCTCCCTTGTACGGAATGTTTGCAAGGATGTACTACTGTTATGGACACACCATCTTCCAGGGGTTGCTGTAATGCACATCGGAAGAGTGTTGAAAGAGCATGCAACACTGATTCCTTCCCTTAGGAACAAATGAAGGACAGAGAGAGATGTGTGCCTGGAGCAGCTGATGAGGTCGTCATCGTCATTCTGATGAAGGTTCGGCTGACTGTCACCATCAAGCTTGTAGTTCTGGCCCTGAGGTTCCGTGGTGTAGTGTAGTGGTAGGGACGTTCTGTAAGGGTGCGCTCTCGCAGTTCCTCCTCCTGGCTGTGGTTGGCGATAGACATGAATCTCACAGTAGCAGTTAAACTACCAAATACGATGGTTTTAGTATAGGGTTGGACAGCTCAGTTGTCATCTAGACGTCGAAGAGTGAACATCGGCTGTGGATAACGTGCTCTTATTTATCTATGGAACAGGAAAGTTATTCATGTCGATACTGTAAAAAGATATTTTCTAACAAAAACATCTACAGATAACATGAAGCTGGTTGTTACCAGAATGTAAGTCGTATTATGTACGGATGTGAAAAGTGTAAATCTCAATTTGGTCGTCGAGGTCACTTGAAAAGATATCGCGCAACATGTAAGAAACATGCTACACCGCCTGTCAAGCTGTTTCTGAAGATATCACCAGTCTAATGTAAGGGATCATCGGAGAGCAGTTCTTTGGTACTGCAACGACATCCATGCAAATATTGTAATAAGACATTTACATATGCATACGATGCAAAGAGGCATGCACAAAGTCCGATGTAAGACGAGTATCATTCTTATGTCATATCAATGTGATAAGTGTCAAAAAATGCATGTGCGTGTTGACACATTACAAAGCCGTTCGAAACTGTGTAAATCACAACCAACGATTTAAGTAGGTATTAAGTATAGCAACAGCACTGCATTGGAAACTTTGTAAGTTACAAAAAAAACCACTTGCTCTCAAGCTGATACTAATAGTTACCTTGTCAGGTTGTCATGACAGTGTGGTATAAAAATGGATGGAATAGGCCACGGTCAGCTCAGTCACTGTTCAGATCTCGAAGAGAGAACATCGGCTGCGTGTAACGAGTTCGTATTCGATGTGGAACAGGAAATATATTTGAGCTGCTACTGAAGTAATACGACTGTCACTGTGTGCTGTTGTAAGGATGAAGTCTAAATGTCGAATCTTGGCTGTCACATTGTCAAACAAAATGGCGGCTGAGGCTGGCGACAATGTTTGCGGCCAGTGGGCCAGCAATGTCCATTTACATAATGGTGGGCGGTGGTAGGTGGGGGTGGGCGGCCATGTTGGCTACCAGTATGCCGACGATGACAATTTTTGGAAATGTCTGCAGCCAACTTGGAACAAAATTTCCTGCTCTGTCAATCCGGTCCATCACCTTAGAAGTCGCACTGTCTAGCGACATGACGGCTGGTGGCCTATGGCCATGTTGGCGGCCGGTGCAGTGACGACAACCATTTGCACAAATGGTGGTGGCCGGTGCGGTCAGAAGTCTGAATGTGGGTGGTCATGTTGGTGGCCAATTCCCATTCGCCAAATGTCGGCTGCCAGAAGGGCCATTGGCCAGTACAATTACGACAGCCATTTGCACAATGGCAGGTGTGGCACAATGGCAGCCGCCGGTGGTGGTGGTGGTGGGCAACCATGACCAGTGGCAGCATGACCTTGACCTTGAACTTTGTCCACCATTTGGAACTTACAAAAATTTGACCCTATCACCCATGACCTTGACCTTGGTTGACGTCATGTGACCTTGGATGACATCATGAGATGATATTTGACTTTGACTTTGACCTTTGTCCACCATTTCGAAATGAGAAAATTTTACCACTTAAAAGAAAAAAAGTCATAATTTTTAGAAAAATTTTTAAATTATAAGACCTGGGCTGCTTAAGTGGGGGGAGGGGACAAGACCTCGACTTCGACTTCGTTGTAGACGAAGCAGCCGCCATGGTCTTATGATTTAAATTTTTTCTAAAAATTATTATCTCCTTTTGTTAAGAGGTAAAATTTTCTAAGTTTGAAATGGTGGGCCAAGGTCAAGGTCAAATTTCAAGGTCAATTTCACATGCTGTCAACCAAGATCACATGACATCAACCTTGGTCAAGATCATGGTCATGGATGTTGGGGTAGAAATTTTGTAAGTTCGAAATGGTGGCCAAAGGTCATGGTCAAAATCACACCTGCCACTAGTCATAGTCGCCCACTACCACTACCGGTGGCTGCCATTGGGCCATGCCTGCCAGTTTGCAAATGGCTGTCGTAATTGTACTAGCCGCCGGCCCTTCTGGCTGCCCGCCACTGGCAGCCGCCATTTGACGAATGGGTGCTGGCCACCAACATAGCCACCTGTGTTCAGACTCATGACTCCACCGGCGGCCACAATTTGTGGAAGTGGCTGTCATCGCTATACTGGTCGCCAGCAAGCCTGCCAGCCATCAGCCGTCATGTCGCTAGACAGTGCGACCTCCAAGGTGATGGACCAGCTTGACAGTGCAGGAAGTTCTGCTTCAAGATTGCTCCAGACATTTCCAAAAATGGTCATCGTCGGCATACTGGTCGCCAACATCGCCGCCCACCACTGCTTACCACCGCACGCCATTTGGCAAATGGTTATTGCTGGTGCACTGGCCACCAACATTGTCGCTAGCCACCAGCCGCCATTTTGTTAGACAGTGCGACAGCCAAGATTCGGCATTTAGACTTCATCCTTACAACAACACACAGCGACAGTCGTCGCTGTACTGACTGCCACTATGGGCGCCCGCCACCAGCTGTCATTTCGCAAATAAACAATGATGAAGCACTGCCCGCCAACATCCTGCTAGACAGCATGACTTCCAAGATGGTAAACCAGATTAACAGAGCGGGAAGTTCCGGTCCAAGATGGTGGCTGTGGCCTTCAACTACCTACACCATCGTTCGACCACCTGGCTACCTTTCATATTCACGAGTTGATGCACTTGTGTGTGTACCGAAACTCCAATTAACAGTGGTCATACACCGACTTACACTTACTTACAGGTAGTCATACTCTGTCTTCATGGATCTACCCACTCTTTTGTACAGAGCCTGCACACCTAACCTTCATCGCATGTACTTACGGGCAGTCTCTGCGCACTCGAGTACCGAGCCCAGGGTCTTCCATGTCCGTAATTGTACACAGTCATACTTTACTCAAGCACTGAGCCTTCGTAGCCATACTCTGTCCCCCCCCCCCCACCACCACCACCACTGAGTGTCCAGGATCCAAGACCACAGTAGCATGTTCAGCCATGACATGCACTCGTGGTTAGTCGTGTACCGAGACTTTAATGTACGTAATGATGGGTAGTCATGTTGTCTCTGTACATAGCGTACATTTGTGCTTCGATGAATACTCAGTCATCGCTTCAGTTCGGACGATGCCAGCCTCCTCCAACATAAAAGGTGAGTACATCATGTATTGTATAATATTCACCCTTACCATCGCTCAAATTAGGAAGTAACCACATCATACATATATTATAACATTCAATAAGCCTTGTAATTGCCTTATTAATACAGATTGTAAGGATGGCCAAGAGGTCTAAGGCACTGGAATTAAGTTCCGGTTCCCTGTGTGGGAAGCGTAGGATCTAATCCTACACCTGACAAATATTTTTCCCGGTTCCTTGTAGGTGCGTTACTCATTTTTCATAAGGATTTCGTATGTGCATAAAACGATGGCATATACACAGTCACACTAGCTCTCTGTCTCATTCGAGCTCTGACAGACGTGAGATTGTGCCATTTTTTTTTAGGTCAGCAGCAGTTTGTACCGTAGCTATGCAAAACACTTGTCATGGAACATAGTGTAGATGATGATGATGATGATGATAATGATATGCTGTTCCAGCGGTCCGAACGGCTACCACATAGCGGTAGGTTCATTTCTTAGATGGGAGGAATAAAAACAAGAAAAAAACATATCTTGTTGATTTTTTTATTTATTGTATACATAAACAAATCGCGCGCGCGCACACACTCACACATCAACATATATATCATTCAATAAAGCCTCCAGCTCTGAGTTCATCAATAATAGAATTTATCTCTCCGGTGACAGCTACTGCCGAAGTCTAGAAGGATTTGGTACAATATTCATTGTCGCGAGGCTCTGTTTTTGTATAGCTACAGTCCAGCCACATATTGTATTTGACAGGACCAATTTGTTCTACCTCATCGATAAGATGGTTTATTATATTAGGGCTCATACTTGTCAGGAAAGAGTAAAAATTGTGTGCTGTAGTTGACATATTCGGTGCAACCAAATATTTCAAGAGTTCCTGAATGCATATCGCTTCAGCCATTATTATTAAGCTGTATACAAGCAGATATTAAGCAGGTTAAAAGTGCTCAGTTTACCGTGAACAGCCTATAACCACTGGTGTTGAGTTTTTTTTTTTTTTTTTTTACCACTGACGTTCCATCATTACTCAGTCTTTCAAGGCTGCCGTGTTAAACGAAGCGAGCGAATGTTTAAATGTCTTCAAACTTCCTGCCGAGAACTTGGCAAACATAAGAGGCGGAGTTGCCATCACCCCCAGACGTCGTCACAAGGCGCGAAGGGAGAGGGTTCGGGGGGTTTTTGGTCCCTTCAAGGCAGCTTTCGCAAACGTTGAAAACGCTTTGATCGCTGAGTCGTGACTGACGGGACATAGCAAGAGTACCGTAATGCTTTTTAAACAGGTCGGATGATTGAATTTGCTTCACAAAGACACCGGTGGAAAAGAAGGCGGAGATTGCGAGCTGAGGGAAGGAAAAAAAAAAATAATAATAATAATAATTCCCCCGGAAAAGGAAAATTTCAGAGGGGTGGAAAAGGTTTCGGGGTGGAACGACGTGAAATACTGCCCTGGGAGGACGAAAACCTTCAGGGCGTTACTTGCAGGTCGAAATTACAAACTGGCTGACGTGGAAAAGAAAACCACGGGAAGAGAGAACACGTCTAAACCAAACGTGTTTCTACTTGACTTCACTCTAGAAGTCTTGATTCAGAGCAAGTGGCTGATGGATTCGCCAAGACAAATTTATTAAAGATTTTCTGATCAATACGTGGATGTTACTTGCACGTCTAAGCGAAACTACGGAAGAAAATTTTATGCACACGAATTCGTGCTCGTAGGCATTAAACTGAAAACAACGTATGATAAAAATCTTGTATTAAGAGGGGAGGCATTCAATTATTACTTGGAGTAAACGAACTACATTCCACTATTGATTGTCTTTCAAGGTTAGGTTTAAAAAATGATTCGTTTAAAAGTGCCTCTTTTGTGGAAATACTGAAAATAACCTCCTTATAATCCTATTTTTAAACAATCCAGTGACCTTATAATATACATTAGTATTATTAATCTAAAGTTTTCTGAGTGTGAACACTTGGTATCGGTTTTTAATATATTACTGAAAAATTATTATCCTACGGGTTATGCAGATTACCACACCGAATTAAAAAAACAATCTAGTGGTAGCCAAAGAATATTTTGTGAATGCTGACTTCACGAAAATATTTTGTTGTGAACAGAAAAATTTCTCTCCCACTACTAAACTTTTGTGCTGACTACAAAATATGTTTTTCTGAATCGACTACACTTTTGTGTAGACTGCAAAATATTTTCCGTTAGCTAAACTACACTTTTGTGCTGACTACAAAGCATGTTTTGCAAACCCTACTACACTTTCGGGCTGACAACAACATATTTTTGGCTCACCGGAAAATATTCACCAAATTATTGTGACTACCATTTAGCTGTTTTTTTTTTTTTTTTTTTGCGTTCATCAAAAATAATTTTTGGCTGTGTATTATTTATTATTTATCCGCTCTTCCAAACCGTATTTCACGAAACGCACTTTTTCGGTGCCAATTACATAAATTCCCTGTCTCCTGATTTAGAAAGTGAGTGAGTCCCGAGGTTCAACCTTAGCGTCTCTCTTTACAGATAACCAAGTCACTCGATGTACACCAGCTCGCACAATTTGTAAAACGCGGCATGAATAAGACCGAATGCACACTTCCCGAGTAGTTCACCGCTCCACCGTCACTTGCACTTGGCGCCACTCTAAACTGTTACGACGACTATTGGAATTACTAATGGTGTGGCTGATTCCTCTTGATGTCATTTCAGCCTTCTAAAGCGGGCTTTCCGCTGTGCGTGTCTCCCAGCCGAGTAGGTACTACTGAAGTGCAGTCTGCGTGTACCCCAGTCAGTCGACATGGATCGGGAGGTAGAAATATGTGTCGGCGGCACAGCAGCTTGCGATGTTTTAGTAGCTGAAACTTGACGCAACTGTCTAGAAAGTGCCGACAGATTAAAACTGTTTCCATGTACGTGCATGTGCGTTGCATAAGGTCTTTTGCCGTTGTTAGTTACTACAACTCAGAAGCTCTATCAAATATGTAGCTCCAACTCTGACAGTCAAGATAATTTGTAACACTCAATATACGTTTTGCGAAAATGCGTCCACACAAATAATCCGTGTAAGATACAACATTACTATTTCCCCTTAGAGTTTTTTTTTTTTTTTTTTTAGGAGAACTAACTTCTCTCTATAATATCCCAAAGCTTGTACCAACACGCATGCAACTTCTTCAATATTTTCAATTTATTACCTAGCTTATGACAACTTAAATCATCAAATACGTTTAAGTAAAATTATATTTCTTATCTCTAGGCTATTAAACGGAAGCTTAGGAATCTTTATTTTTTCCACAGCTAATCGTGTATAATAAAATTAAAAAATCATGAAACTTTTGTGTGTTAATAACACTCTTAAAGTCCATTTAACACTATCAGGTGTTTTATTAAGTTCAATCAGTTGAATTCAAATTATTGAATACTCATGCAGCTCAATTTATTGAATTAAATAGAATAGAATGCTTCAGAGTTTTGAAAAGCTTTTCACACATGCAGCTGTATTCAATAAATATTAAGATTTAAATTTACGCTATTTTTTTATATTTCAGTTAAAACATGCTTGTATGTTCAGAATTTTTTTCCAGACGACTTCAAACCATGCACTACACAAAAATAACTTATCTAAATCGTTACAAACTTTTTTTCTAACATGATATATTTACTTTGTATGAAATAATTATATGCAAATACTTTTGTTGTTTAATGCGTATTAAATACTGTATTACGGGACAACACTTTATATTAATACTTTTTAAATGATTCGGAGTGCTAGTTGAAAAATTTGATTCAAGAAAACATAGAACATATTATTAAAGAAAAACGTTGTAGGAATTAGAGTTATTCAAAGACTTGAAATATAAAATGGCCGTGAATATGACGTCCAAGTAACGTCATACAGGATTCAATAAATAGAATTCAATAATTTTGCAGAAGATTTGAAGTGAACTTTGATCAAGTGAAAAGGCCTAAAGATTGTTTAAGTTAACTATAAGGCAGTTTATGAAGTTGTTGAAAATGGGCGACTTGCAATATTTCGGATTATCCTCGCCAAATTCGTTTATTTGGGAAACAACGGCAATAGGGGAAAATGGTTTTGCCATATTTTATAGGAAATTTTGGGAGCCAGAAAGCGACGTGAGAAGTCTACAGCACTGGAAGACAGACGTAGTGTACCATTGTCTGCGTTAGTGTTAAGGGGGGAGGGGGAAGGCCCGGCCCGCATTGGAAATGGCCCACAATGTGCGGGCGCTGTTTCCACTGTGCGTCTCTTCCCACTCCCAACAAAGGTTCCCCCGTCGGCATCTTTCATGTACACGCACAGCTATCGGCTGTTCACGGTAAAATGAGCACTTCTTAAGGCCCTCCCAAATTTTTATTTTCGTACAATTTCCATCTTCCTGCACCTTTTTTAATGTAGACATTGCAATGTTACCAATGAGCACGGCTCATACATTTCACCACCCTCAAAATTTAATGCCTGAGGCTGCGATATGATATATTTATCAGCGGCTAGTGCTTGTTGGAAGGGCCTTAAAAAAAGTGCTCACTTTGCCGTGAACAGCCCACACCTGGAGGATCGCCCCTAGACGGATCACCGCGCACACGGCCGACGGACAGCACATGAGGCTTTTCCACAACACCGCTGTCCGGCACGCATCCCACCCGTGACGTCAGGAGTGACGTCATGTTCGCCGAACATGAATCAGTGGAAAAGCCCCTTAAGTTATCACACGATTCCTTTGTTCCTTTATTATGTGATCCAGATGAACTATTGTCACAATTGCGTCCATGATTTTTATTTTAGAAAAGTCGATGTTATACTGGTAACAACAAAGAATTAGGCCTCCTGTCAGCCTGTTGAAATGGAAATAACCAAAAGCAATAGGTACTATTTCATATATATATATATATATATATATATATATATATATATATATATATATATATATATATATACACTTGTACAGGAACTATAGTTAGAGACCTGAAAAATTAGCGGATTCATTTCAGGACAAGGAAGGATTCAAAAGACGCGTGTTTCTATTACTGTAACCATTGGTTCACGCGGTGTTTGAGACCTCCTGGAGAACGTTGGCCCAATAGTCGCCTTCCACTGTGGCAGCAGACAACCAATGCGTGGTTAATATCGGCATATTTGTGCATACAGCTGTATGAGTCTAGCCTGCAGGTAATTGGACTCGCGAATTTTTCCGGTCTCTAGGTATAGTAGATTGTCACTTAGATTTTAACTGAAGTGTGGCAGCTCCTATTGTTGGAACATTATTTTTCGGAGTTGCAATAATTCACGAGATAAAAGGCGTTTCATATCGTAACTAAAGAAACCGTACAGGCTTTGATACTTATGATGTTCTTACATAAAAAGAGTTTATGTACCTTAAGTTATCCGTTCACACTTACTGTACAAAAAACGGCGGGTCTCACCTTGATAAGTACTGCAAAGCATTTGCTGCGAAGGTTTATCTGTAGTCCTTTATAAAAAAAACTAACTTTCTGCAGCGATGACGACCACATGTTGAATATTTCTGCATTTTGACATCCCCTGGTACAGAGAAAACGGGGTCTAATAAGTTGGGTTTAAAGTGAGTCTGCGTGAGTAGTAAGGGTGCATGGGTTTCACTTCACCTGGGATTAATTGATGGATAATCGATTTGATTGACTGGAGTAATCCTTAAACCGATCTTAGTCTGATTAATCCTTAATTCGGTATAAAAAACTTAATCTGAATCGGATAAAACGAGATCTAAGGAATTTGAACAAAGGTTTTGCATTAAACTTGTCGATCAAATTTCTTTGATTGGA
The DNA here is from genome assembly GCA_029891345.1 of Dryococelus australis. Taxonomy (NCBI): domain Eukaryota; kingdom Metazoa; phylum Arthropoda; class Insecta; order Phasmatodea; family Phasmatidae; genus Dryococelus; species Dryococelus australis. The sequence continues at coordinate 17,640,791 of CM057007.1, forward strand.
TTTTTTTGTGCAATATTTGATAATTTTATAGTTTGTGCACATTAATTTTTTGGGGTGGGGAGCAGCTCTTGTGGGTGTTGACGTTCGGAGCTCTGTCGTGGTACTGAGGTATTCGTGGGTTGGGGAAAGGGTGTATATAGGGAAGCGATTTCACCCTCGGAGGTCCGGTGTTGTACTGAAGTGTGATGTGCTGGGGAATGGGTATATATGTGTTGAGTTCTGTGCAAGAGAGGCATAAGTGTTTTTTTTTGGTGTCGTATACCATGTTGGGAGATAGACGACTCTGAAAGCTAGGGTTTACGTCCTGTGTGTTAAGTGTTAATGATTATTCCAAATAATAACAGCGCTGACGTAATACTAGACAGAAATTTAGGAGTCTTTAAACGAATATTACCCAAATATATTTCAAACGAATAAAAGTACGTTGCTATCCTGTATGAAATTAAGTAACAGGTTCTACACATCAATATAAATATATAAATTGCGCTACTTGAAATCGTATAAGGAGGGTGAGAAACACGTCTGTTCACTTGGGAAGACGAAGCATGACTGAGTTCGCTTGCGACTAATGCTAGGCTGGGCGAGGGTAGCAGCACGACACATCCGTTCAGTTCGAATGTCTGTATAGAAATGTAGGAGTGTTTAAACGTCGCACAGGAAAAAAACTATAACGTACCCCAGCTATGGAAAGAAATGAAATGATTTTAATATATGCCCGTCTGGCTGTGAGGTTGTAGAATGAAAAACTTATAAGTTTTACCAGCGCGTATTTCTGCGAAATGTTATATTTCATTTAAAATTAAATCCGCCCCGTCCCATCTGATTAGATATGCATTTATAAATTAATCAAATGGCTGACGTTAGAGAAGTATAAAGAATGGACTCATAACAAACACAACTAGGTGACTATTGTGACACATACGCCTGTTACGACCTTAAATTATTTTAATGTACGTCCATGCAGCTGCGGGGTTGCTGAAGGGATTGAAATCAGTATAGGATTTGCAGAGACTTATAAGCATGACAAGAGACGTGGAGCGCAGTCGCTAGGCGACTGCAGTTATAGGTACTCGGAAAGAGAGTAGAATACACAATGACTTTCCAAATAGATCAAGTTACACACGACAAAACTATAAGGGATGTATTTCAAACAGCAGAATGGAGTGATATAAAATAACTAAACATCTTGTCAATAAAAATGCCCTGTTTATTAATTTACCGGTTTACATTCCCCAATCAAGCTAGTTTTAATGAGTTGTTATCCACGAAAAATTTATTCACATCTTCCTCAATGTAAAAACGAAGAGAATTACGTAAATGCAGAGAAAAAACTTACATACCACGTAGTATTAACATAATTTTCGTTGAAGCATAGGGAGATTTAATCCCGCAACATTTAATAGAAATGTAGGATATTTTAATAAAGCCACAAACTTCCTTGAAGAAACAATTTTTTTTTTAAATAACTCAAGCACTACATCGGTCTTGACAAATTTAACACACTTTTCGTTAAAGTCTCGCCAGACCAGTTTCGGAAATCCACATTTACGAATCCTAGCCGAATGATGCACAGATTATTAAAAAAAAAATAGATGTATGCAAACTTCAAAATGACAGAAATGACGTGCATACTATAACCTATCGCAATAAAAGTTCAGCGACTCCTGTAATTAACACTCGTAGAGAAATGTTAATCGAAGATTATTTAAAAAGATAATATTTTATTAACATGCAAAAAATTAATGCTGATAAAATAAACGTTAAATATGATTATATTAAAATTATAGCTGAAACCCGGAGCAAGGAATAGTCTATTGAAACATTAATAAGAGAGGTAAAGGGGTAGTGCCCCCCCCGGCTGCTGGGGGGCCCACTACCCCTTGTTCGTGGCACGAAGCCCCTGCAGCTGTCAACCTGCCTGGTGTTGTCGGAATAGGTAGTCTAGAGGAGAGAGTGATGTATCCAGAATGAGGGTTGTCGTCAATCTAAATATGGCACTGGTCAGCGAGGACGGTTGAGAGTTTCTGCTACGCACCCCCTCGCCCGTCTCCCTACACCTCTGCAACATCTTGTCCAGAGTGTGTCTTTGCCCAAGACAAGAGCTGTCTACCTGCCTGGTGTTGTCGGAATAGGTAGTCTAGAGGAGAGAGTGATGTATCCAGAATGAGGGTTGTCGTCAATCTAACTATGGCACTGGTCAGCGAGGACGGTTGAGAGTTTCTGCTACGCACCCCCTCGCCCGACTCCCTACACCTCTGCAACATCTTGTCCAGAGTGTGTCTTTGCCCAAGACAAGAGCTGTCTACCTGTCTACCTACCCTCTAGCAGTGAAGTTAGGACTGTTCCCAAGGCATTGACATGGATGCAAAGCTCTCCTCATCCCTCTGCTATCCAAGCTTAGACTTTCCCTGGCCATTGACCTGTCCAGAAAAATGGTTTTGGTTACAGTGAATGTAATTTGACAAATAAATTCACTGTAAATCACACTGATAAATTAATTTCCTCATCACTATCATTTAAGTGTGAGGTTTCATTAATCCAATAAATTCAATCAAAATAAAAGCCGTTTCTAAGAAATTTTTATTTTAATCCCATTAAAATTCCAAGAAATGTATTTTAATCCATTAAACCTTAAGTTTCAATTATTTTCCCATTTCCCAATATAGTTATGAATTTTAAAATCACACATAAATCCAGGAAACTAAGTTTTTTTTTCGTACAAGAGATATTTACACTCGCTAAATTTGTAAGTTATGAAAAATCATGCATCATTCGATTTAAAAAAACTCACATTAAAACCAAATGCCTGTAAATATAGAGGAATGTAAAAACAACACATTTAAAACTTTCAATCTGTTTTAAATATGTATGTGTAGCAGAGACAAAATAAGTTTGCATGTAAACTTCTCTCAAAGTTTCCTGCCGAGAATTTCCACTACACTATCTACCATAAAATGTGTATATTTGAACAAATATAAACTTATTCTTATTTAAAAATTCTACCTATTTGACTTAATATTAATAAAACAGCATGAATCCAGCCTGAAATGACTTTTATCGAAGCTGGAATATGTCAAATTTCACAATATTTTCTAAAAGGTTAAATTTTAACAAATTTGAAAGGAAAATGGCGGCCATTTTTTAATTGTATACCCCAACATTTAGGATAGTAAATTCCGACTCTCAAAAAATTATTTACATCGTAAAGAGATACCCGAAACAAATAACTTTATTCCATACAACTTATGGAATCGACATAACAAATTATCAGACAAAAATTACTGGGAAAAACGAAATTCGTATTACATACACACATTTAAAACCTCGTTAAGACAATCACAGCTCAAAATGGGCTAGTCAAAAGACTAGCCTCCGACTAACACAATCGTTTCAGTAAACAAAGTCGTTAAACATTCGCTACAAAATATTTCCAAACCCATCTCACCCTTCTATATTCCCTAAAATTCAATTAATCTTTATTCATTTTAATCGAATACCAAGTAAAGACATATTCCGTCTAACATTGGTAGATTTAACCACATGGTGAATTACTACCCACACTTCCACAATTAACATACAAATATTAGAGCAGAAGATATTTTCATTATTATTAATTAAACCTTCTACTGTTTAAAACATACAATTCTACAGAATCAAGTTAATCGACTTTCTGACATTGTGAGGTGGACATCTATTCGGTAGAAAACTTTCTCCTCACACCGAATATTAATAATTTAATTTACCTTATTGTTAATGGAGGCACCCGGAATAAACTGCACCACAAATTATGTGGGAAAATATACACAGTCACCTACAATGTTCGTAGGCATGAGAGGAGCGAATGTTTGAATAACGCATCTCGTACCATTTTTAACTGCAAAAATTGTGATAGACCATTAGCACGAACGGATAAATTGAATCGTCATGTCAAGGTCTGTAAAAATAATCTTCGTCTTGAAAACCGAAATGTACCATCTACAATACATAATAACATAGAAGGAGAGGGAATTTACTAGCATACAAGTAATGAAATAGAATTGCATAATTTGAAATATTCAATAACATGTGAACGTAACGATCTTCGACAAAAGGTACTGCAACTAGGTGCGGAGACCAGTGTCGGTAACGATACACCTCCTCTGTCTAAACTAAGTAAACTCAATATTTATGATGAAACAGCAGGTGAAGACAGCAGTCACGATGTCAGTGATAGTGTTGAAGACAGCAGTCACGATGCCAGTGATAGTGTTGAAGACAGCAGTCACGATGTCAGTGACAGTGTTGAAGCCAGCAGTCACGATGTAAGTGATAGTGTTGAAGACAGCAGTCACGATGTCAGTGATAGTGTTGAAGACAGCAGTCACGATGTCAGTGATAGTGTTGAAGACAGCAGTCACGATGTCAGTGATAGTGTTGAAGACAGCAGTCACGATGTCAGTGACAGTGTTGAAGCCAGCAGTCACGATGTCAGTGATAGTGTTGAAGACAGCAGTCACGATGTCAGTGACAGTGTTGAAGACAGCAGTCACGATGTCAGTGATAGTGTTGAAGACAGCAGTCACGATGTCAGTGATAGTGTTGAAGACAGCAGTCACGATGTCAGTGACAGTGTTGAAGACAGCAGTCACGATGTCAGTGATAGTGTTGAAGACAGCAGTCACGATGTCAGTGACAGTGTTGAAGACAGCAGTCACGATGTCAGTGATAGTGTTGAAGACAGCAGTCACGATGTCAGTGATAGTGTTGAAGACAGCAGTCACGATGTCAGTGATAGTGTTGAAGACAGCAGTCACGATGTCAGTGATAGTGTTGAAGACAGCAGTCACGATGTCAGTGATAGTGTTGAAGACAGCAGTCACAATGTCAGTGATAGTGTTGAAGACAGCAGTCACGATGTCAGTGACAGTGTTGAAGACAGCAGTCACGATGTCAGTGATAGTGTTGAAGCCAGCAGTCACGATGTCAGTGATAGTGTTGAAGACAGCAGTCACGATGTCAGTGATAGTGTTGAAGACATCCCTTCAGTGAATGCTGTGAATAATGACTACAAATTTTCCGAAGACTCTGACGAGCTTGTAGACAGACTCAAATATATGTTGAAGTTTAAAAAAACACGGGGAATATTTCGGAATAAAATAGATGGTTTAGATTATAAGACCACTTAAGGAACGAGAATACATCGAATGAAGTATTATCTGCAAACACCCGAGAAGTAAGATGATAAATCTTAGTTAACCATACTACTTTACCGAAAAAAGTAATTATGTTAAGTAAACATTGTGTGATGAGAATATGTTTCAATTTGAAGTACTATGTCTTCCTCAAACCAATTAAGTCTTTTGAATTTGGTTGGGGTGTTAATTGAGGAATAAAATAGGTTCTTTTTAAGGAATAAATAGGCTTATTGAAGGAATGAGCGGGCTTATTTGAGGAATAAAATATATTTTCTGTGGAATGGTTTTGAGGAGTGATTTTGAGGAATAAAATTAAAGATTTTTGTTATCTATGTTTGTGAATCGCCCTATACATGCTCGTGCTATAATTTTTGTAACATCCTATTCTTAGTTGTTTAATGGTGTGCATACATTTTGTAATCTCCTGTTATTACTTATGTATGTCTTGGAACAACTTGTGTTATAAATAATTTGCTAATTTTTTTAACATCCTGTGTTTGTATATATATTTGTCAGTAAGTTTATGTCTTAAAACGAATTCAATCGGACCTTTATTTACCTGTCCCTTTTAAAAGTGTAATTGTTTTCGTAATAAATGACAAATATTATCCTCGGTTAATAAAATTAATGTAAATAATGCTGTGCAAAAGCTAGGTGTGCTTAATTTTATAGATGCTTTCACCTAAGTGAAACGCGAGAATTATTTTTGATGAAAAATTGTAATCTGAATAATTTATACTCACTTCGAAATGCTAGACTTCGAGTCTTTGCAAATAACTCAAGACATGTAAAAAACGTTACATTTAGAGCTGTACAAACCTACCAGTGCTACCAAGCCTTTGAGCAGACTCAGAACCTGTAAAATTTAATTTCAACATCTTTCAAGTGCTACCAACCACAAAACCGAGATCACAGAGGGTTCACACCTGAGTCCAACAAAGACTTTAGCTCTACAATGCCCTGGAGATGTCCCTAGCGTACCTTTTCACGAAGCAGACAGCCAAGGTCACCCGGAGTCCCCTTACTAGTGTTCGGCTCAGGTCAACGATTTAATCGTCGACCATTCCAAGGCGAAAATGCTTTCCTACCTGAATGCAAACTCTCAAGCAATATATTTTGTTTTCTACTTAATATAATTTATAATTACTTTACAGTGTCCTTTACGCTAGAAAATATACTGCAAAATTCTTATTTATGAAAAGACTCTTTATTACACTTACACCAAGCTTGACGAAAATTTAAAAAACTATATATATATATATATATAATATATCCCATTAAATATAAATTTAACCATAGTGAAAACTTAACATTTTTCTTGAGCTGAGCAAGGAAGCAAGCTGAAAAGTGTCTCTAAACAAGAAACTTGAATACCTCGTTTCACTGTTGGATACCAGTACCACTGAGAAAACATTCATATTCTCTGCATTTGCATAATTATTTTCCTTTTTACATTGAGGAAGACGTGATTAAATTTTTCGTGGATAATAACTTATTAAAACTAGCTTGACTGGGAAATATAAACCGGTAAATTCATAAACAGGACATTTTTTATTTACAAAACGTTTAGTTATTTTATGTCACTTCATTCTGCTGTTTGAAATATATTCCTTATACTTTTGTCGTGTGTACGTTACCTATTTGGAAACAGTCATTGTGTATTCAACTCTCTTTCCGCGTAGCTATTACCTCAGTCGCCTAACCAACGTGCTCCACATTTCTAGTCATGCTTATAAGTCTCCGCAAATCCTATACTGACGTAATTCCTTCAGCAACCTCGCAGCCAGATGGACGTATATTAAAATCATTTAAGGTACTTGTAGAACTGACAGGGGCATGCATCACAGTAGTCTTTTATTTGTGTTCGTTATGAGTCCATTCGTTATACTTCTCTAAATTTAGCAATTTAATTAATTTCTAAATGCATATCTGATCAGACGGGATGGGGTGAATTTCATTTTAAATTAAATATAATTTCGCAGAAATATGCGCTAGGCCAACTTATAAGTCTTTCTTCAGCAACCTCACAGTCAGCCGGTCGTGTATTAAAATCATTTCATTTCGTTCCATAGCTGGGGTACGTTATATTTTTCCTGTGCGATCTTTAAACACTCCTACACATCTATACAGACATTCAAACTGAACGGATGTGTCATGCTGCTATCCTCTCCCAGCCTAGCAATTGTCACAAGCATGCTCAGTCATGCACCATCTTCCCAAGTGAACAGATGTGTTTCTCATCCTCCTTGCATGATTTCAAGTAGTGTAATTTATATATTTATATTTGATACATAGAACTCGTTACTTAATTTCATACAGTATTGCATCGTACCTGCGTTAGTTTGAAATATAAATAGCTAATATTCGTTTAAAGACTCATAAATTTTTTCTTATGTATTACATCAGCACTGTTATTATTTGGCATAATCGTGTACTCTTAACATACAGGACGTAAATCCTATCTTTCAGAGTCGCCTATCTCCCAACACCATCTACGACACCCAAAAAAACGTATGCCACTCTTGCACAAAACTCAACACATATATACCCATTCCCCAGCACATCACACCTCAGTACAACACCGGACCTCCGAGGGTGAAATCGCTCACTTATATACATCCCTTCCCCATCACACGAACACCTCAGTACCACGACAGAGCTCCGAGCGTCAACACCACACATCTGCTTCCCACCCCAAAAAAAAATAAAGTGCCCAAACTATACACTTATCAAAAATATTACACAAAAATCCATCAAAGTAAGTTTACTAAACAAGTTTGATGCAAAAACTTTGATCGAATTTGTTTGATTATATTTTATACGATTAAGATTAATTATTAATCTGATTGAAATTATTCCGATTAAGATCTGATTAGTATCGGATTAAGGATTAATCAAATTAGTCAAATCGAAAATACATCAAATAATCTCTGGTGAAATGAAACCCGTGCGCCCCTACTACTTGCATGTCTGTGCTATTGTTAATCTCATTTGCATTCTGTCACTGCTCCATATCCACCCGCCTCACTTCACCTGCACTGTAGCGGTTAGAATGCCTATGTTCTTCTGCAGCCACCATAGGACATGTATAAGGGACCCAGCCCCTCGTTCAAAGTCTTTTCAGAGTTGTTGGCTTCGGCCGGTGGCCCTGTTGTGTATCTCTTTACTTCCTACAGTATGCTGCAAAATTGCATTTCATCACTTCTAGGAAACATTCCTCACACCTGGAGGATGTAAAAATGTTATATGAACATAGGTCCGCAAATGCTTCGTTTCTTTACTAGAGCCCGTAATCCATGACGTACAATATATGGCCCGCGGGCTGGATCATGTTACTGTGAAATTAAATTGCAGCTTTCGTTTGCATGATACGCAACATATCACACTACGACACTACACCTAGAACAGTAGGAACTGCACAGAAATTAGTTACACATGTGTGAAAGCTTACCGTCGGCACTAAAGGAAATGTTCAAAATGTCCTCCATCAACACGAATACATGCATCAACCCGCCGTTGCATAGATACTAGGATGCGTTGATGAATTCCTGGAAAATTCCTGATTGTCTCGTAACCCACCACAATTTTGGTTAAGGAGGGCGCCCGCATCGTCCACTGAGGTTGCATACACAAGTGCCTTTAAATGTCCCCACAAATACCATTCTAGTGGATTCAAAACAGGGCTCCTCGGGGCATGGTATGGCGCTGCCAATTACGGATGCGATGGCATTCCACAGTAATGTGATCCATCCCGCGGGCTATACACTGTACGTTATGTATTATGGGCTGTTGTACAGAAAACGAAGCGTTTGCGGACCTATGTTTGTAGAATATTTTTTTCATCCTCCAGATGTGAGGAATGTTTCCCCGAATTATTGGCATGCAGTTTTGCAACATCCTGTGTACACACAAGCAATTACCGCGTAAATATCTTGGACAAGTCGAAATGTTATGCTGTAACTCAAAATGCAGCCATGGCGATCTTTCGAATGCCCCGTTACTGCCTTTCATATGAAGGCAGTCCAACAAGACGTATTGGAAAGAAAATAGTCGACATAATGAGGTTAATTCAAGCAAACCCTTTAAAGAGGGGGGAAAAAAACTTTGTAAGATGCCCCGAATTGGAGAAATTTATTTATTCTTTAATTTTGATATTTATATTTACAACTAAATTACACAAACAAAATTAAGTCTCCTTTCAGTTCGAGTCTGCTTCAGTTAGAGACAGTACTTGTTACAAAATTCCTCATGTCATATTCTATTATATTACTGCACACATATACAGTGTCTGCGACATTTAAAGAGTATATTTTGTGTTTCGCTTAAGATGCCCTCAACACTTCACTCCATCGTAACTGCTGTAAAAATTACGGACTCGGCCATGGTTTAGTGATGCTATCTAGTGATGGCCAGAATGAACTAGAACCATCTTAATTTTTGTATCATACATAAAAGTAGATTTATTATAGAAGTGTCATTTGGGTGTGTTTTAAGAATCAAATATAATTTATAATTGAAAATCCACTATATTAACGAAATATGTGACACGAGACACTCCTTAATAACCGAGGAAATATTCTACAAGTACATTGTTGATTTTAGAACAGAGCCGACACCGTTGCCAACCCTGTGCGACATCACAAAGACAGCCATAAAAAGACGCGTTAATAATACAACACAAAGACAATTTCACTTACCTGTCGTTTTATCTGTCGTCATCGTAAATATTGTTACAATTTCTCTCTCTAGAAATTAAGTGGGCTATACCAAGTTCGTTAAATGATGGAGGTCTTAATCAAATAAAAGAATTAATTATAATTTCCTTATTTTATTTACAATAACTACAGGAAAATTCTCTGAACTCAAATGCTCACAATAAATTTAAAATCACTTACTGTTCACAATTGACACAAAGAAATCATATTTTTAATTTATACAAAGAAATCAATGAAATTAAATAATTAAAGATCAGTCCCATTTGAGAGTGTATCAACATTTTCCATTATTTTATAATTTATGCGTCCATATTTGACAGTTCGAATATTTACGATAAAATCAGTATTACACTTCCATTCAGTCCCACCTTAGTTAAGTCCATGTCCCGCCACCTGGAATCTTCCCCAACTCGCGTGATGCGTCGCGGAGGGCTGAGGCGCCAGCCAGTATCACCAGAACATTCTTGCGCCGTCGCTAAACGTATCGGAAACTCTAGCAGGCGAGAGGAAGTCTGTGATGCCAGCAAGTCTTGGCGCTGTCGGCATTCACGGGATTCCCAGAAGGGGGTTGTCAGGAGACCGCGAGCGCAACCTTCCAGGAAGAGGGGAGGGCGAGGTTGGTCTCCGATTACGGCGCTGGGCAGCTGAGTCGGCGCCAGCTGCAGCGCGTAACAATATGTTCACAGTAAGTGTATTTAAGCAAGCTAAAACATAAAAGGGACCTGCGGTCGATTTTTCGGCAACAATGCTTAGGGTATTTTTTTTTTTAACGTGCTATGAATCTGTCTCCCTTCCAAGCAGCGGAAGGCTTTGGGAAACCCTTGCGGAATCATCACGCCCCGTTTTTTGTTTCGTTGAAGGTGATGCGAGGTGATGACGTAGCAGCGATGGAATGCAATAATGGGAGGAACGGGAATACCCCGAGAAAGCCACCTGGAGAACGGCGAAATCGTCCCCCGAGAAGGCTCTACGTAGTTAATGGCGAAATATCTCCGGCACTGGTCTGCGCAGTCAGTAGCGGTGAGGACTAGGGTACAAATTGATGTTGCATCCCGTCCAGGCCACGGGTAGGTCTGAGCGCGATGATCTCGTGGCCATGTGGGAAGATATCGAAGCTTCCCCTAAGGCTCTTGCCTGTGCTGCAGAAAAGATGCTGGCGTCAGCCAGGTGGGTGGCTTAGTTTACTTTCTCTCACCAGGGCCTCACAGCGTGATCCTGGTTATCCAACTCAGCTCCACCCACACTCATCTCATATCACCCTGTTCAATAAAGTCTACCTCTCCTTCTTTCTCCGCCCAAATCCCGTATAATGTTGTTATGATTATTCTTACAGACCATATTTATAAACTAAGGTTTTAGGGGTCGTAGCTTTTATATGAATGCTAGATGGTAGAGCTTATCAGTAAATGAGGGCTTTTAATCATGTTATGAGACACAGACAATACAACACTGTAATATTACTGTAGAGGGAGCTACATTAAATTATATTAAGTTATTGTTACATTTTAAATGTCATGAAAACCTCACGCCTTAATTATGACTAAAGGCTGTTCACGATAAAGTGAACACTTTAGAAATGGACCTTAGATAAAAGTCACTGCCCCTGCATTCATATATTTTTATGGGCGCACTGAGTGACATTCGCCCAGTAAAGTCGGTGACGATGGATGGAAAGTAGTTCCAAAGTGTTAGGTACTCATTTACGATAACTTAAAACTATTTTATTGGCTTTCTGTTTTTTTTTAATGCATCGAGGTGTAAAAATGAGCAGATTTGTAAAGTATTTACTTTATTAATAATTTTACAGTTTCATTTGACTGACGCATGAGTAAAGCGATGAGTCCCATGGCGATGTTAATTTTACATTAGGCTGAGGAATACCCAACGTGCATACAAGGAGATCTTAAGCAGGGCTTTCAAAAGTGCTCTTCTTACCGTGAGCGGCCTATGTCTATGTTGGACAGTCCCCCCACTTGAAACATAATGCCGGATGCTGTTTCTAGCAGAACGGATGACTGCGGGCAGACCCACCCATGACTGCGATCTTCCCTGTAGCCTGGCCGGGCGGTGAAAGATACGGCGCCGCGCCACGCGCCGGCCCATATCGGTGATTTGTTTAGCCTTTTTGACGTGGCTGGCCTATCAACCCTGGAAGGGGTTGCACTTGATGGCCCTTGTCGAACTGCCTTGACGCAATCCCTGGCGTCTGGGTTTTACTCTGAAGGTGCGAAGCCGGGTTCAGAGTGGGATGTTACGTTAAAGTCCATTCATAACCAGGTGTTTCTGTGTGCGGTGTGTTGGTGATATATACATACATATAAATGCCTATATATGTATGTATACACACATACACACGTATATATAGATGCATATATCAGTTGTTTCTAAAACATGGTGAATTGGGGGGGGGGGGGGGTCAAGGTGGCTGAACGATTAGCACGCTCGCCTCCCACCATTGCGAACCGGACTTAATCCCCGGCCGGGTCGCCGGATCTTTTCAAGTGGGAATCGTGCCGTACGATGTCGTTGGACGGCGGGTTTTCTCAGGGACCTTCCGTTTCCCCAGCCCTTTCATTCCGGTGCCGCATCAAACGTTGTAACACTATGTCTTAAGGAATTCTAAAAGGCGACCTTCCTTTGAATCAGCACGTCTACTGTAAGTAAACAAATAAGATCCTCTTGTCGGAACACTCTCTGGTGAACAGTTTGCAAAATAAGTCATGTTTAACATTAAAAAAAAACACACGCGTGTGTGGCATTACATGTAGGAGAAATACAATACAGAGTAAGGCAATTTTAATGAGGATTTTTCAGGCACGCACAGGTTTCTTAATATTCGCTTGACGAGAAAAGCGGTACTTTTATTTTAGTCTTATGTTTTCATCGGAAATACACAGACAAAAGTTTGTACCATGCTTTAGAAACGCGAGTGCTTGTTAGTGTATGTATATATGTGTATATATATATAATCCGCGACTGTCACACAGTTTTTCCCAGTGCCCTCTCCTCTCTGCGCTGGTTTACTGCGCCCTCCCATCTAGACCCTCCCTTCCTCTTTCGGAGTGTGTCCATTGCTACAGTTGCGGCCATGGCACCAGGCAACCCTGCCATAGCCACGATTCATGAACGCCTTTTAAACATAATAAACACAACCTACGGCGTACAGGGCTTGCCTTGAGACGCACCGATGCTCATACTGTCTTAGCTAGTGATATGCATGCCAAAGGGCCCACAGAACTGTGAAGGGGTTCACTCCGGCGTGGCGATATTCGAGGGCCAGCCAAAATAAATATATAAATAAATAAATAATTGCCACTAAGGGGCTTTGTATGTGACCAACGGTCCTGTTAAGCTTCTTACACAATAGAAAACTTTAACATTTGACTTTACGTTTCCTTTCCTCTGACGAAACCACCAATACACAATACAATATTGTAAAGTCAGTGTTCAGACAATTGAACATCGGTTCTGCGAACTTCGTAAAAATGTGTATCTTGTTATGTAAATAACTATCATATTATCCAGGAAACATCTTACGTAACTTTTTTTAAAAGAGGCTTAAAATCTATGTTAAAAGTTTATTTCAAAACTAAACTCATTTGTTTACTTTACTAAAATATGTCAATTCACATATTTCCTCTTCACATTATATTCGTTTGCCATTTACTGAGACGAGCTCTGTTTAATATACCGAGATTAAAATCGCCCTGCAATTAAATAGCACTCTTTCCACATAACCTCTGTTAGATTCTTGGCAAAATTGCTTCATGACTTTGACTTTTAGAAACTGTAAAGTCAAGCGTGTTTGACTTTACCTTTGGCAGTTCCATTGTGTCAAGCTCCATAAGAAACAACATGTCGGAAAGCAAACGTAAAGTCAAGTGTTAAAGTTTTCAACTGTGTAAGGGCCTTTAGTGGGAGTATATCCACGCCGATCTGGTTTATCTCTCGATACCGCGCCCTTGGTGACCGTCACCACGAATAAATGTCCTGATCGGCCGGCCGGTGCTTGCGCGACGTCAAACGGAATCTAGTTTCTTGATGGCCACCGGCAATATCCCCCGCGTTTCGCGTGCACGCGAAACCTGAGTCCGGTTTCCCCGTGTCGGGAGGCGAGCGGCCCGACCACGGCACCACCAAGAGGGCGTAAATACAAGTCCGTTCTCTTTCCTCCCGTGACGCGCCGTAAAATGACCTCAGCCACCTTCCCCGTGTGGTAGCAGTCGCTTGTATCATGGACTCCGGGGAGGTAATTCAGCCCGCCGTGACGGAATTAAAAGCAATTTCCGAGCACTTAGAGATGTGAGTCATGAACCCTTGAGGGGGAAGGGGTTGGAGGCACGACCCCCTTGTAATTACTCCCTTTCCCGCCCATTTTCAACCCCCTGGCGTCTCTCATCCCGCCGAGCACTCCAGGGCCACGGCGACAAAGTGAAATGTGTCCCGCGGGGAAACGCATTTATTAACGCGATTTTACTGCTCTGGGGATTTTAATTACAGCCTCTTCCGACCACCTCTGCCCCTCTCCCCTCGCCCTCCGGCGTCGAAACATTCTGGCATCCCTCTACCACCCCTTCCGAGAGAGTCGAGGAAATGTCACGTGAAACTGCCTCAAACGCCGCGGGCGATCAGGCGAAGAACTGCGGACTTGGAATAAAATTTCGTTGCGAGGTTTTTTTTTTTTTTTTTCCGGTTTGCGGTTAATCGAGCACCTCTACCAGCTCTGCTCAGGATCTGCTTTTTTTTTTTTCCTGTCCATTTCGTATCCTTCCGCCGAACGTAAAATTGACAATGCCGTTGAGCGCATCACTTATTATCATGCGACATTTAGTTGAGAACATCGTTGGAGATCGCGCATTCAAGTATTCCAAATATGTTAATAATATCATTACTATATTTTCAGTCAAGAAAGACAAGGAACTATGTTTTGATAGACACGAGTACCAAATTGACTCTTATGGTCTTTTAATGAATAATACAATGGGGGTGAATGGCTAGATGGAGATATTTGGACATTCGCCGTTGCGATGCAGATATCTGTAATGAAAAAACGAGAATTGACACGAATTACTTAAAAAAGACAAGTAACCTATCGACGAGAAAACAAATTTATGTACAGTATAGAACACCGAAAAATTCCAAGAGGTAATAGAGTGAAAAAAATAATAATAACAGCCAGCCAGACGTCTGCATCGCAATGGCGAATGTCCAAAATTCTCCGTCTAGTCTAATTCACTCTTAGTGTGGCAACAACATGGCCACATATTGTAGTCTGGTCTTGATAATGTTTGAGTGTAACGAGTGAAAAGAATGTATGTTAAATTACGGCTTTGTGTCCAAAGTTAAAATTATTAGAATTGATTATTTAAAAACAGTGTTTAATCTTTAAAAATGCTTTCGTGAACAATGGCCAGTTTTGACTGTTAGCCGTTTTACTATGACAGTAGTGCAATGTGAACTACTATTCCCAATTCACAGCTAAATTCCCCCTACCCCCCCCCCCCCCCCCGCCCGGCCACCTGGCAGACGTTAACGTTAATGTATGCAGTTATGGGCGCACTCTAAATTTGAAATGGTGAGAGCCAAATTCAGCCAAATTGTTGAAAACCAGTGAAAAATGCTGTAATTGTAATCAGTGACAGAACACGGATCAGTATCATGGCTGGATTTCACTGTTATATGTGGGGTTCCCACAGAATGTGGACGATTACACTACCACAAGTCCCTTGTTCTCAGATATAGGCTGTTCACGGTAAAATGAGCACGTTTGAAAGCCCCTGCTTAGGATCTACTTGTATGCACGTTATGTATTCTTCCGCCTTATGTAAAATTAAAATTGCCATGGGCCTCATCACTTTATACATGCTTCCGTCAAGTAAAACTGTTTTTTTTTTTTGAAAGTAAAAATTATACCAAATCTACTCATTTTCACATTTCGATGTATTAAAAACCCATACAGCGAAATAAATAATTTAAGTTATCATAAATGGTAACCTAACAATTTTAATTCGACGTTAAGATATAGAACTATTTTCCATTAATCGTTACCAACTTTACTGGGCAAATGTCGCTCAGTGTGCCCATTAAAATATACGAGTTCAGGGGCAGTGACCTTTTTCTAAGGTGCATTTCAAAAGTGCTCACTTTATCGTGAACAGCCTTCGATTTGCTTGTTTCATCGAGTCGGTAGCAGCTCGTCGACTGCAATGACTTCTAAAGAAATATTTTTCGCTCACTTGCATCACTGATTCGGAAGTGGCTAGTTAAACGTGAAGAACTTACATGGAAGTCGCGAAACCGTATAACGGGAGAAGCAGACCTTTGCCTCAGTTTAAAGAAGCTCTCTCTTAAGCACGTCTTATTATTAGTTCTTCCAGTTACTCTCCTTCTCCCGACTCTCTTTAGCAAAGTCTGAACGATGAACACAAATTCGTACTTGATGTACGTATAGTAAATTGGACCGATACTGCAGTTTCTTGAACACTGATATTTAAATGGGCATAAAATGTGAAATTATTTAAATTCTTTATGTCTAAATCGCACACTTCTTTGTATACACAAATTGCACAGCAATAAGAGGCAGGGATAGAAAGTAATATTACATTTTATGGCCTTGAATTTTTCTAATTAAATTTGTCAGTTATTTCACAAAAATAATAAATTAATGGCAACGTGACACCAAGGAAATAATGTGATATTTATCGTACTGTGTTTTTAACATGAGAAATTTGACTTACACTACAATTATATATATTACGTATTTGTTCATAGCATAGGCCCCGTTTCATAGTTTTCTTATTTAAAAACAAGCTATCAATGGGGAGCGGATAATCTACGGTTGGAGCCCTGACAATGGCGCACATAAAAAAGTAAGGGACCCATATTTAAAGAATTCATCATGAGAGCTATTAATACGTGGCAACGCCTGAAGAGTTAGATATTGATATTTACAATTCTGAGAACTTTACAAAATCAATTTGACGCGTGACCGTAAAATTGCGGACTTTGTAGCATGCACGACGTTATTGGAATGACGCGGGAATAGTTCCTTATTTTCGCAGTGGCCCTGCGAACGCTTTCTCTCTTTGTTCTCGTACGCCCGAGACGAGATTCATCGAATAGCTGCTTTCCGCCCGCCTCTTAAGAGTCCCTCCCGTGAACCTTAATCCGTCAAAACCTTTTGAAGAAAATCGTTTGCCTCGCAGATGTGACGTGAAAGGCGTTTTAACGTTCTGCCGACGCGACGGTTTTAAAGGTTTTCAAAGCGCGACTTCCAGCGCAGCGATTACGACCTGCCAAACGCACGGCGCATTCCCCTCCCCCCCCCTCCCCCCCCTTTTTTGTGACGTATTAGCCAACCTCTTTTTCGCTTAATTTCTCACGCGGCAGACGTTTCGAGATTTAATTTTCTCGCAAGCAGCTTTTCGGCGGTCTTGGGAGTGCGCCGAGTGAAAACACTTCGCCGTTTCGTTCAAAGCAACCAGCGTTCCCTTTAAAAAAATCTCCCCGGAAAAAAAGTTATTTGTTTTCAGGAAGCTTTCTGCCAAGCTGCTTCGCAGTAGTCTAGAATTGGTGGGGGGGGGGGGGGGGGGAAATCCAATCTTGAAATCAGGACAAACAACATAAGCGAAACGACAATAAATGTTATTTATTTTGTGATGCATTTGAATGCAGGCCATACAGGGAGGTGATATTTTAAACAGGCAGCAATCTAACAACACAACAAAACACACAAAAATGCATACACATAATTCAACAGTTAGCTCTAGGTTATTAAGGTACAAGTAACGAATTTCTTTTACCTAGACGGATTAATCATTAATGCACCAGCCCTGGCACTCAGAAGGAGCTGAGTAAAGGAAACAATATGAAGAAAAACTGTATGAAAAGCTCGCGTGGCAGGTCTTACATTTAAGTAATACAGTTATCATAATTTGTAAAGTTACTTCTAGTTGTGGTTATGCAGCATAATATTTTACGAGAAGCATTTGGTAGTGTCTCGTTTCATGCACTCTGGAACTTTCAGCTATGCGTACGCCTAGTCTGTTATCCAGCGAAATCATGAGTGTAAAAGTGACTCGTATCTCAACTCGAATGTATCGTCTGTGTGGCAGCGGTGATGCATGGCACAGCTTCTCGCTCGAAGTAAAAGTCAACTAGATTTAGCAAATTACACCAAAGGGACAAAGAACCGCATTTTTGCATTCTTAGTTTAATAATATTTCGCATGAGATCTCTATCCTACTAGGGGTTACCAAAAAAAAACCTTTTCCTCCCTGTTTTTGTTCATCAATAGGCCTTCATAGTAAAAATCATAGTCGCCCGGCCGCGTATGTTTGTGTATTCGGCTAAAGCTTCTAAACTCCTTGATGTATTTTGATGCGGTTTTAACCACAATTTTTAAAGAATTTCTTGAGGAAGGTTTAAGTATAGAATACATCAATATTTAATGTAAGTATAGTAGAGAAATGTCGACGTTTTATAATATAGTCGAAAAAACCGCTTTTCGGGCGCTTACATGGCCTACGCTGACTAAATCATAAGAGATACAACAAACTAATCTGCTGTGAAACTGTAGATCTCAAAGGGGTCTACAAAAAAGTCCCCGACAGCATTTGTTTATCTTTTATGGATCACCCACAGTAATACTTTTTTGTCTTTTAGAGGTTCGCTTACGAGGATTTTGTGAGAAAAAAAAAACCGGTATTAATCCTATGGTAGTTACCTTAAGCATTTAGTGTGTGTGCTGGCTGTGAACCTAAACAACGTCATATTTGTAAATCGCATCCGAGCGTGGCCGGGGTGGGTCGCTAGTCAATTATAAATGATTTTTTTTTTAACGAAAAAATAGATTGTACTTTAATACTGACAGAAAAAAACATTTGTGATATACGATAATATTTAGGAAAGAACTGAACACATCATGCATGGGGTGATTTCTGAAACGTTCGATTAAAACCGTGTGAAGATTGCGAATAGACCATAGCAAGTAGTTTTGTTATAGTCCCTAAGCGCTATCTTGCAGCCGAATGACACGAAGCACCAAGAGTTTCAGCTACGTTTTGTCTGCCGAACGCGTCTATTGTCATCCAAATTTGTGCTAAAATTAATGCGCGCCAGTTCCTCTCCGGCCACGAAAGTTTCACTTCATATAAAAACAATTTAAGCACACGATTTTTTAAAAATATTTTTTCGATAAGGGTGGGAAAAATAATCTCTAAAACGTTAATAAGAGAATTGCTACTATGCTGTGGATCTCCCTACGGCCACAAGAGCATGGATTTTACATGGGATTATCAATAGATATGTTATAGTACGTAATAAATATAATCCCTCAACATTAGTCCGAAATAGAGTAAGTTGTACAAGTATAATAATAATAAGAAAACGCAGGTACTCTGCAGACAAGTATGCCCCGATTTGAGTGAAGCTTTGAGAAAGCTAGGTGTATCGGAGGACTAAGGAAGGCAGCTTAAAATTGTCCCCTTTTTCAACCAAATAATGTCTAGTTATCTCAACGTTATGTGAAGCTATAAATTTAATAACATTTGCAACACTTAAAAAAATAATCATAATATTTGTAATATTAAATTAATTGAGAACGATGAAAAAAATGTTTTAAACACAAAGGTTGCTTTCAGTGGACCTATAGGCTTAAGTACTTCTTTACTAATGCTAGGTATGAATTAATTATCCAATGCCCCTCTCACCTACAGTAAGGGTTGAACTTCTGCATACATAATAATTTCAATTTATTGTGAAACTTAAAAAAGGAAACTACAAGCGAACCTTTGAGTTGAAATGCCAAAAAATTCCTCATTGCTATTTTCAGACCTTAGAAATTATTTTCACCTCTATATAAGTAGGTCCTACTACTTGAATTTGATTGGCTAAAAATTGACTTTATATTTTTATTACTTGGGTAATTTTCTTTAAAATTCATAATATCCCTTTTATGAAATATAAAAACTCTAAGTGATGTAATCTATTTTGTCGCTCGAAAATTTTAAAGAAGTTGCCTGTCCGGCTTGTGGGGAGGAAACAGCCATTTTCGAGTGCAAATAAACAAACCTCGCAAAAACAAATGTCTCCCTCGGGCTTTGCCACGAAGGCAAATCGCGCCCATCGACCGGGACTGTCGATAATCGACTGGATTTTTTTTTTTTGTCTTCGCCCGCGCGTGAGCAATGTTGGTTTCAGGGGAAACGAGGGGAGGGGGAAGAGGAGTGCATGGGAGGTCAAGAGGTGAAAAAAGGCGCCTTCAGGGTTTATTGCGCATGACGTCATTGGCGCATTGACTGGCTGGCGTGCCGCCTAGGCGGTGGGAGGAGTTCTCTGCTGCTGCTGTTGCGATTGACCACGCCTCGTGTTTAAATGGGCGTGGCGTTTCCGCGGCAAGCTTGGAGGGGGGCGTGTCCCTGAGCAATCAGCGGTAGTACTTCACAGTAACCCCCCCCCCCCCCCCCCCGACACAACCCCTTCTACACTCCACCCTCCGCGCAGTTTCCGAATCGGTACAGAGAGGGGCGTTCGGGCATTATCTCTCTCGTTTTCGAGAACAAAGATCCCCGACGAAGCCTGGAGATGCCTTTGGTTGGGAAACACGGTCCATGATCTGCACTCGTGCAGATTTCCTTGTCCGCATTTATGAGCTGATGTTCGCCACACACACACACCACAGAGTTTTCCTTCAAACCACAGACTTTTCAAATTTAATACTACTGTAACCGACCTCCCGTGGCGCAGTCGGTTGGCGCGCCACCGATCTGGGGTGCGGGAGGCTCTGCGTTCGAGTCCCGGGTAAGGCATGGATGTCAATTTAAGTTAGGTTTATAAGTTAGCCTATTAGCCTGTAAGCCGTCCCCTGCTAAGCTTTCAAGCACAAAACCGGGGGGAAGTTAAAAAAAAACCCTTTACGATACAATACAACATGACTGTACACTGTTTACGGTTTGTTGGCCACTATAGGAACAAAGCTTTGAAATATGTCACTGTCCTGGACTGCGTGTATCATAACGGGCAAATCACTGGCATTCGCACAGTAAGATTGGCAGTGACATGGTTGACACATGAATAACTTGGGACTTTTATGTCCATGTAGATAGTGGCGAAATTCTACAAACTGTGACGAAAATTAGATCCTTACCAATGTTTTCAAAAGTGCCCGATTAACTGCAAAAAAGACTTGAATTTTCGTCGTCAGCAGGATCGTTATAAACAAAACAAGACGCTTGGGCGTGAAGGAACTGGCAAGTAATCGGCTATGGCACTGTCCTAGCATTCGTCTTGGAACGACTTAAGAAAACCACGAAAAAACCGAGATTAGGGTGGATGATCAGAGCCTCGACGTTTAGAGAACAGCCAAGGGACGTGTAGAGTGTGGCGAGGGAAGAGGAGGATAGAATTGTCATCGCGGTCGACTATAGGGTAGATTACGAAAGTACAAAATCGTTATCATAAACGGTCCGAGAATGGCCAAGGGGCATGCAAAAGGGGAAACTGGGTATGGCGAAAAGAAGTGCAGAAATAAGGAAGAAAAGCACAGATGGTTATCAAAGTAGCGGAAACGTTCTGAAATGCACAATCTAGTCTAATACTGATCACTCGTATGCTGCGACTGTCGTTTGGTACTGCAGTGAAGGATGTTAATCTGGAGTCTGCTGGGCGGTGTAATGTGTATTCATGCATGCAGTCTGACAGACGTTGTTAAGGCAAATGGAAAACCTGACCAGATAAAGATTTTTGGATATTTGCCATTGCGATCTAGATGCCTGTCATGGGAAAAAAGGACTGAGCACAAGAAAAGAAATTTTAATAAGACAAGTATCATATGGACGAGAAAATAAATATACGCATACAACATTGGAAAATTCAAAGATGGAATAGAGTCTAAAACCAGAACAGCAACTAATTACGAGAAATATATGTATATAAACACGATCAGCATACAACACACAAAATACGATACAGGTTAGAAACCTGCTTGAAAGAGTTAGAGCAAAACTGATAAAATAAGTAGTAACAAAATGGGACAACACAACTTATTTTGTCAGTGCTGTCCTAACTTTTTCAAGCAGATTTCTACCCTGTATCGTTTTCTATGTATTATCTGTTGATCGTGTTTATATACATATATTTTTTGTAATTAGCTGCTGTTCTGTTTTTGACTCTGCTTTCTTGGAATTTTCCAGTGTTGTATATGTAAATTTTTTTTTCTCGACTATATGTTGCTTGCCATCTTTTTTTTGTGCTCAGTCCTGTTGTTACTTGGCCGACATCTGTATCGCGTTGGCGAATGTCCAAAAATCTCCATCTAGTCATTCACCCCAATTGCACTATTCATTCAAAGGTCAAATGGGAGACCTCTCTGACTTTCAACGAGGACAGACTATTGGAGTGCTGTTAGTCGGAGCAAGTGTATCGAAAACTGCCAATGTGCTATGTGTAGTGAGAGAAAGAGTGTCCATGGAGATGGCGGCATACACCAAATACCAAACTTGAACGTTATCGAGCATATGTGGCCCATTTTAGAGCAGAGAATTATCCGGTGCAGATGTAGTCCCCCATCACTGCTGATGGAATTGAGCGCTGTATTGCATGAGTAATCGTACAAAACAACTCCGAAAACCAATCACGAGTGGCATGCATCGATTCCACGACGAATCACAGCAGTATGACTGGCCCAAGGTGGTCAAACACCATATTAAACTTATTGGTCCACGCTTACGTTATTTTGATAAACATATGTATATCCACCGCGCAAATGGAAGTGGCCAAGGAGAGTAGAGCATGTGGAATGATGGATGCAGCTGAAAATGTTAAGGAATGGAAAATTTTTCTTTCCAAAATCAGGATACTTGAACTGAGGAGAGGGAGGAAAAAATGAAAAGTATTATATAAAAATTAATTGAAATGATTAGGGGTATCTGCATGCAAAAATAACGTTCGCAGCTGTAACAGTATACGTATAAGCGGCTGTAAAGTTCGTGGCATTGTGTAAGGGATTGTGCAATAAGCTGCATATGGATGGCTGGTAATAACATATAGTGGTACATATTCCTACTGGAAAACTGGAAGATCGATCTTTAGGGAAACACTATTATAGGAGACACTATTTTCGAGATGATAAAAAACTGGTCCACAAAACCATAAACAAAAAAAAAAAAAATTAGAAGTTCAAAATTTAAGGGCGAAAACTACTTCACAAAAAATGTATTCCTGTTGATTAAATTGTGTGAAAATTCAGCAGAGCAGAATGGTCGTAGAGTGTTACATATCTCTGCTAGGTCCCATCGCAATAGCTGAAAATGTGCGATAAATAGGTACATTTCCAATGTACCTAAAGGACAGAGCACAGGAAAGATATTTTTTACAAGTTGGTTCGTGGTTCAGTGAGCACTTTTTAAAACAACCTTGTAAAAGAATCCCTGACCCTAACTGAATGCATTTTATGGGTAAAGCCATTAGGCTGCGAGTTAAATTTCCCAGACGCTTGAGAAAGTAGTTCCTTGTGTTAACGTCGTATTGAAAGTATAGCATTCAAGGTTGTGAACGCTGACCTTAAAATATTTATAGTTTGTGCAAATTTGTTTGCCCATAAAATCTAACCATTACAATATTAGTAACGTATTTATACTCCTAACAATTCCAAAGTTTAATTTTTTCGGCACATATTTAATGCTACATATGGAGGTAGAATACAAAATGGGCGGAAAGAATTTCGTAGGCAGCGCTTTCAATAATTACCAGTTTACCGCCAACAGACTTATTGTAAGTAAGGAACGACAAAGTAAAACAACCGGTTTAAACCTCCTATTGCACAACTATCCGGAATCGAATCTACGACCTTCCGATTGCGAGAGACGCTAAAGGGACGAAAAAAAAAAAAACAGCCTCGTTAAGACCCGTTTGATCAGACTTCCAGATGGACATTTCAAACCTCTCATTAGCTGTCGACGGTCTCGTATAGGAAACTGAACTTCTGGAGCAGACTGTAACATCAGTTATAGGCTATTCCCGGTACAATGAGCACTTCTGAAACCCCTGCTTAAGATCTATTTGCGTGTACGTTGTGTATTCTTCCGCCTTATGTAAAATTAACATTGCCGTGGGCCTCATCACTTTATTCAGGAGTCGGTCAAGCGAAACTCTGAAATTATTATCAAAGTAAATATTTTACAAATATTTTCATTTTCATACGTCGATGCATAAAAAAAATAGAAAACGAAAGAAATAATTTACGCTATCACAAATGGTGACCTAACACTTTTATTCGACGTTAAGGTATGGAACTATTTTCCACCCGTCGTTACCAATTTTACTGGGCGTATGTCGCTCAGCGTGCCCGTTTAAATATATGCAGGCACGTGGCAGTAACTTTTTTCGAAGGTTGATTTGAAAAGTGCTCACTTTATCGTGAACAGCCTGTAGTTGGGGTTACTCTCAGTCTCATCTCATAAACGCCGACCTTACCTCACCACGTCCTAACGAGCGGATGTTTACTTGTGCTGGTGAACCTACGGAGGACGCACGACTAGCTCATTTGTTGTAGGCTGTTCGCGGTGAAGTGAGCAGTTCTTAAGACCTTGCTCAATTTCTCCTTTCAGCCAATTTCTATCTCTCTGGAGTTTTAAAAATAAATATTGATATGTGTCTGATAAACACAGCGTGGCTATACATTTCATCGCTCTCGAAAGTTAACGTGCGAGGCTGCAATAAAACATTTGTACCAGTCGTTGAAGGCTGTTGGGTGGGCCTTGAAAAGTGCTCACTTTACCATGAACAGCCTGCAGTTGTTTGTTTCCCGCCCCAGGGCTACGGAAATTAGCACGCTGGTATTGCTTCCTCTCAGTGAGGCTGGTATTGCTTCCGCTCAGTGAGGCAGGCAACATTAACTCCCGGAAAAAATTCAAATAACCGATCCACTACGTATTTATCTTTTCCTGTTGCATCTGATTCACAAACTGATTATGAAATAAAATGATTAAAATAATGATAAATTATGTAACGCACGAAATAATACAAAAAAATTTCAAGACAATTTATTAACATAATGAAAGCTGTTCCTACAAGTCACTTAAAATATGTTCTGTTAAAAACCTGAAATAAAATTTAAAGTTTCCGTATTACAGACACATTATTTCACATTTATAAAAACAGTTGGATCAGCACGCTGCTACAAATTCAAACCACCATTCTCTCTCTTAGTATTGTAGTACAGACAAATGAATGTTGATTTCCCAATATGTCTAACAGTGCCAATCTTGACAACAGCTTTTTAATTTATTTATGTATTTTATAACATACGGGAATATCAAACAACACTGTCTTTGACATTAGGGCAAGTTATAAGCGAAAGTGCTTATTAAGCAGGTGTTCCAACTTGAGATTATCAAGTTGCTCAAAGTAATTTTCCATGAAAGTAATTTTTAATTCTCTCCGTCATTGCTAATTGTAATTTATAAAAAATATATCGTTTGTATTTAATATTTTTTTGTCTTTCTGCTCTATATTACAGCCGTCTGGATTCACCTTCCACAAATTTTGTGATTTTTAGTTTTGACAGGGTAAAAAAATGTGTTTGCGTTTTCTCGGAGCACTCCTGTTT
The DNA here is from genome assembly GCA_029891345.1 of Dryococelus australis. Taxonomy (NCBI): domain Eukaryota; kingdom Metazoa; phylum Arthropoda; class Insecta; order Phasmatodea; family Phasmatidae; genus Dryococelus; species Dryococelus australis. Next base: position 17,666,287 of record CM057007.1, read on the forward strand.
CCTTCTCATTCATTCCAATGCTATTCCATATCCATCCCACTTCGTCTTTGCCTGAACGACAGTTGTGCCCCTAGCGTACACCAGCTGTATCGACATGGAGCATCTTTTGTTGATATTTCTATTGTATACTGCCAGCATACAAAGTTATGTTAGAATTGTTTACATAGTTTCGATGATATATCATCCTAAGCTAAAACGGCTATATTGCTGCCATTTTGAAAACAAGTGCCTAATATGCTTAAAAATATCACTTAACATCATCTGCATCAGTATTACTTGTTTGCCAAATTTGGTAAGAATCGGTTAATTATTTACGGAGTTATTACATAATTCCTTCATTTATCTCTTTGACGTCATCTTCCGAAATGGCCGATAAAAGGGGTAATTTGTTGGTATATATGATGTTTGTAACAGATACTTCCAGTGGACAAAATTTGGTCGAAGTTGGTTACATGGTATGGCAGATATACTAAATAAACTTAAAACCTTAATTGGCCGCCATTTTGAAAATATGTAGCTAATTAATTTTAATCACTTACATTTACATGACCTGCTATAGTATTACTTACATGCCAAATTGGACGGGAATTGGTTGAATAGTTTTCAAGATATAATATAAAATATTTATTTTTTTAATTGGAGATATTTTACAGAATCGTGGACAAACAACCCTATCCATTTCAAAATTTAATGCTTACACAACGGTCTGACAGCATACAAATTTTGGTTTAAATTGGTTGAATGGCTCTCAAGATATGACACATCACCCGAAATTTTAAAATGACCGCCTTTTCAAAAGTAAGTGCCTGACGTGTTCGTAAACTATACAAGTCAGGTGCCCTTACCAAGTTTGGTGGAATTCGGTTGAAGCGTTCAAATATTGAAAGGGTGACACACACACACAGACGCACACACTTACACACATACAGGAAGGTGATCTCACAGGTCTTTCTTTCCTTCGAAAAGTAGGCTTAAAAAGGATTTCTATTAAAACGTATCATCATTTATTTTATTTCTTGCTACGTGCACACAACCAGCTTCTTTAATTTTTACAAGACAACCCAGGGTATAGAATTGGTAGAATGTACACGCAGAAACTACATTAGCATTCGCCTGATGTTGGAAGGGGGGGGGGGGGGTTGGGGGCGGACCTCTTTGCGGGAAAACGACTACCCCCGGTGCAGCAGGCCGTGATCGAATCCACGACATCCCGAATGCGAGCCAGTCACACTACACATTCATTAATTAAGTTTATATGGCAACCGGCTACTGACGTGCATTTGGTATCTTACATTGCCTTCAGTTCTCAACGCTCTGACAGGAAATTTTCGTTTCGATTTCTTATTTTCTATTTTTTTTCTAACTTATGGCTTACCTGTAGCAGCCTGTTGCCTCGATAATTTGTTGTGTGTACCTGTTGGATGCTGTACAGTACATGCCATGTAACTTTGTTTCCCTCACCAAGCTCCCGAATCTCACCCAATACCTCTTCCTTGAAACTAGTGGTTCCAGAGCCTCGTATAGCGTAGACTGCTCTCCTCTATCATGCAGATAAAGCCTGTTCATAATAAAGTGAGCAGTTTTGAAATCAACCTTAGAAAAAAGTCACAGGCCATGCCTGCATACATTTTAACGGGCGCACTAAGTGACATGTGCCCAGTAAAGTTGGTAACGATGAATGGCAAGTACTTCCATATCTTAACGTAGAATAAAAGGTTTTAGGTAGCTATTTGTAATAACTTCAATTATTTGTTTCCCTTTCTGGTTTTTTAATGCACGGAAGTGTGAAAATGGGCAGATTTTTTAAAATATTTAGTTTCCTAGTCATTTTAGACTTTCACTTGACCGATGTATGAATAAAGTGATGAGGCCCTTGGAAACGCTAATTTTACATAAGGAGGAAGAAGACACAACGTGCATACAAGTAGATCTTAAGCAGGGCTTTCAAAAGTGCTCCTTTTACCGTGAACAGCCTATAATTGTGATAAGGCTCAGCCCAGACACACGTCTCAAATTACAATATGGCGACCCACGCCTATCTTTTGGGAGGCCGAGTAATCATGAATTTAACGTTGCCTGAATATCGCGACAAAAAATTTACGAACCCCACGCTGCACTCTGGTTTCGACGATTGGAAGTCGACACTTAAGAATGGACAAATGAGGTCGCCCTTTCTCTAGAAATTAACGCTCTGATTTTTAAATGTGTGCAGCGAGAAGCCTGTGAAGTAGGCAACAACCCCGTCACGTTATTGGGGATGAATTTACGGGCCGAAATTCCAGGGGTTTAATATCTTGTAAGAAGTAAACATTCCCCACAAATATGCAGCGCACTCTCCCGAACACTGTCACATTTTTTTTTTTTTTTTTTTTAATTAGAGCTTCTTGTACGTCTTAATATGTTGTCCATTTGTCTTTTCTTAATATTTACTTCAGCTCAGACGTTATACTTAGAGACCTGAAAAATTCGCGGTTTAGTTTTGGGACAAACTATAAATGGAAAACTCGTACGTTTGTGTCACATTTGCCATTGGTCTGCGCGTTATCTGGCACCTCCTGGAGAACTCTGGGCGAATAAGAAAGATACAACAAAATGCACGCCCAATCATCGCCCTCCACTGCGGTAGCAAGCAACCAATGGGCAATTGATATCTGCACAATTCCACACAAGACCGTGCATTCTAGCCTGGAGGTCGTTGAACTCACGAATTTTTCGGCTCCCAAGTTATATTGCCTGGATGTACTTTTGCATATTGTATCATCCCACAAAATTGTAAAGTACGTCATGTGCACGTTGAATGTATATTTATGTATACGATCGTTTTGTAAACTACCCCTTCAGCTTTTTGGTTCATACCCTTCATCATTCGAAAAACCGGTCGTGCATCGAGGCTGGTGAAAATGAGGTGTTGGGGCGTTGTGGAACGGGGAGGAAATTTAACGCCCCCTGGAAGTTACAGTGTTAATGACACCGAGGGGGCGCGGTAAGCGATACCACCTCCCTCTAGTTATTCGCGAATACCCCGGGTTGTTCGGAAGGGAGGGGGGGGGGAGGGATCGGGAGAGGGTTTTTCAAAAAGCGGTCTGGGATGACGTGATAAGAACCGTCAGTAACGCCAGTGCAAGAAACACTTCTTCGATAATGCAGCCGGGAGTCTTGTTTCGAAAAGTTGTTTCCCCCCCCCCCCCCCAGATACGGGCTCCACAGCACGCGGGGAAGATTTACCGTCTCCCACCGGATGGATGGCGTTTTACGCGCACGAGGGTTTTACAGCGGCTGGTACAGCCTGCGAGCAACCCAGGAAGGGACAAAACCGATGGAATTCATGCGCCTTCCTGGTGCTCGTTTCTAGTCTATTCCCCAATGTATTCACACTTTTCGAATCAAACCTTTGAAAAATCGCAACATGAAGGACGTGTTTGGTTGTTTCCTAAATACGTGACGAATCACAAGCGTTTTATACTTCTCTGAAAACAAAATCACCTTTTTTTTTTGGTTAAATTGTAATTTTACTAATTTTTATCACTAATTTATAGTTTTTTTTATTTGCAGTTAATATGAGTTAAACCAGAAAGCAAATAAGTGTGTTGGTAATACCTAGTTAAAAATATTTCCATGCAAAATGTTATTAAACTTAGTGCGCACGAACACGGTGCGTTATCCCTTTCGTGTATTTCTGTAGATTTGGTTAAGGTTTGTTTGCATGAGGCGGAGTAATAGCGTGAAAGTAGAACTTAACCAGAGTAGCGAGAGCAGGGGGTTCCCACGATACAATGTGCAAGAGTGACCTAAGTGCCCATAAGAATAACCTCGGGAGGGGGTGGGAGGGCGAGCACATACAAACTGGTGCTACCTCCTTTTGGAGGGGAGCACACTAACTGGCGCTACTGCTGGTGCTACCCCCCCCCCCCTTCCGCTCCCCTGAGGTGTGTTGTGATTGGCTGTACCCCTTCCCCCTCGTCACCTTTCCGCTACGAGGTGTTCTGTGTTTGGTCGGTTGATTCTTGGAGCAAGAAAGGCACAAAGGGCATTTGGGGAGAGTCGATGCTAACAGTTCGGAGTCTAGAACATGACTGAGCTCTGGTGATAGATGAAGGGGAGGGGGGAACAGTAGCAGCATAGGTGCTGACTCTTCGAAGTCCAGGACACTACTGAGCTCGGATGACGGACGAAGGGAATAGCAGGTGGTTATGCAGTTGCATATGTTTTGATTTGTTTCGCTAATTTAATAAATAATTCGATTAATTAATTTCTTATATGTAATGATTTAATCGTGCATTTTCCTATGCAGTAAATTAATTATTACATATCGCAATTACCAATTACTAATTACTGAGAGTCTATTTGGTCATCCGTCTCCGGCGACAGTTCGCTCTCAACTGAGCTCCAGTCACCAGCATGAATGCTTATACCGCGGGCGGCCATATTAGAGCATGTTTAATATATAAAAGGTTGGGATTTGTTTTAGAAAATTAAGGGGATGGTGCATAGAGCTAGGATATGTACATAGAATAAGTAATCAGATTAATTATATAGTGCAATAACTAATTATGCACACTTACACTTTAACAGAGCTACAGAAAGATTGTTGGAAGTTATCGCAAATGGACTATCCTTATTGGATACAATGTAAGCATTTTTAAGTCATTTAGATATTTATGTACTTCGAGAATTATTTTAAAAAATATTAATCGGGAAACAAATAGAGTTATCATGAACATTTATATAGTTATCATTTTGAACAGCAATTAGTTACTAGTACTTAGCTGTAATGGAACACATTCGTTGTAATCGCAATGTGCCTGGATCGCATCATAATCATTTTAGTTGTCTCCGAATACACCAGGAACAAGATTAATATCGCAAGCCTCCTGTAAAAGCTGGAATAATAGCTGGCAACATCAAAATCCTGCGAAGCCTGTAGATCTCCCATGGACCTGACAAGCCGGCTGACATTAAATCCTAGTTGATGAAATATATTTACAGCATTCTCTCGTTGCGATATTATTCAGTCCAGTATCCATACTTCGAGATCGCAGAATAATAATTTATCATGAATTAAGAACTCAGCAATACTTACTTATAACTTCTTGACTGCCCTTCTACATTCCTTTTATTTGATGATTTTTTTTTCCTTTCTAATAATATTAAAATGTTCCTAACAGTGAAAACAAAATGTGCTTATTAAAAAAAATTTCCAAGTTTCCCTATTATTATTGGTACGATTAGAGCCTCTCATTTTACAAGTAAACATGTGGTTTCTTTTCAAACAATGTATCACAAAGAATGATATAGTTCGTTAAACATCGATTCTTAGTGTAAAAATTATCTCCAATCATTACCATATAACATATTTTGGTAACAGTTTCGCTGGCAAAGAGAAAGTTAGCAAAATGGAAATATTCACACAAACTAAAGTCTTTTCAGTAATGCAATTAAACTGGTAACACATATCCTGAAATATTAATTTGAATTGTTTAGTTGGCCAGAAAGAATCCAAAATAAATATAATTAACATGCCTAAATTTCTGATAGAGGTAAAACAAGCATACACAAATTCCCAGATGTTACAGTCTTATGATTTTTTTCTGTAAATTTAAATTTTTTCTAAAAAAAAAAATTCATTTTTATTTTATACACTATATTTCGAACGTAATGTTAATATCATACGATATCATCCAAGTAAAAGGTTAACACTTTATATTATAATAAAATGTTTTTTGCAAATGTCAGGTTGGTCAAGCGGTCTACGTTCTACTTCCTTGTAAGGCAAGCGTTGGTTCGAATCTCGCACCTGATAAATAATTTTCACACCATATATTGAGATATTCGAGATGGTGTCATTCGCAGTTCATCTGTCGTTCGAGTAAGAGCTCTCTTTCTCTGACCGAGTTTGAGCGACGCGTAAACCAATTGATCTGTTGTGAAAACAGTATATAATCGTGCGTTCTGTTCGAATGTTTTCACTTCTTCGGCGATGGCGATGGGAGGAAGATCGTCACGAGTGGAATCACGTAACGATAGACTCTGCTGCAATATGAAGATGCGATCATTGGACGAAGACTTAACCATATGTAGCAGCGTCAGCGACGGCAAAGAATTCCGAAGAGTCGCTAGAAGCTCTACAGGAACAATGATGTTATTATGGAAATACTTTTCCTACAAGACGTAGTGCACATCGACATGAAAGTAGTGATTGCTTGTTCAGTCCAGCCATACAAGGCGTTCCACTATGGTAAATGCGATGCTGTGTTTGCCCGTAGCGATAACCTCTATAAACATGCCAAAACGTGCAATGGTAATGTATATCGTTCATCGGGAATCGATTGCAAGTATCGCAACAAGACATTCTCGAATAGGTCTATCGTTCATCGGGAATCGATTGCAAGTATCGCAACAAGACATTCTCGAATAGGTCTATCGCCAGACAACACGATGGCAGTAACTGTCCATGTGCCATCAACTGCAAGACCTACACATGTGATAATTGTTGTGTACGTGAACAAGCATACCTTGACGGCTTACAGTAAGAATTGCACTATAGAATTCGAGCAAAGCATAAATAATTTTGTTGAATGGAGTACATAATACTACGTATTTTTTAAATAAAGTTAAATTGTATGGAAGACTAACGTTTTTATTCATTCTATCTTCAAATATAAATTTTATCCTAGAATTAAATGAAAAAAAAAACAATAACAGTGGTGTTTTTATTATAATTCGTTTAGTAATAAGTGATTATGAATATAGAGAGAATGATTGAATGACTTAAAAACTTCTACCATGTGAAGGAGATGTAAACAATTTACTAGAAGCAAGAGTGTTGTATGAAATGATGACATAGTTCTCAAGGTTATAAAATTTTTCACATGAGTGTTCGATAGGAATGTTCAGATAGCAGGAGTGATGGGTAGCATCTGGTTGACTACAACTGCTCATATGTAGCACAATAGGTATAAATAACCATTATGCCTCGGAATTCATGTTTAAGGGAGAAATTGCTTTAAATTCCAAAGCATTGAATTTTACAGAACGATTAAGAACAATCTTTGTATGGTTCAAGTAAAAAACAACAAAGGAATATATATATTTTTTGTGGTGATACGCAGTGTTTTATATGATAAAGGGCTACGGAAAAATATCGCATTGCGCGAATTTCTGAAACATAAAATTGTGGACAGAGTTTAAGTCCCTGGTATATACCGATGGTGATTGTTTTATTCACTATGCATAATTTTAATACATAAAACGATAATTCAAATAAATAATTATTAAAATGTAAACATTTCCAATAACATTTTTTGTCTGTTTTTCGAATGATAATATTTAGAAACAACAAAATATGTATATAATGAACTATAATTGTTTCAATATTTATAAAATATTATATTGTAAAACTGTTTTATAACAAAATGAAAATGAAATGAGCGTATTTTAACTATAACTAAACTCTTAACATTAAAATTTACCTTTAAAAGTTTCCATTAAAAATGTTTATCTTCAAATGACATAAATTTCAATGTTTTACGTTTTTCGACACATTATTTTTTTTAATTTTAAGTACATTATTGTGGCATATTTATGTATTCTTTGGTTTATATGACTAATTTTATTTACAAAAAGTTGACATTTAAAAATCGAAAACTGTACATTATATCAACTATTGCTGTATGCAATACTTACCTACATTCGAACATCATATCAATAAATCTAACGACATCAAAACATATTAAATGGTTGAAATTATGCCCTTGATATTATGTAACGGTAATTCTGGCACCAAGGGTCATTTCCAGAATCACATAGCACACTACTGAAGCATATTCTACCCCACAATTTCATAGTGAAATCACATGAGTTAATAAAGTTTTTATGAATAAATTAATAATGGTAATGTTTGATGTTCAATAAATTAACAATTTCAGTTAATTTGGGATTATTTTTATTTTATAATACTTGGGCATGTATTATTTAAAAAATCTGTCCTGTAATTAATTCTGGTGTTTAGAAATGATCCTTGCTACTATTTAATGAAACAAACAATACCTTGAGTTGAAATGAGAAGTTGATGGTTGGAATTTATTAACCTTGTCATTGGGTTTTTAACTCGACGTTAAATCGCCGTATACAATTTATAATTTTCGAACCGTATACCTGCATATTTCCCCGTTGGACATACTTCAATTGTCGATATTAATGCAAGGATTACTGATACTCTCAGATTATGTGATGCACGTAAAATATGGTTAGCAGGTTATCAGAAATGACTTGGCAAATGGTGCTGACACGGCCGCGCTCGGATTTCTCATGTGCTCGACGAAGTAGCACGACGCCTGGTCAAGATCAGGCTGGAGTTACAAAGGCGAAGCTCTGTACACGAGGCGTCAGTGTGGCACAGCTCGCGGACATGTTGATTGCCGGGTGCTGTCTCAGGACGTCGCTGTTGGTGCGCCTCGCGTATTGCGCGGTGTACGCGGAGGGCGCCAGGATACTGGCGAGACACTCATTCCCGTCGCTGAGTTACCAGCTGGTGTGCCGAGCCCTCCCCAAGGAGCTGGCCAGAAGAGGTCACCAGAGGGTGGTTGTCACCCCTGATCCCATCAACGACCCCCACCTTCCCCAACTACACCGAGGTCGACATCTCACGCACATCTCACGCACGCAGATGTGTGCGAGACCGCGATGGCCAACGAGAAGCTACAGGCGATGATCAACCACAATAACGCGCGGGGGGACACTTCGACCTGATCTTTATAGAGAGGCTGGTCACTCCATGCATGGCTGCGTTCGCACACAGGTTTAACGCTCCGATTATCGGCTTGTCTTCTTCGCTGCCTTGTCATGGATGTGTTGCACGACTCCGTGGGAAACCCCACCAACCCATCATACATTCCTGAACTTCCTTTCCCATACACGGACAGGAACCATACGTTCTTCGTCCTCCTGATCACGACTATTTTCCATCTGAGGTTCAGCTATTTCTTCTACAGAAGTGTTATACCCAGACAGGATTTAATAGCTAAGCGTTTCTTTGGACCCCGACGCCATACCTAGGGGATCTGTTTAAGTAAGTAAGCATGTTATTTGTGAACTATTCGGAGTGCTTCCACACTCCAAGACCAAATGTTCCGGCTATTGTGTATGCGAATGGGTTTCACATCAACCTACCGAAAGGACTTCCTTAGGTATGTACAACGGAAAATTATTTTCTTAGCTGCTATTTGATGATTATTTATGTGCAAATAGTTTAGTATAAGACACGGCTTAAACGGTCATTAATAGTTACAATAAAATTATAGGTGCATGAATTTAACTCTCCTCTTCTTGCTAATTACTAGTAGTATTACTGTGGTGCAGGGAAGGTATGGCTGTTCACATAACACTAAAATCGGCTCTCAAGTCCTCGATGTTCAGAGCCACCCAAATCTCTTCAGTCACTCATGGTACACTGAGCGATTTTGAAACCCATCTACTTGTATTCTTTATCCATACGTAAAACTAACATTGCCATTGGCCTGTTCACTTTATTTATGTGTCGATCAAGTGAAACTGTGAAATAACTTTGATGTAAATATTCTACGTGATGATTCAAACAACTGGGTCATTCAATTTGCCCATTAAAATACACGCAGGTAGGGACAGCGACATTATTCAAAGGTCGATTTCGAAAGTGCTCAACGATTCGTGAACAGCTTATATATCTAATTCGTCATATCTCATAAATATAGAGTAATATTGAGAAATGGGGCAAACTCCAAGATAAGATCACTGAGAGGATAAGGAGCAAAAAATTCATATGGGCATATGTCTGGAAATTCATGATTTCTATGCTACAGATATTTATTAACTTATCATTCCTGCACAGTACATTGCTTCAGTTTCTGCACATCCGGGATGGGCTCCGTACACACGACACCTTTCGTGTGCCTTAATGGGTAGAAATCCAACTGATTGAGGCCTGGCGACTGGGCGGGCCACGCAACAGGACCACCTCGTCCGAACCATCGATCAGGGAAGATGCTGTCGAGATGCCTCCACATCTGCTAATTTGTCACAGATATTTCGGTGTCACAAATTTATCTGTGACGAAGTCTTTGAAGTATCTGTGACTGAGATATCACGTAATGACAGGTTCACAGCCTGCGAAACGTACTGTGACAAGCGAAGCAGATTCTTTCGTCACAGTTTATTCAAGCTGCACGTGACATATCGCAGTTTCACCGCTAGTATTGAATGTTTAGCAATGCGGCTGAGCATTTTTTTTTTTTTTTTTTTTAAGGAATTATTCAAAGACTAACCATAGCTTCTGTTTAAAATGGTAATAAATCACTTCACATGAATTCCTTGACTTTCACTTTTCATATGTTTGATCCGATCTACTATATTTTTGTAGTCAGTCTACAAAGCATTCGATGTTAATAATTACAACACAATATATTTAATATCCATATACTTTTATATTATTTTTGGCACACAGAATATTGACACGACTGAGTTGTAAACATCGTCTGGCTCATTTTCTAACCCCCGCCACACCTTTTCATTTGCGCTCTCTAATCAGTACCATTCAAAATCTTATGACTAACATGTATACGAGCTAAACCAGTATTTCTCATTAACATCCGTTACATGTTACTGTTCACCGTCACTACCTGCTACCGATAGCTATTATTATTGAGTACCTGGTTTTTATGGATATGCTGTAGGCCGCGTCCTTTCTATCCGCCACCTTAATTTTTCTCGGGTACCTGTTATTAACTGTATACAGGGTTAGAATTTCTCGCTAACTCTATGTTGCTCATACTAGAGATGGCGACCGTTACGATTTTCAGCAACCGTTCCGGAAAGTTATGGTTCATCAAATTGAACTGTACTTTTTAAACGTTCATTTCGGAATGGTTCATATCGTACCCGGTGTCAGACGAGTTCTGTATTGAATCGTTGTTTTAGTAATTAGAGAGGGAAATACACACATTACACAAACAAATCACGAGTAAATTAATGTATTGCTGTTGTGATGTAATCGTTGTTTTAGTAATTAGAGAGGGAAACACACACATTACACAAACAAATCACGAGTAAATTTATGTATTACTGTTGTGATGTAATCGTTGTTTTAGTAATTAGAGAGGGAAACACACACATTACACAAACAAATCACGAGTAAATTAATGTATTACTGTTGTGATGTAATCGTTGTTTTAGTAATTAGAGAGGGAAATACACACATTACACAAACAAATCACGAGTAAATTAATGTATTACTGTTGTGATGTAATCGTTGTTTTAGTAATTATAGAGGGAAATATACACATTACACAAACAAATCACGAGTAAATTAATGTATTACTGTTGTGATGCGACCGCAACTACTCCTTCAATGGATGTACGAAAATATATCATGAAAAGAATATAATTCATCCTTCTGTAATTTTGTAACAATTCAAATTATCACAAAAACTGAGGATAAACAATAATTTTTCCTAATTTCTTACACTGTAATTATATTGTATTTACTTTTTAAGACCATAATATATCCCGTTATTCAAATTGCATCGCACAGAAGAATTATGTCAACAGGCAAACTGCAAGATAAATGTTCCGAGAAAAATAATTACATGTTCTGGCATATATCATCCTTGCTGGTAAGTCTCAGCGAAACATTTTAACTTAAAACATACTACTGTTGTGGTGTTCGTGTACCGATGAAACGATTTACTGGAAAATTATTCACATTTCTTTTTTCCACTATGCGTTCACAATAGTTCCGATATTGTAGGTAGTTAAGTTCATTCGCCGGAACCGTTCGCGAGTTCACAACGAAGAGCGATTCCCTCTCCGAAACGGTTCATTCGCCGGGCGGAACCTTTCACTAGTTCAAAACAATTCTAAACGGATATCGATTCTGTCTCCGAAACTGTTCATTCGCCGGATCCGTTCGCGAGTTCACAACGAAGAGCGGCTCCGTCTCCAGAACGGTTCATTCGCCCGCCGGAATCTTTCACTAGTTCAAAACAGTTCGAGACGGATATCGATTCCGTCCCGCCGGAATCATTCACTAGTTTAAAACAGTTCGAGACGGATATCGATTCCGTCTCAGGAACGGTTCATTCGCCGGAACCGTTCGCGAGCCTGGAACAGCGAACAGTTCCATCCAATTGCCGGAATCGGCAAATCAGTGTACTTAAATAATTATCGTGGTATACAAATTTTCAGGCGTGGTTTTAAATTTTTATTACTTATTATAAGTTAATAACAAAAAACAAAAGGAAATTTCGTGTGCAATTTTTTGTACGGAAGTGGTGAAATAGTATGGTGTACTGGTGGAACCGTTCATTTTTCTTGCTCGGAACTCTAGTTCCAGTTCATCCCTCGGAACCGTTCCGTGAAATATTCCCCAACCCTAGCTTATATTCGCCTGATAGTTGAGTCCGCTTTGCAAGTATTTACAGTAACTGTTTTCAGCTGTCGTTTTATTTAAGATGTTCTCCTTTTAGACCGAAACTATTTACTAAAAATGAACGTGTTTGTTGTAAAGTTTCAAAGTAGGGTTTAAGTTCTGATGTAAACTCTGCTGTGTCAGTTCTCGTAGCTGGTATTCTTTCAAGAAGTGTGGGAATTCCCTGGAACCACATACCACCATGTATTTCAAGTTCTCCTGGTAGGACAGTGACAATAGGTGGCAGCTTCCCGGTCGGGTATTATTTATTGATTATTTTGATGATGCTGGAGGTGGGGTGTAAAATAACAGCTACGGGATATTCATAAAATGAGAAGTTAACTTCAAAAAAAACATTTTTTGAAATTGTTGGCTAATATAAGGTAAAAAATTACTCTCATAATGGATACTTTAGTGATGTTGATGGTAAATAAGTTCAAAATAAAGTTAAAAATTGTACACGTAATATTTTCGCGCCCGTAAATATTATCGCGAGTAGTATGTTGGATACTACTATTAGGCGGTAGGAACAAGGTACGAAATGATATCGCACGAGTGTCGAGTAACATGCGAGTTCCACATATGATTGTTCCTGCTTCATGGTACAAGTATCAGTAACAGGCAAGGGGGGGGGGGGGGTGTTAATAGGTATAATCACAATACTTTTATCAGTAATAGGTATTGAAAATACTTCCCATCTGTACTAACGTGAAATTTTTCAATGGGGAAACAGTACCACAGAAAATGACAAAACTTCACAAATGGGACCTTTATTATAAATTTCACGTAAATACCGATATTTTCAAATCAACACTGGCAATGCAATGATATTATTTCAAGAGACGCTCAGATACATTACGAAGGAAGACTTCTTAGCACTCCACAATGTAAGTATCTCTGGTTTGAACTTTAATTATCAACTGCATCACTGGGTGCGTCGTACAAGACGCTTTAGTTCTCTTGACCCTTTTGTTGTCAGAAATGTAAGATGTATCATAAATACATTCAAGCAGCATTTAATGAATACATTACCACGTACATGTGTTGGTACATTCAAGTGGGTAAATGGCATAATGACTGGATGCAGTGTGGCTATATTCATAAAGAGAAACAATTATATTTGTGGGGCTCGTCGAGCGTGGGCAAGACTAGTTGTTGCAATAGGATTTAGCAAGGAGCAGGAATGCTTCATCCCGATGTTGGGAAGTTTGCGTTTCAAGATCTCGATGAAAGATATTATGACGTTATAGTCTTTGAAGAGTATAGCCACGAATATAATTGTGATAGTTTCGTTAAAAGATTATGCGAAGGTATGTCAGTTCGCCTCCCAGTGAAAGGTGGTTTGGGGAATGTAAATTATTGGGAGGAACCTATTTGGTTTATTTCTAGTGATCTTTACACTGTTACAATTGTGCCAAATATATATTTGGTTATGGTGACAAAATCGCAGATATATGTCACAGAGATTTTTGTGTCATAGTAACAGTTGTTCCAGATACGTGAAGATATCGGTTAAGCTCATCTCTACTTACCTTAAAATAGGAATTTCTTTACTATGTAATTCCTGCTTGTGCACTGTCAGTCTGAATAGACTGTTATAAGGCCGAAATTGTAACGGATTCCCGTGACTCTAGTACAGACCTGGCATGGGGACTGCACAGGAGTTCCCCACGTTAGTTGACTTCAACCAGAGAGGCCATCCAGCGGAACCATGAGGAGGTGTCAGTTCCCTAAAACTGACAGAGTCTATTGGCTAGGGGACAACTAGCCGTTTCCGCAACAATTAATCTGTTTGGCCTCGGATACTAGAACTGGCAATAGCTCTGACACATTCTTGCCCAGCGGCTCTCATATACTGAATGAGCGCCTGATTTACAGCAGAATGACTCTGGCAAGGTCCTCCTCACAAGCTGGAGATGGGACACGCTTTCTTCAGGGATCGGTTGGCCAATTAAGCCCTCGCAGACATAGCAAACTCAGGTTTCAGCTTGGCTTCACTTACCGCCCGAGCCCACCGACCAGGCACATCCAGCTGGAGAGGGACAGCAGTTAATTACAGACTAGGTACTCAACCTTGACATAACTTCAGGCGAGAAAACGAGCACCATTCTGGCTACAACACCCGGACAAGAGTCGTAGTTGCTCTCGCTACCAGAAGCTACTGCAGCAGAAGAGAAGTGCGGCTGTTAAGGTCACGCTGTTGTGCGTGCAGGTCATCCAGGAGTCCCTGGACAGTGCTCCGAAGGGCGCCATATACCTCAGCCGCGGCAGCAACCTGAGGAGTGATATACCTCAGCCGCGGCAGCAACCTGAGGAGTGACCATCTGACTGCAGAGATGCGCAGTCTCTTCCTGGAGACATTTCCTGAGCTGCGTGACTACCACGTGCTGTGGAAGTGGGAGTCTGACAACCGCAGCAGGACATACTGCGCGAGAATACCTGCACCCTCTCACCATTAGAAACTGCTCTGTAATATAATGACTGATATTTACTTTAAGGAAGGTGTACCTGGACTGCCTGACCAAGGCAGCATTTTAAACGAAAACAAAATCTACTCGGAGATGCATTCTTACTTGGCAAAGAGGCTGTCAATGTTCCATTCTATCGCCTGTCTTTACTCAGAATTGGTTGGTATACGTCGATAGTAGGTTATCTTGAAGCTCACGACCGAAAAGAGACTCTGTTACGTTTAGTCTTCCTGGAAAATACTACTCCCGATTTAATATGGAATTTATAAAACCAACTTATTGCCTTTTAAAACTTTACGGTATTTATCACAATACAAGCTTAATAAGTAACTATAATTAAAAAGCGCCTTCCAGGCATTTCCGTCACCAACCGAGGGCATGAACAAGTTTTTAAGAACCTAGTTTTCAGTCGCTTCTTACAACTACTACTCAAAATACATGCTTCCCATATTAGACATTTTCAGCCGGTTTCGTCACCAATTTTGCTCGGCGTCTTCCTACGTCTACTTTTACTTTCCTTATATTTTTGACAAAACCGGTACTCTGCTTTCTAGTGTCCTTCTTTGATGTTCTCATCACTTCTCTTATAGTTCTGTCCATATATCGGGTTTACATTTCTTATCTAATAAGGTGACTGCGATTCAGGAAAGAAGGTAGAGTAATGACTGGAATAAATCGAAATGTGAGAAAAACTACAGAATATAAACTGTACGACTTAATTAATGTATGTAGTAATCCAATGCCCTCCATACTTCCGAATAACTACATATTATGCACCTCAGTCACTTCCTAGGTGAAAAAAAAAGTATTATATAGAACGTGCCTTTTTGAATTTCCTTGCCGCATAGGAGCCACATTTCTTCTGAAATTTGATTGAGATTACTGTGACTCTTTGGAAGAAATTTGATGCAGCAGGTGCAGATTATTTATTTAGTAAAACTTACTAATTCTGTGGACTATATAAATGGCCATTTATTTCCCAATGAACCACATCAAAACAATTGGCTGAATATACTATACTCCTATGAAGTGACATCTTTATGATTTTTTGTAATAATTTTTCTCGAACATGAAAAAATTTGTTTCTGTTTTTAGATCACCCGAAAGTGAAAGTTTTCATCACGCAAGGAGAGCTACAGAACACTAAGGAAGCAATACAGATGAGGTTCCCGATGCTAGGCATTCCTTTCTTTGGTGACCAAGACTACAACACGAAATTAGCAGAAGATAAGGGAGTGCCACTTCGTCTGGAAGTGAACGATCTCGCTAACACAACATTACTTGCAGCACTCAAGAAACTTATTCAGGAAAATAGGTTTGGAGGGTTGCCAATAAATTATTTTATTGATGTAAAAACGTTATGTTTCTTCTTTGAGAATTATGTTAATTGTACCACCTTATTACACTGCTGGAGAGACCGGAGAGTTTTATAACTACAAGTTCAAACTTGGTATGATAGTTTCTTAAATCGGGAGGTGTGTGTAATAATTTCATCACTATTAGTAAATGTCCACTCCATATCATTCGCCAAATATCGCTAATACACGAAAATTGGCATAATCAGCTTTACTTTGTGAAGATACACATTGCCATGAATCACATACTGTAGGCTAAGTAATAACGTTAAAGGGTAGATGAAAATGGGCAGAATATATGCTTAAGTGTCAAAAGCCACAGTAAAGCTGCCTAGTATTGAGCAAAACACTCTCTAGCCAGGTTAAGTACGGAAACTCTATGCGAAATCGATTCCACTAGAGGTCAGAACACCTCAGGACAGATCTTGCCCTGTGACGTGTGTAACTTCCCACAGCTCCGTGTTATTCGCAACCACACTGTCTTGAGTGCAAATTGAACTCTCCATCAAAACCTACAAATGCTCGATTTGGTTTCGAACGTGGTGACCGCATCATTGGTCGTAACTCTCCATAAAGCGTCTCAAAACCAATTCTGAAAAACATTGGCTGATTACATTGTGCGTTATCCTGTTGGAATACTCACTAATTTTTCTGGTGCGTTAGGCAAGCAGAGCAATATACCGGCCACCAGTAAAGACGAAGATCAGAAAGACAACCAGAACAAACCTGTTATGTGAATTCGCCTGTGTTCAGAACTGAGGCACAATCATCACGCACTGGGTCTTGTTTATAACTGGAGCCGTAACCAATGAACAGCTTAAAACAACCGTAACGTAACTCATCAAGCCACACAGTATTTTTGCCAGTTACCTACAGGTCTCATTTTGCAACATACGTCACATGTTCGCTTCAGTCGCTGTCCAATGATGTGTTAAGAGGACACTTTGATGGTTCCTCTGCTCCCATAGTCCGTAGATGCAGTGATATCCTAATGTATGTGTATAAATTATAATCTGTACGGTACATGAATGTGATTTTAGACAGTGTGAATCTTATGCCACCATGGACAGTTATTGACATACACTACCGGTCACAATAATTCAGTACTTGAATTTAGCCTTTGCGCTGTACTCCATAGGTCGTGATTCCCTGTACGCATGTAACATTGTAAATAAAAAAAATTGTAATATCCGCACAACTTCGAGAACTAAATGTCACATCCGTCTATCACCCACTGTATATCCTTTACGAAATCCGATGTACACCTTCACATGATGTCATGACGTTTTTGCATATACTCGTGAGATATTTATTATATTAAAATATGGTTGTACTACATGGCATTAAATATACGGAGTGTTATGTTATCCCTTAACTTCAGAAGCTACAGCTTCGAACATATTCATACTTACATTTATGAATGTGTTATTACTTTCTTAATCAGCTACTAAATTAATTTCTTTGGGAGTATAACATATGTTTACTGGTGGCAGGTGATGTATGATTGGTGAACTGTTACGAAAAAAGTAGTCGGCGAATAGTGGCAGAAAAATCCACTCAGTGCACTCAAAAATAATAAATATCCTTTGTTCAAAATGGGCAATTTTTACAAAATTTATTTCATACAAAACTTTGCAATATTCTCGTTTTTTTTTTTTAAATGCTTCGGGACCACCACTAGTAAGTCTTTGTGAGTAGGTAAGCTTCAATTATTTTCCTCGGACTATGAATCCTTACTGCTATATAAATGGGAAAGTGTGTTTGTTTGTTTGTTTGTCCTTCTTTCACGTCAAAGCGGAACAACAGATCGAAGTCATTTTTTGCACAAAGATAGTTTGAGGACCGGAGAGTGACATAGGCTACTTTTCATCCCGTGAAAATATCTAATTTCCTTCAGGAAAATTCTTAGATTAAGCTTTTCTTAGGATTCATTGCTGCATAAAAAAAACATCGCTGAAAAAATGTTTCGTCATTTCTCCTTTCTATTTTGTCTATGCCTGTAAACCTTTCCTTCCAAAACGCCTTAGTGGTCCAGTCGCTAGCGTTATTCCAAGTGGGGCCGAGATGATAGATATATAACAAGTGGGGCCACAGTAGCTCAGTGGCTAGAGCAACCAATATGGGGGCCGCAGAAGCTCAGTGTCTAGAGAACCCAATAAAGGGGCAGCAGAAGCTCAGTGGATAGAGAACCCAATAGTGGGGCCACAGCAGCTCAGTGGGTAGAGCACCCAATAGTGTGGTCGCAGTTGGTCAGGGGCTAGAGCACCAAATAGTAGGGTGGCAGTAGTTCTGTGGCTAGAGCACCCAATAAAGGGGGCCGCAGTAGCTCAGTGGATAGAGAACCCAATAGCGGGGCCACAGCAGCTCAGTGGGTAGAGCACCCAATAGTGTGGTCGCAGTTGGTCAGGGGCTAGAGCACCAAATAGTAGGGTGGCAGTAGTTCTGTGGCTAGAGCACCCAATAAAGGGGGTCGCAGTAGCTCAGTGGATAGAGAACCCAATAGTGGGGCCACAACAGCTCAGTGGGTAGAGCACCCAATAGTGTGGTCGCAGTCGGTCAGGGGCTAGAGCACCAAATAGTAGGGTGACAGTAGCTCTGTGGCTAGAGCACCCAATAAAGGGGGCCGCAGTATCTTAGTGGCTGGAAAACCTAATAGTGCGGCCCCAGCTGGTCAGAGGCTATAGAACCCAATAAAAAAAAGTAGCTAGATAAATTCAAATTTCTAAATATCATGCTAACATAAAACATGTGCGAAGCTATGGCAGCGTGTAATTTAATAACTCCATTAAACCTGAAAGGAAAAATATTAGTATTTTAAACATAAAACCTTAATGAAATTATGGTGGACTTTATTATAATAACTTTACTAAAATATCATGCAGTCGAAATTTAGATGCACCGCGATTATGTAACCCGACGAGGCTTAGTGTTAAAAAAAGTAATTATTTTTACCCCATAAACACGCGAGTGGAGCTTCGGGTAAAAGCTAGAAATATTATATATATGTATATATATGCACACACACACACACCAAAAATAATCATAAGGTAGTGTCTAAATTACAATTAATGTTCTACTTTCATTGCAAATAATTAAAAGTTTATACATAATTGACAGCTCTAACAAATCATTTGGGTCTACATAGAATTGCGGTATTATCATAAAACTACAGTCAAATCCTGTCCAGGTTGTCCTGTATCATAACCAGGTTTGTGCTGGTACACGGCATATGAAAATTGTAACATCGTTTTAATTCGTGGAAAATCCTCCTGAACAAAATTCAAATAATAATGTTTTCCTCTTCCAGCTACCGAGAGAACATGGAGCGCTTATCGGCGCTGTCGAACGACCAAATAACGACGCCCATGGAGTGCGCAGTCTGCTGGATGGAGTATGCGCCACGTCGCAAAGGAGCGAAGCAGCGGTGGACATGCCGTGGTACACATACCTCCTGCCGGACATGGTCCTGTTATTCCTGACAATTGCGGCACTGGTCATCGGCCTGTTGCTCACAGCTGTGAGATACGTGCTCAGGAAAATGAATCTGAAATTTTCTCAGGAAGAGAAGAAGAACTATGTTATTTGCACGATCGTATATTATAAACGAACTCTACGTTTGTTCACACTGTATTTAAAATTCTTAATAAACTCAAATTTCCTCTGCTGTTTCATTATCATCGTAACCAAACCCTTTTAGGTTTCACGTAGCTAATCAATTCCAAAGTACATAAAGTGTTATGCGGAAACTTACAAATAATAATTTTACAAATAATAAAACGAATAAATATTATTAAGTAAGTTTTCGCGAAACTTTTTTAAGTTTTCAAAGGATTTTATGTCCCACGTATATCTGAGAATTGTGCACTGTTCAGTGTGCAAAAACCGTAATAAACGTATAATCACGATTTCCTAATTGATTGCCTCATAATTATAATAAATTTATCTTTACCACCTGTCATCTATATTCGAATATGTTAATTGTTGTTAGATTATTTGCTGGCAAATAATTCAAGTGAAATTTTCCAGGGCTGGGAGGGAGTTATGCTTTTATTTAAACTGTGTGTTATTTAAATATAATATTAAGATACGTGAATATATTTTATAATTTGTTGTGGTTTTGATTTTCCGAGATGCGTAAACACGCGCGAAATTTGAGGACACTGAACGATCTATTTGCCATTCTTCGCTTTGTTTATGAAAACATGCAACATATTTGTGTTCCGGTAGTATCTTTTACAACCATCAGATATGTTGCAAACGTCGTAAAATTGGGCCATATGCAGGGTTTCATTATATACTTGTTTATGTATTTGTAAGACGGAATATGACTGCACTGATATTATTTTCATTGGCACATTAATTATGTTAATTGGTGTATAATATCACTGTTCGCTTAAATTTCATTTTTATTTTATCTAAAACACATTCATATGTCTTTCCAGTCAGTTATTTTTACAATCTGTTTAGAAGACCATAGTATATGAGCAGTCATTGATCCGTTGCCATGGTAACTAAGTTTTGTGTTGAGTGATTCTGCCTCTAGCTCTCTCGTGATTGGTTAGTTGTAGACGGCGTTATTTAGTTAAATGTTTGAACGGAATTTTTAGCCATGTTGGTGTTCGAAGGCAGGACGCTAGCCCACGTGTGCTCTGACACGCAGGGTTTTTAGTTCGATTATATTACAAGGACGCGAGTTCGAACCTGAAAACTGGCCGTCCCGAAGGAGACGAAGGCGCGGGGTAAACCTGAGGAAGTAGCTGGCGTGTATCGGTCGCCGCCAGCATACATTATCAGGATAATTAATTCCGAACTACCGCGTGCGCTAACATGTGCTGGGACTGTAATGGCAGCTAAATATGGGGAGCCCGCGATGAGAGCGAGTGAGTGAAGAGATTTGGGCCGCTCTTAACATCAAGGTCTTGAGAGCCGATGAGGGCGATTAAGGCGGGACTGGAGCAGCGCTGGAGTGAAAGGGCGGGACAAACGGGAGAGCCCTGAGAAAAACCCGCCGATCAACGTCATCGTCTTGCACGATTCCCACATGCGAGAATCCGGAGTGGCCCGGCCGGGGATTGAGCCCGGTTCGCCTTGGGTGGGGCGAGCAGGCTAACTGCTCAGCCACCGTGTTCCCCCCCCCCCCCAATCACTTTCCTCCGCAATGATAGGTTCTGCCTCATCCCGGTGAATGCGATTGACAACGAGATCACCAGGAACGCCTAGAACTTCGAGAATTCTTATTTTTTAATTATATTCAGCTAAGTTTAAGAACTATTTTATTATGAACGGAGACGAAATAATTTGTTTTCTTTTATAAAGTTGAACTGGCACCAAATTAATTTAACCACGAACACCTTGTAACATAGGATACCACTCTTAAAGCACTGAGCTAGTCTGGATCAAAGAAACAAACCAATTTATTTATTTTCCTGGAATTTAGAAATCTTAATTGCCAAGTCTAAAGTAAAACTGAACACATAGTCACGAGAGAGACTAGTGTTGCTGAGGCCTCACTTGAAACCTAGACTCTAGATTTATTGCATTATTCACTTCACGAATCATCTGATTAAAACAAAGCTAATTAAATTCTAAATTTTTCTGTCCACATCTCTGCTGAGTCATCATTCAAAGTAGCAGTAGATGTTTTCCTAGCGATTATTTTTGGTGTTTTGCATTTGAATTTCTGTTGTGTTATTGATGAGTGTTCTTCTGTCGCATAAGTTATTTAAATATGTGATACGCTGCGTCTCTCTACAGGGGCCTAACTACCTACATCCTCACACATAAGACATCCAAGTTAGTAGGACGCGACAATTTATTTACATGCCCTCTTTTAAGCGTCATTTTGTAAGATAGCATCATAGCATCATATACATAATTAAATTTATATGTAATATCTAGGGAACCAGTGAACCGATTCCAAACCAATTTTGTACTCAAGTAGCGACACGGTAAGCCGTGCAATCTTATATGTTATGAGTAGGTCAGGCCTTTTTTTTAATGTGGCAACATTAAAAATTTACGTTAGTAGGTTTTATTTATATTATAACAATTTATCTAAATTCATCCAAACTTGTGTGTTGACAGTATAAATTAGGAGCATAAAATATATCTATAAGAGCTTCTTTTACATGCATTTTCATAAGATAAGTATCAGATAAGAAAATATTACATTTATGCGCAATTTCTGGAACCTATCAAATAATTCCAACCAGATTTTTTTTTTCGCAAGTAATGCTACAGTAAGTCATGTATATTTAAATATTTCAAGTGACTCGCATTCTCTTTTCTTTTAAAATTATTGCCATGTAAATGTTTCAGGTTTGTAAACCTTGTCTACCAGAATATTATACTGGTCACATTAAGTTGTTGCTCTTAATCCTACCTCCGCAATGCAGTTGGTTCTATTCCAGCTTGTAGTACGAGGATTTCTGGGTTCTGTGCCACTTTATTTGTTGGCACACGTTGTTTCCTAGTAATTATGTTGTTTGGTGAATTTTGTTTTTTCCTTTTGTGGCGGTTTCAGCCTGCACAATGCAGAGATATCTTGTGTGTCTATGTTGGCTCAATGTAGATGTTAATTTGTAATAAAAGAGACTCGCCCTGATACGTCTGAAAACGTGTAATAATTTGCACGACCGAAATCTATAATCGTAAGAACGCTAATGTCAACGTAATCAGGTGTACCAGATGCCAGCTCGCCTGTGCGCCCATGAACATGAACGCAGCTGCTGCAATGTGACAACAGTACGTTAATTTTCGTGTTTCTAATATCTTGATTTTTTTTTAGGGCCTATGCGTCTTAATAATCGATTCCCTACAATATTTTATGGCATTAAAAATACTTTTTAATGCCCAGGCCAGGATTTGAACCTGCGGACACTGCACGACTCCTGGGTGATTCATGCAATTGCAGATATCAATTCAGCCCTCTAAAATCAGCGGGGTAGTTCCGAACTGTGTATAGTAGTATTTATGAATTTTCAGCCTGATGCATGGCAATTTTGCTATAGTGTATGTAAGTCAAAAACATAAATTACAATTTAGGAAGTATATTGAAGAAAAAAAAAAAAAAAAAAAAAAAACCACTGCGAAAAATAATTCTGAGTAGACTGTAACACTGCTACAGAATTATTTGAAAGTTGGTGCGTATGCAAATATATCGAACGGGTTGTCTAAGATATGTACATGTCTGCATGCCTCGGCTATTGGGAATATAATTTCTGTTAAAATATTCCAAATAGAGAGCCAACCAAATAATTACGAGTCTATATTAAAAACACCTTAAAATTCAACATGGCAACTGATACTAGAACAAGTTATTAAAAATCATAGTATTCACTTTCTGTTATGTTAAATATATTCAGTAAAATTCAAGATCATTGACCAAAGCAGTTATTATCCTCGTGAGAACCAAATCTCCAAGTAATGTCCTACAATGAAATTAATATTTCCAACTCTAAACGCTAGAACTAATGAACTTATCCTAAAATTACAATTGAAAATTTAAACCATGACTACGCCAATCAGAAGGACTGTCGTTGCACATCCGCCAAAATCACCAGGACTAACAGCGCGTTATACGAAATAGGCGTAAACACATATTTAAGTGAGCTGTTCGTGCATGCTAAAACTTATCTGATGATGAACTGTGTGGTAGCTCCGCCGTGCCGCCGCGTGCGGTCGTACCAGGTGATAAGACGTCCTGACATCACTCTGCAAACCAGGACTCCAGCCGTCGAACCCAGGACTGGAACGCTGGTCGGCGCTGATGTAGGCGGATGCTCCCCTGACCTCTGGACGGCGTACTATTCCGTTGATCTGTATGGGGACGTCAGCTGGTCCTGGAACTGTTGCCTCTCGAAGCAGTCTCTCAACTTATGTCGTACTATCGTCAATCTTAGTCGGATTCCACTGACGAAATCATATTCTTCGGGCTAGTTATTTTCCTGTTACGGTTATTTTCTTCTAAGCGTCAGTTTATCAAATATTATTTAACATTTCTTCTTTTAATACCTAGTTGTTTCAAACTATTTCCATTTGACAAGTTTGCAGATATAAATCTTTAATAATCTTGGATTAAGTTTCACATCATTCCGTCAAGGTCACTTTCAAAATAGATTTGTAAAGCTCTATTTTACTGACTGTTCCTAACAAAACGAAATTTTGTTATTTTCAACTGGCGTAGAGTGATTTAACGAGAACATTATAACAACTATTCAATAACAAAACAATTTCACTGGCATAGACAAACTCGTGAATCGGTTGTAACAATATTGCACACTACGAAACAGTACAACTGTTAAAATTAATACCCTTACATGCTAAATTTGTGCGAAACAGTTCACACGTCAAACACTTGCGAAATTTACGTTAAATCAAGGACATTCATAGTATTATCACAACATTTGTAAAATTGAAGTGTTACAAGACTATAATACCGCAAACCCGCGCCTTAAGGTTTTTTTTTTTTTTTTTTCGGTCCATACCCATGTGCTATAAAACGAAAATAAGTCTCAACGTTAACATCCCGTCTCTCAAGACCTCGTTAACAACCGCCCAAATCCCTCAACTCAGTCTCTCAACTATAACATCCCGTACAAGTGCACCCAGGCGATTACTCATCTACGGAAATATATCGGACTTTACACCAGTCTGGCGTGTTATCTGGACCCTTTTCAAAACAATATGAACGAAGGTTAAAGCAGGCTGTCGACTGGCAACAGAACGCCTCTGCGAATTTTTTTTTTCTATGGACCTTTTAAAAAACAACGATTATAGGCTATTCACGGTAAAGTGAGCACTTTTTAAGGCCCTGCTAATTTATTCCTTTCAATTTATTTATATGTTCCCACCAATCTTCAATATACACATTGCCATGTATCTAATAAACATACTGTATACATTTCACCACCCTTCAAAGTTAATGCCTTTAGCTCAACAATTAATATTTATTAGTGGTTGGAAGGGCCTTAAAAAGTGCTCACTTTACCGTGAATAGCCTATAACAACGGTAAAATGATCACATTTGAAAGCCTTGCTAAAGATCTACTTGAACGGACATCGTGTCATCTTCCGCCCTGTGCAAAATTAACATTGCCATGACCTGCGTCACTTTATTCGTGCATCGGTCGAGCGCAACTGTGAAAATTATTGCAAATAAAAAAAAATTGTGCAAATCTGCTCATTCTTACACTTTAAGGCATTCAAATAATACAGGAAATGAATGAAATAATTTAAGTTACCACAAATGGTTACCCGACACGTTTTATTCGACGTTAAGATATGGAACTACTTTCCATTCATCGTTGCCAACTTTACTGGGCGCATGTCACTCAGTTCTCCCGTTAAAATATGCAGGTAGGGGTGGTAACTCTTTTCTAAGGTTGATTTCAAACGTGCTCACTTTACCAAGAACAGTCTATAACACAGGGGAAAGGCTGTTCACGGTTAAGTGAGGTAATTTGAGATCAACCTTTGAAAAATGTCACTGCTCCTACATGCATACATTTTAACGGGCGAACTGAGTGACACGTGCCCAGTAAAGTTGGTAACGATGGATGGAAAGTAGTTCCATATCTCAACGCCGGATAAAAAGTGGTAGGCAACCATTTCTGATAATTTAACATTTTAAATTATTTCTTTCGCTTTCTGTTTTCTTTTAAATGTATCGAAGTTTAAAAATGAGCAGATTTGTAAAATATTTAGCTTTCCAATAATTTCACAATTTCACTTGACTGACGCATGAATAAAGTGATGAGGCCTATAGCAATGTTAATCTTACATAAGGAAGCGTACACAACGTGCATGCTATCCAAAGTGCCCATTCATTTTACCGTGAATAGCCTACACGAAGTAACATTTCTGTTACTCCGCACGACAAAGGGGTTAGGGGATTTATGGTTGCTGATTCATGCTGTAGTCCGAGATGATAGAGCACTGAGGAAATTTTTGACGGAAAGACTGCCTGGAATAAAGCCGGGTTATTATTGCGATAACAGGATATTACAATTGCAGGATGCACTGAATGACGGGGGGGGGGGGGGGGAAGAGGGGGGTAGCAATGATATATTAATAGTTAATCAACTACCTGTTTAGAATCATATTATAACACTGGGATTGTCCCACCTTGCGTTGAGTGCCGTGGCTGTTGCACTAACTGCTGTCAGGACAGCTGGTCTCTGGAAGGCCGTGTCCACATTCGGCCGTTCTTGGGGACGCGTCCGAAACTCGGCGTCACGCGACGCCGCATTGACGCGGTCCGAGATCTACAAATGCGTTGTCCGAAGTGAGCTTTCAGAATCTGACACTAGATCGCACTAAATTCGGCATATTATTTGTTGTTGGGCAGTGATGTTAAAATTTACTACATTACTGTTTATTATGTTTTTACGAAATGGTTGGTTTGAATATCTATTTATAATAAAAGCCTTAACGGTTTTATTTAAAATAAGTTCGCCAATTGACATCCAAATTTAATTTTTAAACTTACGCTTTAAAAGCTTTAGCCTTCAAATAAAATTGTTCAGACCGAAGAAGACGTCCCTAATTATTTATTACCATTTCATCATATATGATTGAGAAAGCCCACCTTGCACATCCATTGTTTACATAAATAACATAAACATTTCACGAATGCGAGCGAAAGTATTTTGTCTTTTTTTTTTTTTTTTTTTTTCTTATCAGCTTAGGACACAACTTCGGACAAAATTTCAGTTTTCCGATTGCTTCAACTTGAGACACATGCCGACTTGGGACACAGCAGCTTGGAACAGCTCCATGACGTCAGAGGATCACGTGCTCCAATCAACGCGTCCTTGTCCTAAGACACAGGTTGGGATAGCTCAATTGTAGACAGGCCCGAAGGGCCAATCACGTCCGGCTGCCACGAGGAGAAAGACGACGCCGAAACTCAGCATTGTTCTGATATCGGCGTCGCGTGGTGCCGTCTGACCTGATTCCTGGTAGACTGTTCGCGGTAAAGTGAGCACTTTTGAACGCCCTTTCATTTTGAATAATAGTCAATAAATACAGTTTACTGTAACCCTAGGTGTTAAATTCCGAGTGCACTGGAAAATACACCCTGTGTTTATTACTAATATGGCAATATTTATTTTAAAAGGTGGATATACGATGAACAATGGCTGAAAGGAAAAGTAAGTAGGACCTCAAAAGTGCTCACTTTACCGTGAACAGCTTATAGTAGTGGGGGTTCCTACTTACTGTAATTTGGCAAGGCGCGCCCCGCTTGCGCAATCGCTGTCCTGGTTTCTATTTAACGTGAGCGGGCGTGGTCACGCTTCGTACTAATTAACGGCGCCTTCACGCCAGCGTAACAAACTACATATTTTAACCTGCATAATTATCGGCACGTGTCCATCAAAGTTGTCAACGACAGAGGGTAAGGAGTGTCATCTCCAGTAGCAACTTTTTGTTGGCCCAACGTCTGTCTCTGGCGTTGGGCCAACGTTGGAAAATGTAAGTTGGCCCAGCGTCAAAGTGCCCATCAAAGTAGTCAACGACAGAGAGAAAGGAGTGCCATCCCCAGTAGCAACTTTTTGTTGGCCCAACGTCTGTTTCTGGCGTTGGGCCAACGTTGGAAAATGTAAGTTGGCCCAGCGTCAAAGTGCCCATCAAAGTAGTCAACGACAGAGGGTAAGGAGTGCCATCCCCAGTAGCAACTTTTTGTTGGCCCAACGTCTGTTTCTGGCGTTGGGCCAACGTTGGAAAATGCAAGTTGGCCCAACGTCAAAATGCCACTCGGGGCAACGTTGGCCTAACGTGCACTTTTACGTTGGCTGCCAACTGAAGTATGACGCTCAACCTACATTATTACGCCAATGAAAATTTATGGTTTTCCGCACGCTTTCATAAATTTTTCTTCTTTCAAACGTAGGCCTATGCCATATCAAACAAAAAACCAAAATGCTGCTTTTTGGCGTTGCGTTGATTTATCACATCTATATTACAGATTACCAATCTAATATGACAGAAACCCAACCACTAACTAACGTTGGTATTACGTTGGTTATTCGTAGTATTTTGATAATTTACTAAATAATGTTCTTTTTTCTTTCAGAAAAGCGTTCACCCAATCATTTATCCACAGTTAGCTATGTTTTGCAAAGATGTGTTATTGCATACATAATGTCATCCAATAAACAACATTCTTCCAACGTTAGTTGCCATGGTTTTAAATAAATTTTATCTAATAACAAAAAAAAATTAAAAAACACATTATAATAACCCCATTATTATTCATCACGTACCATTCCACAATACAACCGGAAAAATTTATTGGCAGATATCGTATTTGAACACGTACGCCTTCGATTAACACCCTGACATTTTATCCACTAGACTAGTGCATTTTGTTGTCCACTAGATTACTGTTACTTATTATCCGTATTGCAGAAACAGGTATGTGTCAGTATATTTATTCCAGTTCGAATATACAATGGTGGTCCAACATACAAAATTCATGAAAATTACCAACTATATCTAACAATGTGCTGCCAACAATCAGCCATCTATGACAATTAAAACGTATTTGAAACAAAAATAATATGTATCAGAATCCTAACTGGTAATCAAAAAAAGAACAATTATTGATAATTTTTGATCACATACATACTATTGAGTATTGTTGGAAATATGTTAGTTGCATAATATTAGCCAAACCAGCCAATAAACTATAAAAAAAAAGTACTAATTATCAGCTATTTGGTCTCCAACATTATCCCAACATAAGACCAACAAAACATATTTAAAAGAAAAATGGTCATTTATGTGAAAAACATTTCCGTAGTGTTGACTTAAAATGATGGTTATACAATACCAAAAATTAAAATTTCCCTGTTCTTTACTTTTATTGGAAAATAGGACATATCGATTTTTTGTACTACCGGCCGGGCAGTTTACAAGGCCTCCAAAAGAGGACCTGTCCAGGGTAAAGGATGCGACAGTCGTGGCCGAGCAGTGGCGAAGTAAACATCGCGTCCGGTGTGCGGATTTCTGTCGCACCCGCGCTCTTAAACGGGGCTCTGTTCCGACGCGAGTAGTAATAGTTCTATATTAGTGTCAGTCACGTCTAGGTTTGTCCAACATGTCTAATGTGCGCGTGAATACCTAGCGTATCGTGTTTGCCAAACGACCTTCGGCCATGGAAATAATTGAATGGATTGATACGGTTTTAACTGTAACAGAAGATCAAATTGAAGCTATTCAACTGGATGGGCACCGGAACTGTTTGTTTTTAAAACTTGTTTCCTCCGGACCTCGTGAAGCGATACTGCGTCGCACCAATGGCCAGTCAACTTTAGTCACCGCAGACCAGGAAAGGATCAACGTCACCATCGAACAAGCCTTCGATAACTTAAAACTGGTAAGAATTCTAAATTTACCTGCAGAAATAGACAAGGAGTTAGTGAAGTTTGGTCGACTTGTTACATTATAAGATGAAGTATGGAATCATAAATACAAATTCCAAGTAAAAAAGCGGGAGTACGCATGGCAAAGATGGAAATAAAAAAAGACATTCCATCTTACGTTTCAGTTGACGGCTTTCGAGCTGTAATGATATATCCCGGACAACCACGAGCGTGCAGTTACTGCCAGTCTCCTATTCATGAACGAATTGCGTGCCCTAGCCTGCAAGAAAAGGACGCACGTGCAATACGCCGCTCGGGGATGGATAGTGCAACGGAAAATCTCGCAGCCTATACTGTCCACTCCTGCCCAGCTCTCTCCCCGAGCGGATTACCCTCCACTTCGCAGACGCGAGCAGCAAGGTCCAGTACAAAAACCTGTCGGTGACTTATCTGCTGAGCATGCGGTCAACCTCGACACCTTAGTGGCCGCGCCACGACAGATACACGTGGAGGCGGCTCAAAATACTGTTACTGCTCGCGCAGGGCTACCACCACACACACACACACACACACACACACACACACGTCTCGCCGCTACACATTCCATTGTCCTCTGCTTCATGGGTGGACAGCATGGACGTGGAGAGCGTAAACAATGCAACCACACGACGGGAGCATGTAACAACTGCGGATGAAAATATGTCCGTAAGAGAAAAGCGACCTTACGAACGCGACGCCCGGGCCACAAGAGTAAGTCCTGTTCGCAAAGCGAAGGTGTTATCGCAGGGTGAACAATCACAGCTACAGGACAGGAAGGAATCTTTGGAACCAGCAAAGGCCGTTATAAATAAAATGTGTGCCTCTAGCCAAGAACGTCCTGATAACCCAACTAACTAACAACGCGACCGGCACATGTGTGCATCCCCACCTGTATGCCCTATTACCGGCCCCAATTTTTCTTTGTCCACTTTTCCTTTTCGTCCACCTTTCTATTTCCTTCTCTCTGATACTATCACTACATTTTTGAGGTATCCATACTAGAGTTATTAACAATTTTAACTTTAAATATTTGTGCAGTCTCGACCAGTGCGCGATTGGCAGCGCTAGAGACACTGATTCGAACACAGGCAGTTGACATTGCATTCTTGCAAGAAGTAGCGATTCAAGATTTTATGGGATTTCATACCTTCAATGTGTATACAAACGTTGGTGATTGGGGACGGGGGACAGCGATTATTACACGTGCGGAGCTGAAACTTGAAGACATGCGCTACCACCCGTCAGGCCGAGTGATGTCAGGACGAATAAACGATGTGTCGCTAGTAAGTGTTTATGCTCCCTCCGGCTCCCAAGCGAGATATTAAAGAAATCAGTTTTTCTCCGTGGATTTGATTCCGTCTTTCCATCCAACCTGTAATCAGTTCATACTCGGTGGAGATTTCAACTGCATAGTTCACCCCCATGATCATCAGGGTGGCATTTATCCTACTAATGCTGCACTATCTACTTTAATAACTCGCTTAGACTTGTGTGGTGTTGCATCTAACTTCCAAGAAATTCATTACACTTACGTGACTTCACAGAGTCGTTCTAGGATTGACCGATTCTACGTGAAAAAACAGCATATACATAAGGTGCATCGATATGACGTTCTTCCGGTAGCTTTCAGCGATCACTCTGCAGTGATATTTACGTATGAAAAGTTTGCGAATGTAACACGATTTGGGAGAGGGACATGGTGTCTAAATACGTCTTTATTAGACTGCTTAGAAGTAAAAGAGGACTTCCTAGCTAATTGAGTACGTTGGCATAGCAAAAAAAATACCAGTTCCCCTCTGTGGCGATGTGGTGGGATGTGTGTGTAAAACCGAACGTCATGAGGCGTTTTAAAAGGCATGCGTACCGACTGGCAGAAGAACGTAGGGGAACACATGCATTCTACGAACGTATGCTACACGAACTTCACCTGCAGGCAAACAATGGTGCACACGTAACTCCACGTA
Source organism: Dryococelus australis (assembly GCA_029891345.1). NCBI lineage: Eukaryota > Metazoa > Arthropoda > Insecta > Phasmatodea > Phasmatidae > Dryococelus > Dryococelus australis. Next base: position 17,697,919 of record CM057007.1, read on the forward strand.
TTAGAGACACGAAACAGAAGCTTATGCATTTATTGAGTGAACAGTTTAAAAATCGTCATATTATGATAAATGATAAAAGTCTATTCGCAGAAGAGAAATTTAGCTTGTTTAGTATCATTAAGGAACAACAGCAAATATGACGCAAGGTTATCAACCAGCTTACTGACAGTGATGGCGCTATTGTTCGGGACCGGCCGGAAATAATGCAAACGCTTTGCAGTTACTTTGCAAATTTATACAAACAAGGCACAAACGATGCTCTGCTTCTATCGGTTTTGCAGGGTTGTGAAAACAGAGTTAGCTGTGACAGAAAGACGGGCATGGAGGCGCCATGTTTAGATGCAGCAGTTAATACAATAATACAGCAATTGCCATCAAAAAAATCTCCTGGTATTGACGGTATTCCATACGAATTTTACAAAACTTATTGGGCTATTATTGGTACCGACTTCTGCGAAGTTGCTCGCGATGTGCTTGAAAGAGGGGAGTTATGCAAGTCTCAAAAAGAAGGGATAATTGTTCTTATACCCAAAATATCCCGTCCACTTAAACCAACGGATTATAGGCCAATTACACTTTTATGTGCCGATTATAAAATAATTGCTCTGTTTTATGCGACCCGATTAACCAAGCGATTGTCAGATATTATTGGTCCCGGCCAGACATATACTGTTCCAGGACGTTCCATTTTACAAGGCGTGCTTGCCCTAAGGGGCATTCAATTACTTTCGTCAATACAACATAGTAAAATGGCCATCTTGAGTATTGATATGGATAAGACATTCGATAGAGTGGATCATAAATTTTTACTTCATGTTACGCATCATTTCGATTTTCCAGCCAATGCAGTACAGTGGGTGCGGATGGTGTTTACCGGAATTTGGTCACGGCTGTTGGTTAACGGGCTCCTTACCCCACCAGTTAAGATCTAGAGTTCAGTTCGACAAGGATGCCCGCTATCCATGATTTTATTTACTATCGCTACTGAACCTTTGTGCAGAATGCTCAGTGTCCGCTTGCAAGGGTTCCCTGTAGCGAACCTGTCCTTTAAATTAAATGCCTATGCTGGTGACATCACATGTATCGTTCATTCAGAGCGCGAAATTACAGAGGCGGCAGAATGCCTGGACCTTTTTCGCAGTGTCTCTAATCTGCGAGCGAATGCTAACTAAACTGCCGTACTGGAGCTCAGCACGACCAGCGAGCCATTTGACGACGTTTTTACCTTCAGGAGGGCCGAATCTGTGAAAATATTGCGCATATACTTCCACACAGACGCCACTCTTATGTTGCATTTTAATTGGAACATGACAATAAATAAACTCCGTGCTCATCAAATATAGATGAATTATCGTCGTACAAATATTATACAGAGGGGTTACTTTAGTAAATGTATTCTTACTTGCGAAGCTGTGGTATGTGTCACATATATCCCCACTACCACGTCAACAAAGTGCACAAATACTACAGATTGTTGGCCGCATGTTGTGGAAATATTATATATTTAAATTACCTAGGTCGCAACATTATCCTTCCTTGCAAGACGGAGGCCTGAGTCTAATCAATCACGTTTTGAAGTGTGAGGCCTTATATCAGTCTTCAGCAATTGCAACAATTTTGCGCCCAGAGGACATTTACACAGCATTACAGAAAATGATGTGGTCTGAAGTTAGACGCATGCCACTTTAATACCGCCAGACAAAGGAAGCACTCACAACTCTAGTAGAACACTTACTGGAAGGGACAGTCGCATCAGCGAGATATTTGTACATTCGGGCTTCCAAAACGTCGGCTGTCATACCATCTGCTGTGAATCGCACCCCAACCATCCACTGGAGGCGCCCATGGGAAATACTTGCTGATCCTAACCTTTCCTCGGATCTTCGAGCTGCAGCATTCGGCTTCTACAATAATATCGCGACAACTCAGCAGCGTAAATACAGCATTCACCTGACAGCTGACCCTGCATGCCCGCTGTGTGGCAACACCGACAGGGCTCTTCATAGGGTAATTTCCTACGTTTATGCAGCTCCCATCTGGCAGTGGTGTCGCGTACGAGTACGAAAAATAATTCGCGATGAACGTGGAGATGTCAGCGACACGCACATGCTTCATTGCGATTTATTCACCTTCCCCTCGGTTCGACGAAGAGCTGCGGCCTGGTTTGTACTTCATGCGATCGGTTTTTTGGTAGACCGTTCGACACCGGTGACAGTTCAAGACTTTGTCCAGCTTCTTCGTCAAGATAGGTGGAAAATGGCGCGGCGTGCCACATTGCGTCAGTGGTACGGCAATTTTTTATTTTCATTTTGACGTTTACGCCTACAGGAAGTGCGTGTATATTACCGAGGTTGGGTGTACGCCGTGCGCTGCCCACCCCTCGGTCTTTACAAGTGTACAATTTAATGTTCCAGTAATAATCGTCGATAGGCGGTAGTGTTATAAGTCAGTGTCCCGTGTCGGGGTGTACGCCGTGCGCTGCCCCTCACGTTAAATAATTTTTTATGTGTTCATCGACTTTGTCAGTATAACCAGTTCACCAAATGTTCATATCGTTTTGAGCCCCTATGTAAGAATTGTGTAGATATTTTATTGAGTATTTTGTTATTGTTTATATTGTGGGTTGAATGTGTACTGTATAACAGGTTAAGGGTAAACGCCTCTGTATATCGTTTGTGATAATAAATATCTATTTTTAAAAAAAGCTATCTAAGGCGCCAGACTCAAGGTTAAACCTTCCTTCGGTAAGAAGGATAATGGGCGTTCTTGTCCACTTTGTGGGCTTGGGTTCGAATCCCACTCCTGACATGTTTTTTTAATAGTTGAAGTTTAGAACAAACTTGAATAATTAACTTCAAACATTTAAGTGCTTTTTTGTGCAGAATTGTGATATTGAGGATTTTGTGTTTGAGAAGTTAAAAACGAAATAATATGTTGAATTTTTTTGTACAAGACTAACAGGAAAATAAAGGATATTTGCAGAGCTAAGAATTTTAACGAGGTGATTTGAACTGAAATATTATAAACGGAGTCGAGAGTATTACTGGCGCATTTAAGAATGGTTTGAAATGTAACATGCTCTGCGACGCATGTTCACTCTTGAGTTCGTTAAGTGTCGACTCAGTCCGAGTTCGGCCGAGCCCGAAATTTTGCTCTAATGCCCAGTTGCACCATCGTGACTCGAAACTCGATCAGAGATCGGATCTAAGATCGACCCAGAAAACTGTTGCACCATTCGAATTCAGAGCTGGACTGAAGATCGAGATGAAGTTCATTTCGAACCGCCGGAATTGGAGGGTTCGCGATCAGCAGCCATCGTCGACAAATGTAGTTCGAAAATACGCCGACAGATAGAACTACGTTGGATTGTTTTCTTGGGAAATTAAATGAGCACTATACGCACTTGAATATTATTCAGTAAAATTCATTCAACAACAATTCACTTAAAACAGATAAAACATCGCACATCTAAAGTAGTTCTATCTATAGTGAAAAATACGCCTACTTCCATGACGTCATAAATTACGAACCAATAACAAAATTTGTTTGATACTTTATCTAGATCTCTCACTTTGGAACCAAAATCGACGAATCGGAGATACATAATCATGAAATTTCGTTGGTGCAACACTTTTACATTGGAACCAAGATCAAACTGGATCCTAGTTCGGAACTAGGATCATTTGATCTCGGCTCGGGGAAGATGTTGGTGCAACCGGGCATGAAAGGACTGCAGGATAACTGCGATCCGAACGCCGTTCACCCCAGCCTAGACGGTGTGCGACCTCAACACGCGCCGTCAGACGGTCCTGGTAGCAGGGAGCTGTCAAGAGCAGCTGACGCGACGTTTCGGCACCGCATGTCATCCGATTTGCCGTGAGGATCGTGATCCGATTGTCCTCGCGCCGAGAGCGGAACACTCCGGAGCACGAGTCGCGGGGCGCGCCGAAATATGGCGGGAAGTCAGCGCAGCCGTTTTTTATTCGCGTTCTCGTTATGTACCCCTTTCAGTCGCGTGTCCTTTTTTCTCACTTTTTTCATCTAAATTATACATTAATTATTAGACTATAATTTATTAATAAAACGTAAGCAAAAATTCTATTTAACCAACAATAAGGTAATTTCATATTAACACAAATATAAAACGTTCGTGATAAACAACATATATAGGAAACATCCAAACACATCATACATGGGGAGATTTTTCAAAGGTTCGATTCAAAAACTGTGAATAAACCGCGAACAGACTATATATAGTATCTCACGACGCAAAAATTAAACACTTTTACCACAAAAATAATTCCACTTTATCAAATATTTGCGCACAAATCTGGTGAAAACGTTACCTATCTTTTATTCTTTACAGTGTCTTCCAACAAAAAAAGCGTGTAGAATTAGCATCATAACCAATTCAAGAATCTGATCAGTTTATATTTGTATTGTAACACTATTAAATATAGGATTTGGAAGTTTTGATATGTCTAATATATTCGTCATATTTGAACGACAGAGAACTTAATGACGGTGCCTGAGGCACGTATTCGCATTAAATCACCAACCTTGAAACCCAAGACTGGCCAGTGGAGTAGCGTTAAAAAAAAAACACCGAAAAGCTCAAATCCATTTTGAATTTTATTTTCTTCAGTCTCAGCGTCTTCTATGTGAGATGTTGAACATGAAGTGGTTTTGATTGTCTGCACTGTACACAGTAGAACATACCGTCCAATGAGAAAAGTTCTCTACGTGTGGGAATCATCATTCTCTGTTGGAACTATGTCCCGTAGCCGTATAAACCGCTGCTGCCAGCAAGAGAAATCACGGACGGTACAGGAACAGATTTAAAATGTCTCCAGTCCCCACCTGAAGGTACGTTATTGGTCGCAGTTATGAAAATTAAAAATTTTTAAACCTAATATTTGTCGAAATATAAAATCTGTCGAGACATAAAATTTATAGATATGATATTTAAAATTAAAAATGCTAAAAAATAAATTTTACCATCTTCTAAAAAAAAACTGCGATTATTTATAAAAAGTAAAATGTTAAAATCGGTGCGTCTGTCTCTTTCCCACGGATACCTCATGCTGCCCTAATGTCTTCCCTAAGCGGAGACCGAGGGCTGGTGTTATTCGATTGAAGTGTCTGTGTTATGTTGTGTTCGTGTTTGTGTTGTGTTGTATTGGGGTCAGTGTTGTGTTGTTAATATCAACGTTGTTGTGTTGCTTTGCTGATGGTATTTCATCATGTGTTGTAGAGATGATACGAAATGTTTTAAGAAGTGTCTTATATTTCGAATTTAATGCATTTTCTTTGTTCATCGTTGTTATTCTATCTACTACCCAAGGGGCCATGTTGACTGGGCGGTTAGCCAGCTCGCCTCCTCCCCATGGCGATACGTTCAATCCCCGGCCGGGTGACTCCGGATTTTCGCACGTGGGAATCGTGATGGACGATGCCGTTGGTTGGCGGGTTTTCTCGGGGGATTTCCCGTTTCCCCCCCCCCCCGCCCTTGCATTACGGTGATGCTCCACGCTCACCTCACTTCACCATCAACGGCTACCAAGCAACCCAGAGAACTCCACTCTCTACAATGCAGTAACGAGGACGCTATTGCCCGAATCCCTTGTTACCAGTAACAACGGCAAGAATTCCTTCTGCCAGATGAGAAACAGGCCACGACAGCGCGACATCCCGACGACATTATAACCACCGCAAGAGCTCGCACGGAGTCAGTCATCGGCGCGATGTCAACCCGAGGACATGCTCCAGGAGACCAGAGCATGGGTGTGCTGAACGCCGCAATCTGATTATTCTGCATCAGCCCACGGTACATATATTAAGATGGGACTCTTGTAACTAGTATGTAATTAACGTCACTCCATTAACTTTGATGTTCGTGGGCTAAATTTCAATACAATATAAAAATCTCCCGATCAACCCTTAGCTACATTTGCACGACAAATCGGCCTACTTTGTTCATTTCTAAATTATTCGATTTATGATACCATAAACACTACCCAAAATCACTCTCCTTTGTAAGTTTTACATGGGATTGGTCGCAGGCACGGAATGGAAGGACACTGAATGGGCTGAAAAAAAAAAAAAAACAATTTCAGCATGAATTCTGAGAGTGCTCAGGTGCAGCAGAACTGTATAATTTCATTATTTTTTTTAATTTCAGGAGCGAGAGGGATTGATTGTTAATTGGAGGGAGATCCTAGGCTACCTAGACCCCGCTCTTCCGCTGGAATTCCCCGGGAGAGAAGAAGACGGCGAGGATCTGAAGCAGAAGGAAACTGTTGGCACAGCTGCCGGGTGGTTGACATCCGATGATGGAGCGCTGAAAAATGTGCTCGCGCAAGTCGGGGTGACGAATATGCGAGGTCGTTTGGGGACGAGGGCGTGTCCTTCACTCTTCCCCTGCCGACAAACGACTTGGGATGGAAGAAGATAAATGTCTTCATGGCTGGCGCTCTTTGCCACCCCTTCCCCCCTCGCCGATATGTGCTGTAAACGCCGTCGTCATCCCCTTTCTCTTCGCGCTGGCAAGATACCATCCGTTCCGCGTCGCTAAGTGCCGGAGGGGGCAGAGGAATTTGATTCATTTGTAGAACAATGACTGATGCGTCTTCTCTTTCCCCTCGGGGCAACTCGGCGTGATGAACTCGTGCCGAGATCCCATGTGGTCCAAATTATTTTCTACTCATACGGGAATTCCACTCGGCCAAATTTATCTTCAAGTTGAATTCAAATTACACCTAATTGAATATATTTTATCATATACTAAATCACTTAAAATCCGTAATCATGGATATTTTACCTTGCCTAGTAAGCAAGTAACTATAATTTTCGTGGTCTATATTTTGTTGATAAAGGCTGTTCACGATGAAGTGAGTTCTTTTGAAACCAACCTTAGAAAAAAGTCACTGCCCCTACCTGCATATATTATAAAGCGCACACTGAGTGACATGCGCCCAGTAAAGTTGGTAACGATGGATGGAAAGTAGTTCCATAGCTTAACGTCGAATAAGAAGTGTTAGGTGACCATTTGCGATAAATGAAATTATTTGTTTCGTTTTCTGTGTTTTTTCATGCATCTAAGCGTAAAAATGAGAAAATTTGTAAAATATTTACTTTTCTAATAATTTCACACTGTCACTTGACCGACGCATGGATAAAGTGGCCCACAGCACCATCAATATTACATAAGCGGATGAATATATATCATTCACACAGTAGACCTTAAGCAGGGCTCTCAAAAGTGCTCACTTTACCGTGAACAACCTATATTAATTTTCAAGTGACTTTTTCTATATAATTAAGAAACTTAAGCATTAGGAAATACACGATAGGTCTAACAAATTTAAATTTAGGAATTAAACGAAAAAAAAAAAAAACTGCTTATTTGTTGAAAATAAATGCAAAACCTTAAAAGTAAAACATTTTATTAAGTTCTTTATAAGCTGATATGCTTTCGTGTAAATTGCATTTCGACATACTTCAATTCTATTTTCGTAATAATTTCTATGACCGCTATGTGAAATGTTTTCTGAATTCACGAATTAAATTTAAATTATTATGTGTGTTTATTCAAGCACGTGCGCCAGTCATCTAGTCTGCTTTTCTCTCATCCCTCCCTAATTTCGCTCTTTCTACAGAAACCTTACAGGCCCGTAGTCAGGGGTAAGTTCGGGGTGTCTGAACACGTCCCGAAATATTAAAATAACAAAAGGAGAAAAAAATTAAGAAAAAATTAATTATGGAATTGCATTAGTCCAGCTGTCGCAAAAGCACGTAGGGTAATTTATTATCCCCCCCCCCCCATTTTTTTAGAATGTGTTCTTCAATCAAAAATTCTAAATACCAGGGTCACTAACGATGTTTTTACACAAATAAATAAAAACAACATTGGGGGCGGCATTGGGAAACATCCTCCGAAATAAAACGCCCTTCTTTGATCATTTAAACCCGACCTAAGACGTATAGGGCTTGCCTTGAGAAGTACCCCATTCTCCAATCGTCTTAGGTATAGGCTGTTCGCTATAAAGTGAGCACTTCACAAATGAACTTTAGAAAAAAGTCACTGCCCCTGCAGGCATAAATTTTAATGCGCGCATTGAGTGACATTCGCCCAGTAGTGTTGGTGAGGCTGGATGGAAAATAGTTCCATATTTTAACGTCTAATAAAAAGTGTTAGGTAACAATTTGTGATAACTTAAAATTATTTCTTTCGCTTTCTTGTTTTATTAATTCATCGAAGTGTTAAAATGAACGGATTTGTAAAGTATTTACTTTCTTAATAATTTCACAGTTTCATTTGACCGACGCACCAATAAAGGGATGGGGACCGTGGCAATGTTAATTTTACGTAAGGCGGAGGAATACACAACGTGTATACAAGTAGATCTTAAGCAAGGCTTTCAAAAACGCTCAGTTTACCGTGAACAGCGTTTACTAACATGCATGCCGGAGGGCTCACGGAACTGCGAAGGCACTCACCTGTGGCTCGCCAGAAAAAAAAAATCCTTTCTACGGCCCTGAAAGCTACCTTTCAATCTTTCACATCTCCGCATCGCTTCGCTCGCTCATCGATGGAGACTCATTCGCGTGGCTCCGTTAATTACAGTCGTTCCTGTCAGGCTGATCCACTCAGCAGACCTCAAGCGGATGGTGATCGGAGTCCTAGAGATGATGTGCAGCGTCCTCACAGGGAACAGTTTAAGAGTGGGCAGTCACGAGTCACGAAATATTCTCTGTACATTAGATGTGTACATGTTTACGCTAATCTCAGCAAATAAGTGTCCTGGAATGCGACGTTTTGCCTAAAAAAATACGTAAAGTTTTATTGTTATAATAGTAAGTGTACCTTAAGAGAAAAAAAAATCGCGAAAATGGTAAAAACCACATTTTTTTTTAGAGCTATCCTGTGCATTTTTCTTAACAGGTTGGTATGAAAAATAATAATACTGTACGGTCGCAGTTTAATCCATGGGCTTTCGCCGCGTGTGGTGAGATCCCACTTTCACACGTCGCATCTGCAGAAGAAAGCGTAACAGCGGAATTAAAACACGCACGTCCAGCGCCTTGAGCGTAGCAGTCACGGGGAGGCGGCCGCCTGTGACATTATCGCCCGTATCGCTGAGCCTACGAAGAGAAAATAAAAACCTCTGGGGGGAGGGGGCATGTTCTTTTAAGGGAGCTGCCTAATTTTGCGCCCGAATTGCGTTGCAGTGTGTTTGAAATCCGCTTTTTATTTCACGACACCGCTAAAATGTGTTCCCATTCTATCGAAGAAAAAACACCTTTTTTTTTTTTTTTTTTTTTAGATGACGTACGAATAGTGCCCTAAATACTCCATGCGCTTCTAAAAATGTTATTTCCGATACTTCCAACATAGCTAAAAACGCCTTAGTCAAACCACTGTATGTGAGCTATTCGAGGTAAAGTGAGCACCTTTGAAAGTCCTCTCATTTAGAACCAGAGACAATGGATATATTTTATTTCAGCCTCGTGCTGGAATCTCAACAGCGCAACAGACGCAGCGGCATGGGTGCGACGCGAACAAAATCACTTTCCAGCCCATCAGGGTCGAGACTTCTGTGACGTCAACGCGGCGAAAATCGCTCGCGCGACAAGATTTGCGAATAGAAAAAAAAAAATTTTTTTCCAATTTATTCGCGTCGCGGTTCTGCGACAGGCCTGCAAATATGTCCAAGCCGCCATATTTTTGGCGCTAAAGTTTTACGTGCGCTGTTATTCGCCGCATTAGTACGCGAAGCAACGCATTTTATTTGCTAGATGTAATCACAGCCACATTTTCATGTTCAAAGTATTAGCGTACGTGGAAAGAAATTTATGAAAGGATTTCAAAAAATAATTAAATAATTGAAACATTAATAGTCATCGTAAAAGAGGTCAGTATGTAGTGGCAAGAAACCATTTATAAAAAAAAAATACAAATAAAATATTTTAAAATGTTGATCGTGAGGAGGTAAAATCGAGTGTTCACATGAACGCGAATTTTTGTTTTCGCGCCGCATATGTCCGTGCTATTGTGATTCCAGCATCAGACTTTAACTTCCGAATGCGGTGGAATGCACATACTATGTTTATTACCTACACTGGAATATATATTTTAAAAAGGGCTAAAAGGATCCAATTTAGCTGACGGGAAAAAGTAACCAGGGGCTCAAAAGTGCTCACTTTACCGTGAACAGCCGATATCATAATACACTGGTTGGTCACATGCGAACCAATCATAGCGACCTGCACTGAACTTGACCCCAGATTTTCCAGTAATAACATGATAGGGTCACCTAGAAGAATTGCGTAAGGTTAAAAACACATCGCATGTGTTAATGAAGGTACTGGAGTGTTATTTAGGATGTTAAATATCTGCTGACAAGTGGGAAGGGGATCATGATATTCATTGCGTAGATTATTTGACAGCGATACGGCGATTGCATGTTAGATATGAAATCGTTGTTCCTAAACAAAGGCACAATTTTTTTATTTGCACAAACTGTATTAAAGCATGTTATTTTTGCAACGCATTAAAATATAACTTATTTCATATTAAATTCTGTTCTTTGCGGTTTTTTGAGTGAAAATATATTTTGCTAAAATTCTAATATCTATATTTTGAATTATGCACTTTAAATTTGAATCAGTGAGAATTTCAATTATTCAATGAGTCAACAGTATCTGGCTGATTCAAATTCACTTAAGTGAATTTAACTGATGAATCAGAGAAAAAAAACCTGATTTTCTTCACTTATTGATTCAGTGACATTTTCCACTGATTCATCAGTTTATATTTTCATTGTTTTTTCAGCGTTTTTTTTTTTTTTTTTTTTTTTACTGATGGATCAGTTGAACAGCGTGTAAAAATGGCCGTTGTACAACGTTTATAAATGGCCGTTTAACAACGTGTATCAATTGGGATAACGACGAATAAACTAACAAAACCAATACAAAATACTTTCTAAAATATGTTTCGTCTTTCAAAACATCATTTTACGAGGTAATATGAAAATTCAGCTTTTCATTCCGTTTTTACGTCTTCCATTTCGTTTTCTTGTAATCATCACAGCGCTCTGTTTGAAAGTTTAAATTGCATATAATGGGGCGAAGAGAGTGCACTTATATATATATATATATATATATATATATATATATATATATATATATATATATATATATATATATAAGCGATACGTGTTAACAATCCTAACGCTACCAATTAAACCAAAAACCTAAAGTAAGGGCATTGAATTTAAACCATCATGATTTTGATAAGAATTAAAATACAAATATTTTCCTCTTATTTTTTAAATTTGACTTCTTAGATCAAATGGTAAGGAAACGGTGTGAATACAAAACGGAAAAGCTGTGTGATTTCAATCACGGCCACATTCGAAAAAGTATTCGCTTTAATAAATTGCTGTAAATTGCGCAATATAAATAGTAAACTGTCATAAATATGTTTACTTCACGTAATTATTTGGCTAGATTCAATAAAAACTATATTTAATTTGCCACTACAGTCAGCCGTCAAGTATGCATCAGTGAAATTGCTTCACCTTACTAATTCAATGAGCAGTGAAATGTTTTCACTGAAACATTCAGTGGTTTTCCGCTGATTATAAGTGGAGCCATTTCCACTGATTCGAGTTGCTGAATTTCACTACGAATCACTGGTTTCCCACTGATTCGAGTTTAGAGTGTGGTCTTTAATTTTTTTTATCTTAAACGTGAAAAGGCCGAATTTGTGTTAACAGCTTCAACATTAACACGTTTCTAGCTATTAATAACTAAGCCACGTATAAATTTCTTAATGAAATACGAAATCCTAATTTATTGCATTTGCCTTTGTGTGACTGTATACCAACATTTTCTGAATATGTCAACAACTTTTTTAAATTCTATTAGCAATCAGTTTATTCTGTACAAATGTTCTTCAATGTTTAAAATTAATTACTCAGGCCTGTTGTAAAAAATTAAATAACGAAGATTATGTCAAGAGTGGGATTCGAACCCACGCCCACAAGGTGGGCCAGAACGCCCATATGCCTTCCTAGGGAAGGAAGGTTTTACCTTGAGTCTGGCGCCTTAGACCGCTCGGCCATCCTGACACCTGCCAGAGTCTTTTGAATCATTATCAGACACCCTCATGTACCCGGAAAATTCCTCTCTGGGGATTTGTAAAGTGCCCAGCGAGGATGCACAAAAAAATCGAAATTTCCTATTTTCCAACAAAGGTAAAAGGCTGCGAATTTTACTTTTTTTTTTTTTTTTGTGGGTTTTTGTTGGCCTTAAACCTTTAGCAACGGTGCCAGCGAACTCTCCGAAAAAAGTGTAAACTTTTGGATATTATAACCATCACTTTTGTCTTTTTCAACACTATATTATTTTCCTGTTTTTTTTTCTTTATATGTCTAAGTTGAGAAGTTCCTTACATATTCCAATGTTACGAATATTTGCTGGGAAGTAAAAACATATTGGAACAAATAACATCGTTTAAGTAATGCGATCGAAATATATCTGAACCTGAGCTGTGTGAGAGTGATTAACTGTCAATTAACAAAATTGTGTCCAGTGCTTATGTACCTACAGCTGTTTATTTTTTGTGAAGACTTCTGCAGTATTTATTTTCAAAATATTCTGTAGCGCCTAACAAAAATAAATAGAACTGACATTCATATTTTGAGTGAACAAGATGTTCAATTCAAATGGTCGCAAAAAAAATATTTTGTACTACGTATCCAAATTTAGGAATAAATTCTGCATGTACTATATTTATAATTGACCTGCAACATAATAAAATAATTTTGTATAATTCCATTGTAAAATTATGTGTCCTCTATCCTCGTGTCATTTACTTGCAACTGACTCTTTTTTTAAGCTGAACGTGTCCTCGTTATAAATACCATACATCTGGTAACCCTAGCACTTATGTAGTTACCTGTGAGTACATGATTCTTGTATCTTTTTCAACACTCATATACTTCTCCTGGCTGTTTTTTTTTTACATGTCTAAGTTGAGAAGGTCCTTATGTATTCAAAATGTAACGACTATTTGCTGGGAAACAAAAATCTATTAGAACGAATAAAATCGTCGAAGAAATACGATCGAAATATATCCGAACCTTCGTTGTGTGAGGTTGATTAACTGTCAGTTAACAACATTGTGTCTAGTGCTTATGTACAACAGTTTTTTATGTGAAAACTTCTGTATTATTTATTTGCAAATTATTCTGTACCGCCTAGAAACTAAATGTAACTGACATTCATATTTAAACTGATTATGGTTTTTTTTTCCTTTAACTAGTTGCAAAAAATATATATTACACTACATATCGAAATTTAGGACTAAATTTTGTATCTATTATAATTTTAACTGACCTGCAACATAATAAACTAATTTTGTATATTTCCATTATATAATAAAGTGTCCTATTTCTTCGTGTCATTTTCATTCAACTGTTTTCTTTTTTAATGCTGAATGTGACCTCTTTTAAATACAACACGCACAACGTAACCCTAGCACTTAAGTATTTACCTGCGCATAGTTAATAAGTAAAATATCAAGAGACTGTTCAAATGGTTCATCTAGTTATTTTACAAACTGCAGTCTAGTAGGTTATACCTAAGATTCTGTCGGCTGTTACTTCTTTAACAATCTAAATAAAACGACTATATTCTAACAGTAAGGTTACATAAAGCGATACTATGCTGTAACAACAAACTTTATTATTTTATAACAGTTAAAAGTCATAATTATATGGCTAATAATTTTATACTCTTATTATAATAAGAATCCAATAATACAAATATGTCAACAATGTATTTGTGTGTATAGATCGAAGGTTAAAAAACGATGGTTTTGCGATTAAAATTTTGCCATATCCATAATTTAAGTCTTGTAATGCGCAAAACAATAAATACGAAATTACAATATACGCCACCAAATTTTTATAAAACAAATCACGTAACAAAACATTTTTGTTTAAAAAATGAGTTTATTTGGACATATCTATAAAGAGTATTCCATACACTGGTTTATCGTAACACGTTGCATCAAAAAATAAAAAAAACTTTCTAACGATATAGAATCAACGCATGAAATACTATAAATTTTGGCACAAAAAAAAAGTGAAATTTCAACCTTCCTTAATTTAATTATGTACTACAATTTCGTAATTTAAAAAAACTTTCTGTGACTCCGTTTTAGCTGACAGGTCACGCACTTATTAAGTACGATGGCTTAGTCCAGAAATGCAAGAGTAATTATATCAAAACACTACATTTATTGATACCATAATTAATACATACAATGTAACAGATATGACATTACGTTACAGTAATAGCTCAAGCTGATAACTTAATATAGCTCAAGTTAAAAGAAAGCCGAAAACAATAAGAGAGTATTATGTTTGCTCTCGGAAAGCAGTAAAGTTAAGCCTCACTCGCCATCGCCTCACAGTACGCAGGTCGCCCTAACAGGAGCGATATTTACCCACTATCGCGAAGACGACAACGCTCAGGCTCGTCTCGACGGCAGCTCTTCCTCGGCAATGAACCCAGGACCACTAGGCAGGCAGCCCTCACTGCGATGATCTCTTGGGCGGCCCTCCGGCATTGGCAGGAACAAAATGGCCGCGAACCTCCAACGCTCGAGCCATTTATACCTTACTGCCCGGCCTTGTTTAGGATACCTTTCCCCCTGCCGTTGTTACAACTCCTATTGCCATTTCCATGGCCAACTTCCTTCCAGCAGAAAGCTTGGCCTGGCAACCCTTCGCCTGGTAAAGCTCACAGCAGGGCCCCCCTTCTTCGATGATCGTGTGTCCCTGCGAGCTGGCATGGGGCAGTGAGATGGGGGAGGTACCTAGTAAGGTCGGAGACAGGCTCTCTTCCCCGCGTAAGCCGAGTGGGTAGCAAAGTGAAGAAGTGTCTTCGCGCACTGTATGTATGGTTGTCCCTATAGTGTTGGGAGTAACATGATGCTTAGGGTCATTTTACATTGGCTTTGTAATATTACTTTGTGTATGCCTAAGTTTACACACTTATTATTTAGTTACTTGATGTTACATAATATGTATAATATTTTTTGATTGTGTAGACGATCTTGCATCTTTAATGTGAACAATACTACCAATATTAAAATAATGATGGTTATCATATAGTACACAATATTGGACATAGTTTACATCTTAGTAAATTACATTGAATGACAATTATGTACAGGCAACCAATAAGTTTTGTACTATGTATATTTACTATGAATTATGTTACTGTTTGTACTTATTGGTTTGGAACATATATTTTGATTATTCGTTTTACAATCTATTCTATTTCTCCTTAACCTAAAATGTGGAGCCATCGACCTAGTATTGTACTTCGAGTGTATTGAAATGTTTCTGCCTCAGTCAGCAGCAGATTTTGTACAAAACAATGTGATATAGCTATTTAAGTTCTTAATCTATTGGTTTTTACAATTCGACTACATTAATCTTGATGACGTACTATATTCATAGGCCCTATTCCTTTAATTGACTTTCATTTGTGTACACCCAATGCGATTTTATGCAACAAAAGTTGCGAATGTAGTTTTATTTAATACCTGGGTTTAGTATCTTGCCGGCAATATATTTAGTGTGATACTGATAGGTCTATTGCTTCTTGTTAGCCTTGGTTGAGGGAAATGTGCTCGGCACTTGTTGTTAACACCTGAAAAATTTTTTTGTTGACCTGGTGCCGACCACAGGGATAGAGGATTTTGAGAGTACGGTGCACCGATTTAGGCCAACATTCCACAATAGCCCCATTGTGGTATGCTAGTGACTACTCTGACTGCTGCTTTGAAGTCCTTTGCTGCCTTTGATAAAATTTACTATGATTACGCCGTCATGTGGTTGTACTTAATGTTGACAATGTTACACATTCTATTTGGGAAGAACTAATTATATGACAGTTTGAATACCTTTGTACACCTATTTTATACTAGCTGTCAATGATTTTACATGGCAGTCTTTGTTCTCTGTATTTACAATTTACTGAATTCAGTGGGTTTTATTATATTAGCTTTGTTTGCTTTTCAACATGTAGGCCCTAAGTACCAATACTTATATACGTAAGACATTACGTACTTGAGTGTTAGACCATATGCTATCCTTTGCAATAGTGAAAGCACTACGTGAGTGAGTGCAGAACAAGAGCGGTAATTGCATTTCAGCTCGTACTTGATTGTTAATAGGCATGCTTTGTATCCTTATCGCCGATCTGAATTTGTGAATTATTCTTCCATAATATACTTCTAACTGCCACGCGTGTGTACAGTATGTGTACATAACAAAAAGGCTGACGGTCGTCCAGGGAGTACCTTTAAAGTGAAACGTTTAAGAAAGGTAAGTTTACCTGCTGGTTCTATCTAGGTTGTTTGGACGACTTTGTTTAATAACATCGCAATTTTTACTAACTTGTAATACAGAACCGCGAGAGCGAGAGTGAGATGTAATATTATTCCCGTATTGATTATAATTGAAGTGTTCCTGCGGCAACACTGAAAATACGCATGCCTGTAGCTGTACGGGAGTGTATCTGACTTGACTATAATACTGCATGGGTAGCTCTGCGTGTAGGATTTTCCATCATTCGTTATTAATGCTATTGTTCAGCATGTGAAAGGAAATACCTTCATTAATTTTTAATAGTTTTATCTCCAAGTTGGCTTGTTGCATCCAGTGAATTGGCACAACTGTATGGGAGATTGGCAACGCCAGACTCCTTGCATTCCAAATGTGAGTTGCGTGAACAATTGTCATTTGTCCTGGTGTTAACCTGCACCCACATGGCACGTGGATTTCAATACTACAAACTGATATGGTCGGAATTTCTTTGCTTAGTGATACATTAACACAGCACAATATTAATGTGCAGGGCGGATTTGTAATATGATACCGGTGTGACTGGATAGAATTTACCATTAACGGTTTACCTGGTATACAAGTAAATTTGCAGTGTTGATATAACTGTTCAATACTGTGTGATTTAATTGCTGTTTTGACGAAATTTACCTGTGGGGAGTTGGTAATCTGCTTGGCAACGGAATAAACTCCATTAGCATGTTCCTGCGTTGTCAGTACCTGATTCGATTCATGTGTGTGCTTGTCTATAGCAATTACTTCATTAGGCGAGGCAATGTGGCATCTTTCATTTTGACATAAATACGGTACATTGGTGGTTCGGAAAAACTGCCAGTCATTGTTTACGTTTTATACCGGTACTTGTATTTTCAATAATATCTCGATATCTGACAACATACATTCTGTAATTGGGGTTGTATAATATTTAATGATATACTTAGTCGGTATGCTTAATCATAATTGGAGATTTTTAAGAGTTGATTGAATTTTTTCTGAATCTGATGTTAATGTTTGACGTGACACTGCTTGTAAGGGCAAGTAATTTTTCTGGCAGTGTTGAATGTAGGTACTAATTCTTTGTTCGTTAATTATGTAATTCATTAGTTGTAATATTTTACTGGATTTTTGCAATTTCAACTTCATATTGTTGATTTGTGAACTTATCCGACATGAAGTTTATTTTATCTGAGGTTGAATTGATTTTAACTTCTGTCTGAGATTTAATTTCCCAAATGATATGGACAGAAATATTTATATTTTTGTTTGATAACATTATGTTACTCTGTAACTCGTTAAACTAGGTTGTCAACGTTTCACCATTGGAGAGGAGGGATTTGAGGTGCCTGGTGGTGAGGATGTCGCAGCACCAGCTGGCGACATCCCCTAGGAAGTTTATACTTATCTTTATTCGGATAGACAAGGACATTTCGTTCAAGAACTCATCAATAATGCTTGTTGTAGTCTCGCTGAAGTATTCCTGGAGCACCTGTGTGTTGGTGCATACAGCGCTGTTCCTGGAAGAACACGCACTGTGTAGCAACGTCTGGAGGTTACGAGGTGGGCGTGACTGCTGAAGCGGTATGCTGTAGAGCAGTAGCACCATCTCCTCATAGTGCAGTTGCGAATACAACTCCCGATAGTAGACCCCGGCATGAATTCTGTAGAGATGTTCACCTGCGGAAATTAGGTGCATTTGCAGCACTAGGAGCATTGTGTTGCTGGCCATTGATCCCATGTTGCACCGTATTTACCTGCAACATAACTGATGTTAATTCCTTAAATTAGCGAGCTTAATATTTCTTGAATTTACGGTGTCGATTCTGTTGTCGCCCCGTTTACGAATTTCGATAGAAATCGTGGATGGCCCCAGTATATCATGTATTCTATATGGCCCATGGTATTTAAAGGCAAGGGCCTTTTTTCTCGCACCATTTCTTACCCATGTCCACTGGCCTATTTTAAAGTTATTGTATCTAAATTTCGTGTTTAATATTTACTTTTGTTTGTTTTGAGATGCGATTAGATTGATTTTCGCCTGTTCGGGATTGTGGTTTAGCTGCTCCCACCACTTGCCACTGTGTTCGGAGTATTCGTGCGAAATGACGTGGGAGGGCTGTACTGCCTCTACCCCATGGAGGAGGTAGAATGGGCTATATTTAGTACTGCGGTTGACAGTAGAATTATAACTTAAAATTATGTAGGCGATATATTAATCCCAATGTGCGGGGTCTTCATTAGTGCAGGCTATTAGTTGTCGTGAAAAAATTTTGTTGATTAGTTCTGTAAGTCAGTTGCAAGTGGGGTTGTACACCGTGGTTTGCAATTTTTTTTATCTGCAATTTCTTTAATAATTCAGCCATTAGCTCATTATTGAATAACGTTTCCCTGTCCGTCAGGATGGTTATCGGGTACCCTAATTGCAATATAATGTCCTTGAAGAAGTAGCGCATGTTAGCACATCAATTGCTTTGACTCATTTTGCCACGGCGTATCTTCTAAAAAATTCCATCATTACTAGGATGTATTTGTTCCCTTTCGCATCTAGACCCCATGAATGAAGAAAAGGGATGGGGGATTGGTGTCATTTGCCTTATTGGTTTCTGGTTTGATGGTTTTATCTATTGGCACACAGGACAGTTTTTAATATAGTTTTTGACATCTTTGTTAATTGAGTCCCAATAATAAGCATTTTTGATCTTTTCTAGTGTTCTTTATTGCTCGAAGTGGCCACTGCCGAGAAGGGTGTCATGGTGTGTGTTGATGATATCATTGACATTGTATTTAGGTACTAGTGTTAGCTCCTTTTCGCCAGTGGGCATATGTATTTTCATGTAAATTTCACCATTGCCCGCTATGGCGTATCGTCGTGCTAGCCTGTGGTATTTCGCATCTGCTTTGTGGAGATCTGTTAACTCGATCTTAAGCTGTTGTATATGGGGATTGTTTGTGTACTCATTAAAAAATGGTAGGATGTTATTGCTAATTTGGGCTATGAGTAAGTGGGAGTCATCTTTAATTTTAATGTACTCCTGTTCGTGGTGATAAGTGAAGAAGTAATGTGATATGACATTGTGTGGTTTTATAATAATTTTGCAATTGAGAAGTGGGTCTACACAAGTTGCCTTAATAATTTCAATGTTCACTTGAAAAAGGGTATTGGTAATTTTTACTATTGCCTGTAGTGGCAAGTATTGCTCATTAACTATCATCTTTGCTACACGTGCTTTGTCAGTCGATTGGAGCTCTTTTTCATAACGTATTTTATTCCTGCCCAGTTATTGGTGACATATTTATCCATTTCTTTCTTAATTTCATTGTGCTTCTGTGTGTTCTGGAATAGACTTTCTGCAAGAGCCTCATAAAATGACATACAGCTTAGCATAGTCTTTTTAATTTTGTATTTGGTGTTGTTTATTTGTATTGTCGTGGTTTCGGCCTTTCCCGATATGGGTAACGTACTCATCGCGTCGGCGAATATGTTTAATTTACCTCTTACCATTTTGGGTTGGAAGTTGTATTCCACGAGAGCAATGGTCATCTTCTGAATATGGATATTATGGTCCGCCATTGTTTTGAGGTATCATAAACTCACATGATCTGTTTCGATTGTAAATTGTTTTCTGTATAAATATTACCGGAAGTAGGTAATAAAATATTTGACCGTGGTTAGCTCTCTATTTGTTGATGACACCTAATCCAGCAATAGTTTTTTTTTGCTGCAAACACAATAATTGCATGTTTCTTGGTGCCTGGGATTTCCTGCAAAAGGACCCTGCCTATTTCAGTTTGCGATGCATCACAAGCTAGAATGGTGTGTCTATGTTCGTTATATTTGGCCAGTATAGGTGAGTTTCGTATAGCTGCCTTGGGTTCGTCAAACGCTACCTGATCTGTGTTGCACCATTTTAACGGGATGTTATCTTTAGTGAGTTCGATGAGGGGCTCCACTTTGTGAGAGTAGTTGTGTATGTATCTATATAGGTATGATGTGAAGCTGAGGAATGTCTGTAATTTAACATTTTCGGGTGGAATCATATTCTTAATGGTTTATATTTTCTCTTGGTCTGTCCGAATGCCTGTTGATGTGATGCAATGCCTGAAAATTTTTATCTCCTCTTGAGGGAAGCAGCATTTTTTGTATTAATTGATATGTTAAATTTTCGCAATCTGGCCATGACCTTTTGTATATTTTGCAAATGTTCTTTGAAGGATTTTCCAATAACAAAATTATTGTCGATATATGCTATTGCAGGTGTTCCATTGTAAGGGCCGAGCATTATGACTACAAATTTTTGAAAATAGTTTGGGCTGGTGGCGAGGTCCATTAGCATGCGGGAATACTGGAAGAGTCCGACCCCGTCGACAGAAAATGCGAGTTTCTCACGTTCCTCCTATCTGGCCGGTATGGCATAAAATCCACTGAACATATCAATGGGGCTAATGTATTTAGAGTTTTTTAATGTGTTAATTATGTCTTTGGTTCGTGGTATTGGATACTGGATTTTTTTGAGATATTGGTTTAGTAACCTGAAATCTGTTAGCAATATGATTTCACCTTGATGTTTCTTTATCACAAGACTCGACACAGCGTAAGAGGATTCAGATGGCGTAACTATTCCTGTGTTCATAATTTATTCTATTTGGGTTAACACCTCTTCCCTAACCTTGGGGTTAATTCAGTAAGGTCTAGTATGTATAGGCTTATCGGTTGTGAGTTCTAATTTAATTTCATAATTTTTCATTTCAGTTAATTCTGTGATAGAGCTCACGAACCTATCCTGATATGTGTGTAGTAATTCTTGTCGGGATTGCTTTTCATGATGGGTTAGTTTGTTGTTGATGGCTCCTAGTTTGATGTTAGGCATTCATGTCTCAATACTTTCAATGCCCGCACCATTTAAACCTTACTGCCAGACCTTGTTTAGGATACAATTCCACCTGCTGTTATCACAACTCCCATCGCCATGGCCGACTTCCTTCCAGCAGAAAGCTCGGCCTAGCAACAATTTGCCTGGTGAAGCTCACAGCAAACTGTTACTTACATCCTAAAAATATGATCGTAGGCAAATTTTTGTGATTAGACTACTATATAAAAGCAAAAAAAATAATTATGAAAAGGATCTTTGCTTAAAATTTCTTTTTCTGTGTAAATTACTCAAGCCTAACAAATACGAATATTTTTTTAAATATCCGAGTGCTGTGGAATGCACACACTATGTTTAGGTCTTACATGGGAGTAGATATATAAAAAGGTGGTT
The DNA here is from genome assembly GCA_029891345.1 of Dryococelus australis. Lineage (NCBI taxonomy): Eukaryota > Metazoa > Arthropoda > Insecta > Phasmatodea > Phasmatidae > Dryococelus > Dryococelus australis. Next base: position 17,719,604 of record CM057007.1, read on the forward strand.
AAAGAATAAATTATGGCTGACAGTAAAAAGTAACTAGGGCCTCAAAGTGCTCACTTTACTGTGAACAGCCTTTATTTTAATACTTTGTTTGATAACTTGCGAAACAATTATAGGTACCTGCACTGAACTTTACTTCAGAATTTTTAGTAATAAGATTATAGGCTCACTTAGATGTATACATAAGATTAAAAATGTATATTATGATGAAGGTGCCAAAGTGTTATTTAGGATGTATGAGAAAAGTTTAAAAAACTGTTGACAAGAGGGGAGTGGATAATAATATTCCATAGCATAGATTCTTTGACAGCGATACAGCATTTACATGTTAGTATTAAAGGATTGTTTCTAAAACTAAGGTATGTATTTTTTATTTCAAGAAACTGTATTAGAGCATGTCATTTTCGGAATGCATCAAAATATAACTTATTTCATATTAAATTCTGTTTTTGTACTTTTTGATTGAAAACACATTATGCTAAACTTCACATATATTGCGAAATATGGTCATTGATTTTTTATTGTATACATGAAAAGACAGGATTATTGTTATACGTTTCAAGACAATGACATTTCTAGCTATTAATAAATATGGTACACATAAATCAACTCATGAAATGTACAATCTTAATTTATTCCATTTTCCTATGTGTGAATGTCTGCCAACATTTTCTCATTAAGTCAGCAACACTCCTGAGTTCTAAGAAATCAGTTTATGGTGTACAAAATGTTCTTTAATGTTGGAAATTAATGACTAAGGTCTGTTCGAAACTTCAACTATGAAATGCATGTAAGGAGTGGGATTAGAAACCATGCCCACAAAGTGAACCAGAATACCTATTCGCCTTCTTACCGAAGGAACAGTCAACCTTGTGTCTGGTGCCTTAGACCGCTCGGCGATCTTGACAACTCCGAACATCTTTTGCATTAAGTGTTAGGTTACCAGATGTCCTCTTTTACCCAGACATTACCACTTTTTGAGATCTTGTAAACTACGTGGCCTGGTTGTACAAAAAAATCGAAATGTCCTTTTTTCCAATAAAAGTAAGAGAGAGAAGTTTTACTTTTTGTGGGTTTTTAATACAGAAGCATAACACTGGTGGAGGTGCAATTGTTGCCAAGCAATTAACTCCACCACACGAGTAAATTTATTAATTAAATTTGACTTTCGCAGTGAGAAACAAGTTGTAACACCTCACGCTAACCATGATATGCGTAGAGGCAGCTTACACCTCTTTTGTAGTAATAACATTACAGTTAATATACAGTTCAGAAAGAGGGAAGAAAGAGGTATAGGAAACTGAATAATGAATTAAGAAGAGAAACTGAGCAAACAAGAGAAAGATGGATGAAAGAGAGATGTGAGGAAATAGAGAAAATGGAGAAAGAGGGAAAGTATGAAATGATATACATCATGGCTAAGGAGATAGCCTTTGAAGGCAAAAGAAGGAAGTATAACATGGAAATAGAAAAAGTGGATGGTATATTAGCCAAAGAACTACATGAGGTGTTGACTAGATGCAAGAATTTATAGAATGTCTGTATAAGGTGGATCAGAGGATAGGAAGGGATATGGCATCTTGGAAGCAGAAGTAGAAAAGGCACTGAAGGAGATGAATCGAAAGGTGCGTGAATCGACAATTTGCCAGCAGAAATGTTGAAGAGTTTAGGAAACAGGGGAAGAAGGGAGAGTGTCTACCTATGTAATGAGATATGTGACAAAGGGGAATGGCCGGATGACTTTGCGCAATGGTAATGATACCAATTTAAGAAAAAAGAATACCAATAAATGTGAAGAGCATAGGACTATTAGTCCTATAATATATTTAATAGAAGGCTATATGGGAAGTTAGATAGATGCATTGGAGAGGAACAATTTGGATTTAGAAGTGGAAAAGGAACAAGAGATGCTATGGGCCTGTTAAGAATCATAGGGGAAGGATATATTGAGAAAGGTAGAGAAATGTATGCTGTCTTTATTGACTTAGAACAAGGTTACGACAGAGTACAAAGGAACAAGCTTATGGATATCTTGAAGAGGAAAGGAGTAGATTGGAAGGAGAGAAGACTAGTACAGAATCTATATTTACAACAGAATGTAAGCATAAAATTTTGAACTGAAATGTTGGAAGAAAGCAGCATTGGGAGGGGCGTTAGGCAAGACTGTTGCCTTTCTACCTTGTTATTCAATTTATACCTGGAGGAGATTATTGGGAAATGCTTAGATGAAAGAAGAGGAGTATGTATTGGCGAAAACCGAATATAACGTATATGATTTGCCAATGATATGGTTTTACTAGCAGAAAGTGAAAGAACTGTAAATGAAATGCTAAAAGATCTGAATGAAACTTATGAGGAGTATGAAATGAGAATCAATGCACCAAAAACAAAGAGTATGGTATTCAGTAAAGTAAGGAAACTGGCAAGTATTAAGATAGGACAAGTTAATATCAGCCAAGTAAGAACATTCCAATATCTAGAAAGTACAATAACCGAGGACTTAAAATATCATCAGGAAGTGAAAACTCATATTGTGGTATAGAAGGAAGCGAACAATAGGAAGAGGAGATTGCTATGTGGAAAACTAGATAAAGCACTGAGGAAAAAGACTTGGCAAATGTTTAGTATGGAGTGTTGCACTCTATGGGGCAGGGACATGGGCACTGAGACATGAGGACAAAAAAAAGGCTATAAGCATTTCAGATGTGGATGTGGAGGAGAATGGAAAGGATAAGCTGGGTGGAAAGAGTGAGTAATGAAGAAGTACTGGAAAAAGTTTATGAGAGGCGAAAACTGCTGAAAGTCATAAGAGAGAGGAAGAAGAACTGTATGGGACACTCGTTGAGATGGGATTGTTTGCTAACAGATGCTATGGAAGGAATAGTTTGTGGAAAAAGATTGAAAGGAAGGAGATGATACAAGTTGATAGATGACATCAAGGGAAGCGGAAAGTATATGGACCTGAAGAGATTGGCAGAAGACAGGAGAGCATGGAGAGATGCCACGGAAAACCTGCATCTGGGCAGAACATAAATTATGATGATACAGTTCATGCCTTTAGTTCAAAAGTCAATAGATTAATTTGTGTAGAAATGCAATGTAGGTGCACGAGCGCGCAACCAGCTGTTTGCCTTCCAGCCAAGGCCACATGTGGCAGGCATCAATTGAGATAGGTCATGGAGCCACATGCGTACAGCAGCATAATCGTGCAGCAGCCCTTGCCACAGTGCAGCTATGTTTCCTACCCTCCCTACTCCCCAGAACACTTATGCTTCTCTATGTGTGAAAATAAGGCATAAATAACAGCTTTTTAAATTTCATGTCGGAATATCTGTTCCTTTGTGCTAACTAGCGACACTTCACTTATTTTGGTATCATAGAAGTGTTTCGCTACATTCCTTATCTTTATAGTTCCTTAGAGTTACAATTTTACACCAGTGCACAGCACCAGTATGCACATACTACAATCTCAATACACCACGGCTTCACAGTACATGGAAACACCTACGTGCAAAACTCTAAACTTTATTACTAGCCTTTTAAAAATTGTTTCGCTTCATGCCACCATCATTGAAAATCGCTTAGACATACATTATCTGAACAACACACAAAAAACATCATCAGCATATCCAATGTCGCCGACACAACACAAGATACTGAACATAATCACTCACTCTCTAATTCAGTTTAACTGGAATTTTTAGGATTCTCCGACTATGAGTAAATTTCCACAATTACCTATCTCCACTCCTGTACATCCCCTCCCTCCACCCACAAATACCACAACACCCTCAGAAACACCCCTCTCTATTATCCCCATAATGGGCGACCCTTTACCAGTACAACTAATCATTCCCACTCTCAAAAACCACCCACCTTCTCCGGAGCATGGCATGAGGATGTAACAGACTTTTTAGAGGATTTCGAATCCGTGGCAGAAACGATACAGTGGAACACGCCAGAAAAATGTCGCAGGCTCAAGTATTGTCTATCAGGCCCAGCGAAACACACATTTGTTAATCTCAATCAAAATCGACAAGAGCCCATTAAGTGGGGCGCACTTAAGTGTATGCTCACGGACACTTTCACATCCCCGGCAGACAAAGAGCACGTAAAACACCTCCTTTACAAAAAGAAACAAACAGCAGAGGAAGCTACTTCCCCCACAATCAAACCATGCTGTTCTACCATGTAAATATCACCCTCACATGACAGATCATGAGTTCTTCAGCATCCTTAGGCATTCCCTCCTCACAGCTATCGCCGACAAACTTATCGGCCACCCAACATACACACTTCAGGATATGATCGCGACCCTCCCCGGTATCGATGTTGGCATATACAAATATTCAGAGACCTTCATACAGGTCACACACACCCCAACAAGACCAAATTATAGGCCAAAATCAAAAATTTTAAAGAGGAAGTGGCACAATTAACCCTTCAACAACAGCAAACACCTCATACACCCCCCCCCCCCCCTTTACACACCCAACCCTTCCAACAAACTCATTACAATTCCAAATGCCACCAACCACAATACAAATTTCCACCACTTCAGCCACAATGCCCTGTGTCCTGGTCAAAGTAAATTGTATAGATTACTATGCTCTCCTTGATACAGGATGCTCACATAGTAGCATTGCGAGCACTCTAGTGTCTGACCGAAACCTTTCCCCCTTAGGGAACAAATTACTTTAGTCAGATGACAAGTGTTCTTGCAGCCCCTAAATCTGAAAACCCATATGCATTTAGATATTTCAGGGCATACATACACTCAATGCTTTTTGGTAGTAGATAATCTGCAACATGACATTATCTTAGGGGTGGATTTTATTAAACATTATGATGTAATCCTCATTTTGAAACATGACATCATGCTCATACACGGTCACAACCCTCTTAAAACCATATAAGTCCCACTGCACCTCCATCTGCTCATCACTGAAGTAGTTACACCCCTGTACATCACATCAACACATTGGAATCCATTGACAATGGTTATACCACATCTCACCACATCAATACTAATCTTACACACGAACAGACATCAACACTTCCGAATATAATACACGAGTACCAAGATAGATTTGCCAATTCTATTTTGGAGCTCACAGAAGCCAACAATTTCGAAATAAAATAGGATCTTACTACAAATAAACCTGTCACAACAAGCCCATACAGAATCAAACCCGAGGTAGGAAATTACCTCCTAAAACAAGTTAAAGACATGGTAGATGCGGACATTAGAGAAGATACAGATTCGCCTTATTCCACACCCTCTCTCATTATTGCTAAAAAAAAAAAAGTCCAGCAGATTGCAGTTTTAAAACGGACTTTAGGAAGCTCAACCAATACCTGACTAGAGTACAATACCTGCTGCTACGTACAGAAGATATTTTGAACGCTCTCCTAAATTCAGCTTTCATAGCTAGCCTAGATTTATTTTCGTTATTTTATAGTATCCCTGTTAGACCTGAGGATAGGCACAAATTAGCTTTTATGGTCGATGGTGTGGGACTTTTCCAGTACCAAAGAATGCCAATGGGGTTAAGCACAAATCCACAATATTTTCAAATGTTTATCAACAAACTCCTAGGCCCCCTCCGATGGACCACGGCAATCGCATACACCGACGACATTTTCATTATCGGCAATACCTTCGAATTGCATATTGAAAATATCGCTAAAGTTTTTGAGAGACTCCCCTTATTTACTGTGAAGGTGAACACCAAGAGTTGTATATTTGCGGGACAGTTAAGGTCCTCGGACATATGCCTGAAGACATATGCCTGAAGGCATATATGCCTGAAGGCATAACTACCGACCACGAGAAAGTTGAAGCCATTGTCAAAATGTCATCCCCCACAAACCATCAAACAATTACGAACCTTCTTAGGCATGGCATCGTATTTACGTCGTTACATTCGCAATTACGCCTCCATAGCACAACCCCTCATACTTATAAAACACAACTCATTCAAATTGACAAATTACCATGACACCACGTTCACTCAATTGAAAACAGCGATTTCCCAAGCCCCTATTCTCCATAAATTTAATGAGACCCTTAAAATTATAGTAGCATGCGATGCTAGTAATTAGGCTGCAGGCAGAGTCCTCCTACAAATAGATCCCCAAACCAAGGAGCGACACTTCATTGCGTTCGCGTCCAAGAAATTTTCCCCTCAGGAAGGAAATTGGAGTACCACCGAACGAGAACTTGGGACGATCCGTTATTTATGTACCCATTTCCGACATTATTTATACGGACGCCATTTCACTATAGAGACTGACCATGCTAGTTTACGGTACCTCCGATCCATGGCCGAGCATAATGTGAATACGACTTCGAGGCTCATATTATAAAAGGTCAATTAAACACCCTTCCGGATGCCCTTAGTCGAATGCCCATGGCAACCACCCCCCCCCCATCCACCATATTGTTCTTAACGACAAGGTATACCAAGTTAAAGAAACAATGCTCACCTGCACTTCATTATTTAAGGCATTTGCTGAAGCCATGTCGCAAAATCCCGATAAAGCACAAGAAATCCAAAACGCAGTAGCGAAGTATGTAAAAAAACATTGGGACGAAATCAAGGTTAATTTCAGTAAACAGGACACAAAATAAAGGGATAAAATCGCCTCTGAAATAACTCACGAACACATTTTTCCTATGGCCGTCATTTTCAAAATTATTACCTCCGTATATAAAGTTAGCGTTAGGTAACAATCTGTGATAACCTAAATTATTTATTTAGTTTTCTGTTTTTTTTTTTTTAATACGTTTAAGAGTAAGAATTAGCAGATTTGTAAAATACTTACTATTCTAATAATTTTTCATTTTCACTTGACCGACGCACGAATAAAGTGACGAGGCCGTTGGCAATGTTAATTTCGCATAAGGCGGAAGAGTACACAACGTGCATACAAGCATATCTTAAGCAGGGCTTTGAAAAGTGCTCCTGCCACCGTGAACAGCCTATGCTAAACACTTTGTATTGAACGTTAAGACACGGAACTACTTTCAGTGCACCGTTACCAACATTACTGGGCTCTCGCGAGTCAGTGTGTCAACTAAGATACATGCAGCGAGGCCCGGTGCGATTTTTCGAACATTGACTTATAGAATGCTCAATTAACCATGATCAGCCTATAGGAAATGAGATCGGCAATCACCTTGGAATGTTAGTAAACGTGATGCAGCGTAACACAACATTACTAATTGTATTAGAAACCAGTTATGATCACAGCTGTCAGGATGGCCGAGCAACAACGTAGAGTCGAAGGGTACGCGAGTTCGATCCCGACCACTGCGAAAGATTTTTTTTTTTTTTTACTTTTTTAAATTATTGTCAATTCCACAATATAAATAATAAAATATCGTAAACATCTATATTTCGCGTAATTATTTGCCTACATTCGATAAAAGCAATATTTAATTCTCAAAAAAAAAAAAAAAGCTGTCTAAGGCGCCAGACTCAAGGTGAAATCTTCCTTCGGTAAGAGGAATTAAGGGCGTTCTGGTCCACGGTGTGGGCGTGGGTTCGAATCCCACTCCTGGCAAACTATTATCTCCAGATGTCGTACATCGAAAATCAACATTTTTTTTAAATTTTCCCTAGTTATATGAACGATAGTATTGATACAAAATAAAAGTACTATAGATTTACTTGTGAATAGACACTTTCGAGATTAAATCATGAATGCAATAAAAACGAAGTGATATTTTAAATTCAGAAACAAATTTTCTAATTGTGTAGTTGTTGAAGAATTGTTGTAATCTTGGGCGTGTTTGAAATATGCTGTATAAATGCTACGTATTTTAGAGATGTCCTGGAGTGGCTTTATATGCGTAGGTTGAGGAAAGCATGTCATCACTGGAAAACCACAGAGTGTAACAGTAAATATAATAATTAATGAATTTACTGCATGAATAAATCGTTTTAATGAAAATGACTTGGACATTTTTCAGTTGTTCCAGAAATCAGGCAGATAAATACAGACGAAAGTAATATGGCGCTAAGCTGTAGCCGTCAGCCCGGAGAATGGATGATATGGGGATGGAGCAGTGGGGGAATGAAGGCGGAGGAGGAAACGGGAGAACATCGAGAAAGTCTACCACACAATCCCCCGTGGGGTCGGTCTTTCTTCTATACGTATCTCCGGAAGGGAATCATACATCGAGAGAGACAGATTACTACCCCCCCCCCCCCCCCCAGAGGGTTTTTATTATATACATTTATTAATTTGTTGAAGAATTAATGTATTTGTGAAACCTGAGAATCCATGTTACTGAGAAATATTAATTTCATACCTATTTTATTGCTCGATCGTACGATATAAATAACTGAAATAAAATGACAGTTTCCCTTATTATATGGGATTGCCGAATGAAAATTGCGTAGGAAAAGTAATGGAACCACGAAAGATTTATTCGTCCCCATTCGGGAAAAATAAATCCCAGGAGAAATACCGCACTTGAGAATTCTCGTCCAAAGAATCCCTCCTCCCATCCCCTTCCCACGAGGTCCTGGGATCGAACCGTGGCAACCACAGAACTAAACATAGTGGCAACCACAGAACTAAACATAGGTCCTTCCAATACAAAGAGCACCAAAGAGAAATTAGGTTTGTCCTTTATGCTACGAATTTTTACACGCATTTAATAAGTTATTTTACAGTCTCTCATGTAACCCAATTTTTTTAAGGTAACGCAACTAAAGAAAAAACCACATTTCCATAATTTATCTTTAAAACGGCTCAACGAATACTAACTAAATGTATGCACGTAATGTACATTAGTTACTATGATTTAAATATACGAATCACTTATTTTCAAAATGGTGGCGAATATTAGATAGGTTTGCCTTACTATATGAAACATTACTCCTATTTCAGCCTAACTTGGGGTACTAGCACATTGCACGCAATATAATTATAGGCTGTTCACGGTAAAGTGAGCACTTTTTAAGGCCCTTCCAAATGGCTATAATAACTAATAAATATATTTTGTGGCTGCTTCAGACGGTAACTTTTGGGATTTGTGAAATATATAGATTGTGTTTATTACTTACGTGGCAGTGTTAGATTAAAAATGGTAAAGAAAAATAGAATTTTAGTTATAGCAACAATTTAGCAGGGCCTTAAAAAGTGCTCACTTTAACGTGAATATACCATAGCAAAACTACCCTATTTGTAAGAAATTGATAGAATAGTAGAATTATTTTTATCTCAGCGATTACTTAAATATCATTTATTGATTTATTCAGTGAGTTTTATGCTATTTCATCCCTGTCAGTGGATTATTTTACTGTATTATTTATTTTTATTTCTATTTTACTTGGACATATTAATATCCAAGAAATATTGAACTTACTTTTTTTTAAAAGGTATTGTCATTATGTATAATGCTTGTAATTTAAACAGTATTTTGTACAAGCATAACAACTAAATAACTAGAAGCTATATTTTAATATTTTGTTGTTTACTGTCACTGTACACTTTAAACCAAATACGTACTATTTTATTTCTGGTTTTAAGGATTAAAATGTCTAAAATATGACTAGCACTACAAATATTGCGACTTAACTGTTAGAATGTAATTTATTACCATGAGCATAGTTAAAAAAAAAAAAAATGTATTGTGTTCGTTTGAAAAATAAATCTGCGTTAATAGTTCAGACGTTAATTCTGTAATGCAGGGCAATGTAAACATCGAGAATCCATAACCTGACGTTTCAATTTCTCGTCGCAATGATTATATAAGGAAGAAATCAAAAGAATCCAACATGGCGAGTGTGGATGAGAGAAAGCTTTATACCAATCCTCACAAAATATAGCGGGAGGCGAAAAGCGACGGTGACACTTCGCCCCCAGGCGACTGTGTGTTCGCTGAGCTGCCTGCCTTTCGCGCCGGCTACCCTGCTCCGTTGACGGAAGGGGGGGGGGGGGGGTTCTGTTCGAGCCTGGAAGTCATTTATCATGTTCTTTCATCTGTTTCGCGGGCGAGTGTTGGTCCCATGGCCTCATTACCGTGACAAGTAACAGCGTCATCCGTCACTGTCAGACGCCCCGTACCACCCTTCCCTTACCTTCTCCTTCATCACAACCCCCCCTCTCCCCCTCCCCATACCTACTCATGAACCCCCACTCCTCCGTCCCATTTTCCACCCCCCCCCACTTCCCTCCCTTTTCTACACACTTCATAGAGAAGGGACATCACCCACCCTGCGAGCCGCCGTTCGCTGCCTCTCACATCCCATCCTTACATGCAATGTACCACCGATATAGGCTGTTCACGGAAAAGTGAGCACTATTTAAGGCCCTTCTCAATTTTACTTTTCGGCAAATTGTCTTTCCGCCACATGTTGGTATTAAAATTTTCATGTACCTAATAGGTACAGTGTACACATTTAACCACTTTCAAAAGTTAACATCTGAGACTTCAATAAAATATATTTATTTACCATTATTTCGGTTGTGGGCGCCTTAAAAAGGGGCTCACTTTACCTTGAACGGCCTATACATCGGCTAATCACAGTAAAGTGGACACTTTTCGAATCCCTCTCATCTTGAATAACAGTCAATAAATAAATATATATTATTGTAGCCTTAGGCGTTAACTTTCAAGTCCGGTGAAATACATACACTTTGTTTATTACTTGCATGGCAATAATTATTTTTAAAAAGTGGCGGAAGGATAAAAAGTGGCTGATAGGAAAAAAGTAACGAGGGCCTCAAAAGTGCTCGCTTTGCCGTGAACAGTATATAGAACTGTTTCTCAATTACTTGTCACCGAAGGCCACAATAATAACAATAATACTTTTTTTTTTTTTTTCCAGTGGCTGGAGCCAGACGATGTGAAAATATAGTTTCCGTTTCGAATATTATGTACAATTTGTCAAAGTACCCAGTAATTCTTTTTTGCCATTTTTATAATCTTATGTGTTTTATTACACGAACTTAAAAATGCAGTATGTGTCATGCGAATGCGTCTGTTTGTCTTTGCAGTGACCTTCTACCATCATATCTATCATAGGGTTGTTAGTGGTATTGCGTAAAACCGTATTTCTAGGTCGTACTGTTATATCTCAAAATGTGCACGTAGGATTTTCAAAATAGTCACGTCACGTACTCGCTGCTTAATAACATGTTATGCTATTGATATATTCATATCTCAGTACTTAATAACATCTCGGAACAGGCATGGACGGTATCTTTTGAGCCCCGTAGTGTCATTTACGAATTCAAAAATCAAAATTTCGATACCTTCAGCGGTACAGAAGATATTTGAGGCGAACATCTTAGCCGAATAAACCTGTATACAAATATACACTCAAAATCTGAATCAGTGAGGATGTCTCTGTTTAAATCATTTAAGAGCGCCTGACTTATTCAACAGTCGCCGCAGTCAATTTAACTGATGAATTAGTGGGGGGAAAAAAAGTCAGTTTTTCCTTCACTTATTGATCCAGTGACATTTGCCACTGGTTTATCAACCATTTCATTCGCTGTTTTTCAGTGATTTCTTTTTTGACTGATCGATCAGTTAAACGTCATGTTTCAGATTTAATATCAACGCAGAAATTAATAATAACAACTATTTTTAAATGGGAATTTGTGTTTTATAATACCATTTCACGAAGCAACATGAACATTTAATTCTTCATTTCTTTGTCACGTAATCATCACAGCGCTCAAATGTGGCGAAGTTAGTGCATCCATACGTGCTGTTTGTTGTAATAATCACAGCACTCAAATGTGGCGAAGTTAGTGCATCCATACGTGCTGTTTGTTGTAATAATCACAGTGCTCAAATGTGGCGAAGTTAGTGCATCCATACGTGCTGTTTGTTGTAATAATCACAGCGCTCAAATGTGGCGAAGTTAGTGCATCCATACGTGCTATTTGTTGTAATAATTCTAATGTTACCAATTGAGTTAAAAAAAAATGGCATACAATAAAAAGCTACATATTTTTGTTAAAGAAATATAATACATAGTCCCCTTCGCAATGAACGTTGGCTTGGTATAGGCTATTCACGGTAAAGTGAGCACTCTTGAAAGCCCTCTCAATCGGAATAATAATCAATAAATATATTTAATTTTAGCCTTAGATGTAAACTTTCAAGTGCGGTGCAATATACACACTGTGTTTATTACGTGCATGGCTATTTTATTTTAAAATGTGGTTAAAGGACAAAAAAAAAAAAAAAAAGACTCAAAGTAAAAGTAACTAAGGCCTCAAAAGGTATCACTTCACCGTGGACAGCCTGTAGTTACGTGCCAGCGTTCGCCCGGTGGACATTGTGCTACGGTGAGCGGAACTTGGGTCAAAAGGGGAAAAACCGCGCGCTGTCTCGCGGCGTGAGTCGGTCCCAGTCTTAAACCGCGGCAATCACGCGCGCGACTACGTTACGCGTGGCGTCCTCGTTGCGTCCGACGGCCTTTGAAATCCGCGAGCGGATCGGCGCGTCGTTGGACGCCCTCGAATGCCAGCTGGACGGTCGGCGGAACCGCGTCTTCGTTCAACTGTTTTTCCCCAACGACTCTGCGGGAAGGTTCCGAACGACACCAACAGAACTTCTTCCACGGCTACCGTATCCGAGGATCGTCTTCAAGCCACCGCTGGGACTATTACCAACCTCCGTCCGGTAAGCATAACACATTTTTTACCTGTTGAACTAGGCAATAAGAAAATTCAGTCGGAGTTCCAGAAGGCTACGGTCGTGTCATCAGGACGCAAGAAGAGTTTTTGGGGGCTCAAAAGAAATATATATATATATGTGAAGCTAAATCAGGTATACGTGTAGCGCGAACGCCGCTATAGGCTATCCACGGTAAAGTGAGTGGACACTTTTGAGAACACTCTCATTAGGAATGACAGGCAATAAATATATTATATTCTAGCTTAGAACGTTAACTTCCGAGTGCGGTGGAATCCACACGCTGCGTTTATTACTTGCATGGCCATGTTTATTTTTAAAAGTGGTCGAAGTGCCTCAGACGTTTAAACTTCGCGTTGAACAGCCAATAGCTAAAGACGTAGTATAAAACACAGTCGCCCGGCCACGTGTGTCCGTGTATTCGGATAAGGCTAGTAAACTACTTTATGGATTTTGATGCGGTTTTTCACCATCGTTTAGAGATTTCCTCGAGAAAGGTTTAACTATACAATAAATACATGTTTAATGTAACGATAGTAGAGAAATGTCGACGTTTCCTAATTAAGTCGGAAAAAGCTGCTTTTCGGGCGCTTACATGGCATGCGCTGACTAAACCATAATAGATGCATCATATTAATGTACTCCAGGATATGCAGATCTACAAAAAAAGTCAGCGACAGCATATGTGTATCTTTTAAGGATGACCCACAGTAACAATTTTGTTTTCTTTTTAAGAAAAAACTTAGGAAGACTTTTTGAACAACACAGTATTAATCCTACGTTAGTTACCTTAAGCATTTAGTGTGCATACTTGCTGTAAATCTAAACAACGCCATATTTGTACATAGCACCCGAGCGAGGCCGGGGCGAGTTTGCTAGTGCTTGATGCCAGATTCTCGGAACACACAGTTGTTTCAAAATCTATACAAGGCCTAATGGTTGGTTGAAAATTATTATTATTATTATTATTATTATTATTTTATTTTTTTTTTCTTTCCAGAAAAGCCACAGCTTACCATGTGTTATTATTGTATCTATGAGGCTGACTTATTTGTTCGATCACTGGGAATTTTTCTATTTTACTGCAATTTTTCGTATAAATTCACTTGCATATTATAAGTGACGGTGCTCATGGCGTTTTAATTTACTCTGATAAACTACGTACATTTACACTGAAAGTTTTGTTTCAGCGAACAAGATACTTCTTTGTAGCGGCGATGAAATATTTTTGACTTCGAAACCAAAATATTTTGGTCTTATTTGGTTTGCCTGAGTAAAGATTCTGTTGGTGAAAATAAAAAATTTTATTGGCCCCCATAGTTCATTAAACGGTTTCGGTTAGCATAAAAAGGAAGTGCAGGTCCGTCTAACGTTCGAACAGGGAACATTCGTTCCCAAACGCTACGCCCTAGTTAACTTAGCCAAAGTGAGTACTGGTCAAAAAACATTAATGTTTTTAAATACATACATTTCAAATACTGGACTACGTGCGCAAAGGAATATTTGAAGTCTTACATCTGCACTTTTTTGGTTTCCCGTTCCACTTGTTACATTAGGATGCTTACACCATTATTGAGCATCAATGAATGCACATACAGTCTGTTCACGATAAAACGAGCGCTTTCGAAAGCCCTGCTTAAGTTCTACTTGTATGAACGTTGGGCCTATTCTTCCGCCTTACGTAAAATTAACATTGCCATGGGCCTCATCACTTTATTCATACGTCGGTCAAGTGAAACAATGAGAAAATCACGAAAGAAAATATTTTACAAATCTGCTCATTTTTACACTTCGATGCATTAAAAAAAAAAAACGAAATAAATAATTTAAATTATCACAAAGTGTTACATATCACTTTTCATTTGACGTTAAGGAATGGAACTACTTTCCCTCCATCGTTACCAACTTTACTGGGCGCATGTCACTCAGTGCGCCCGTTAAAATATATGCAGGTAGGAGCAGCGAATTTTTTCGAATGTTGATTTCAGAAGTGCTCATTTTATCATGAACCTTACCAACTCTTTTAATATCCCAACTATCACAGAAAATGCGAACAAACTTTGGAGCTGTATTTTGGAACGGATGCAATCAAACGAATGGCCCAACGAATAAATACAGTTGATGGAAATAAATTTTTGATGACAAGTCTTATTTAATTTGGCCTAACGCAGGGGTTTTGTTGATTCAAGCGTGTAGTTTGTTAAATTAACAAAATAAATATTGTTACTTTTCAAGTTTCGTTTACTAAAAAAAAAAAAAAAAAAAAAAATTGTTGGTGCAAGTAAATATAGTTTTGGTCCTATACAAACAAGTATTTTTTTTTTGCTGAAAAAAAACATTACTCTCAGTGTAATTGTTGTGAACAACCAGGACATGAACGTATTTCGAGACCTCCTCTTCAGAGCAGTGCCTACAAGCTGGCAGATGCGAAATGTAAAAAGGAAATCCCATATTCAGCAAATTTCGCCGCAGTGCGTTAATTTTAAAGATACCTACGGGCATATATTTTCAATATAGACAGGCATTATGTACGTTTTTTTAAAACATAAATTATTTTTTAAAATTCCTTGCAAACAGTCTGTACGTGTTATGGACACATATCCACTGTAGGGAACTTCTCCTGAAAAATTCGCGAATAATACATGTTGTTTGAAACGCTTATCATTAAAAATGAGAAATTTCATTAACGTGGGACTTCCTATTTAAAATTTTGAAGCTGCCAGCCGGTAGGCAGGCCCCTATTTAAAATTTTGAAGCTGCCAGCCGGTAGGCAGGCCCCTATTTAAAATTTTGAAGCTGCCAGCCGGTAGGCAGGCCCCTATTTAAAATTTTGAAGCTGCCAGCCGGTAGGCAGGCCCCTATTTAAAATTTTGAAGCTGCCAGCCGGTAGGCAGGGCCCTATTTAAAATTTTGAAGCTGCCAGCCGGTAGGCAGGCCCCTATTTAAAATTTTGAAGCTGCCAGCCGGTAGGCAGGCCCCTATTTAAAATTTTGAAGCTGCCAGCCGGTAGGCAGGGCCCTATTTAAAACTTTGAAGCTGCCAGCCGGTAGGCAGGCCCCTATTTAAAATTTTGAAGCTGCCAGCCGGTAGGCAGGCCCCTATTTAAAATTTTGAAGCTGCCAGCCGGTAGGCAGGCCCCTATTTAAAATTTTGAAGCTGCCAGCCGGTAGGCAGGCCCCTATTTAAAATTTTGAAGCTGCCAGCCGGTAGGCAGGGCCCTATTTAAAATTTTGAAGCTGCCAGCCGGTAGGCAGGGCCCTTCAGGCGAAGGACTCCCACGACCCTCGACGATTGGAAACCTACTTTCATAGGCTGTTCACGGTGAAGTGAGCACTTTTCAAGGCCCTTCCAACGGGCATTAACCACTAAAAAAATATTTCTTATTGCCGCTCCAGGCGTTATGTTTTAGGCGTGGTAAAACGTATACACTATAGTTATTACTCACATTGCAAATTTTTATACTAAAAAGTGACAGGAAGATAGAAATCCGATGAGAAAAAAAATTCAGCAGGCCCTTAAAAGGTGCTCACCTTACCGTGAATTGCCTATAGTCTGGATATGTCCCCTTATTCGATGGAATTGTGAATTTTCTACTTAAAATCATGAAACTTGGCAGAAGTAGCACAGACTTCAAAACAAATATTTTGAGCATTGCAGGTATTCCTGAAATGCACCACAAGCCACCATGTTTGAAAATGGCAGCCGAAATATGTTATTTATTTGTAACTCGTAAATAGATCAACCGATTTGGTTACATTTTTTTTCACAATCATTGTTACCTATTTACTGTACACAAAAAAAAAGTATGTTTCGAATTTTTTATTTTAATAAAAAATAAAATCAAATTTACAGGGTAAATAAAAAAAAAATTTCTTATTCCCTTGCACTACTTACACATTTGAATTTCACGAACCGTTTACTAATGGAATGTAAACGTGCAAGTCTGCTTTTCAACTTCCGTTGATTACAACACACGTGGACAACAATGTACTCTGTCCATACATACACATTGATCCCCAGCCATTCCAACCATGTATCTATAACTTTTAAGCATGTTTAAAAGTCACAAATTTGTGGAAGGGGGGGGGGAAGAATCTGTTCTCTTCCAACTTGATGCCATGTTCTCTTTTTGTATGTATCTGTGTATGTGTTAGAGCATCAAACTTGGTCCGACCTGTCCTTTTAACTCCTTGTCTGTGTGTGTGTTTAAGGGTTTTTCTTGTACTACTGTATGAATCATTCCACCCCCCCTTAAAATTGTAATTACATACCACTACTTTAATTAAACTTAACCTATATAATTGCAATATATGTAAATCACATCCCTCCCCCTCCCCCCTCAGTACAAATATAAGCAGAACCTTCGCGCACTCCAAAATTATAAAAACACAAATAATTATTGACATAAACATAAGCGAAACATCATTTCAATCTAAAACTTTTATTCGACAAAATACACTTACAAATGAAACCATTAGATTAAGCGCTAAAGGTAACCTCAACGTGTCCAAGTATATGCATATTCCCAGTGGCGCCAGTCAACTTTCGGTACGACCAAATCTGAACGCCAATCTCCGTCCTAACCCTCTTACGAGCGAACAGAATAGGTGCAGAGTACATGCTACTAACAGCAGTTTGATTAACAACACATTCATGAACTCGAACAGAATAGGTGTAGAGTACATGCTACTAACAGCAGTTTGATTAACAACACATTCATGAACTTGAACAGACTAGGTGTAGAGTACATGCTACTAACAGCAGTTTAACAACACATTCATGAACTTGAACAGAATAGGTCCAGAGTACATGCTGCTAACAACAGTTTGATTAACAACACATTCATAAACTTGAACAGAATAGGTGTAGAGTACATGCTACTAACAGCAGTTTGATTAACAACACATTCATGAACTTGAACAGAATAGGTGCAGAGTACATGCTACTAACAGCAGTTTAACAACACATTCATGAACTTGAACAGTCTGCCGACAAATCATATCACGTGGATCAATGTCGTTCAAATACTTAGCTGTAGGATCCTTGGCTGTAAGCTTTCCTGAAGAAACAAAATTCCAATCAAATAGTTTTATTTGTAATTTTGTGTCGCATAGCGAAAACTTTATTAAAATATTTAACTATTAAAGCATTATTGTAAGAGTTTTTTTGTAATGTAAAAAATTTTGGACTGGCAGAATATTTTTTTTTTTGGTTGTTTATAATACTCAAGTGACTAACGCAAAAAAACTAAAATGTAAATGTAGCCTAACTGTAAAAGGAAGCTAATAGTGTGTATACATGACCCCGTTTGATCATAGCCCGTGCATACATATTCCGTTTCATGAGATTTTTCATATTTCCTAAGCGGCTATAGTTTGCTTTTTACAAAAATAATTTTTATTATATTTTAAAAATCCATTTTAATGATGTGCAATACGATCCCTTCAATTAAATGTTGTGAAAGCTATTGTGTTTTCAAATTTTATTCTAAAATATAATGTATCAAATCCACCTACTTTATTTATTTATTTTATATTCTTATAAATTAAAATTTTACTCTGTATACTCTGGTACTTATTAATACTGCGCAATGACAGAATATTTTTGTTAGCATGAATTTGTGTCACATTTACTAGCATGCATCTTCCTAAACACTTTTATATAATTTCGTGGTATCAGATTTCGCGAGTGGAACCCTCTACTACAGATAATTTGTTGTTGTTGGTTCTTGCCATGTCGAGAACGCGCGAACGATGGTATTGGGAGTCTGTGGAAAGGGAAGGAAGTTCCAAACACTTGCGCGGAATGACACACGTGCTGAATGACATTTGCGCGGAATGACACACGCGCTTAATGACACTGGTGCGGAAGCACTATCCAAATCAGCGACGTCGGTTTAACACCTCCTTCCTTCCAACCCTAGCAAAGTTAGGTTGTGCCACGTGACTCAATAGTATATATATATATATATATATATATATAATTATAATTTGATTTGAGGGTTAGTAACATGAATGGGCCGAAATTGTGACATGATTGGTTATTTGTTTCTTGGTATATGAAACTCTTAGCCTTATTTTTATGTTTGGATATTTCAATAGGCACCGTTTAATTTACAAATAGTATACGAAAAAACTAGGTTAAAATAACATTTTAACTGTGAACTATTTCTTACCGGCCGTTGCCAACACATCACTGCTCTCACTGTTGTTAATTCATATTTAAAAAGAAATAAATATTACAAGTTATAGAAGATATTAAGGTAAAGTTTAATTTATTCAATAATACAGTACTCTAAAGTTAACCACAGTGTTATGTATATATGTGAAATACAGGTTATTGAAAAAACAGGTTAACATGTTATCCCTAGAGTAATTTTTTCAAAGGTCACAATGTCTGTAAAATTTGAGACCACTTATATAAAATTGACAATACCTATTTGCAGTGCACCACAATTATGGCACGCTGTGCCATACGTTTTGATTTTGTACGATAATTTGTTTCAGAAAGTGTACCATAATTGAATCTGTGCTTTTCTAGTTTAGTTCCGAACTCCATATATCTAACCAGCAGACACTGCTCGAGAGTTACTGTCTACGGACATTCTTATTTGAGACTTGCAGGAAGATTCGTCGTCCCGCGAAAATTGGACTAAATTTGCTATTCGTGCAAAAGAACTGAAAGTTGCTTTGCTCAGAGCCCGCTAAGCACTTGAAATGTTCAACGGTTGGTAT
This sequence comes from Dryococelus australis, assembly GCA_029891345.1. NCBI lineage: Eukaryota > Metazoa > Arthropoda > Insecta > Phasmatodea > Phasmatidae > Dryococelus > Dryococelus australis. Next base: position 17,739,005 of record CM057007.1, read on the forward strand.
AGTGAATCTTGCAAAAGAACTGAAAGTTGCTTTGCTCAGGCCCGCTAAGCACTTGAAATGTTCAACGGTTGGTATAGTGAATCTTGCAAAAGAACTGAAAGTTGCTTTGCTCAGAGCCCGCTAAGCACTTGAAATGTTCAACGGTTGGTATAGTGAATCTTGCAAAAGAACTGAAAGTTGCTTTGCTCAGGGCCCGCTAAGCACTTGAAATGTTCAACGGTTGGTATAGTGAATCGTGCGGAAACGCTAAAAAAAATAAATAAAAGAAATGTCTGCTCGTGTTGCGAACACGACCCGTTTCAACTTAAAAGTGACCCATATAATAAACTCCTTCGTTTGTGCCACATTGTCATGAAATATAGTGATTGCAATTTGTCTCTCCGTCTCTCTCTCTTGCGGGGTAGTGACTGGGCACACGCAACACGTCGTCATCGGGCTGCCACCAGCCGTAAATAGCACTGTTCATTTTTCACCCCCATCCCCCTTCCCCCCCTCAAATCTCCCACCATCCCCTAGCAGAACATGTGCGGTTCTGAAACATGTGCTGAAGGTAACGCGGATTTAGTGTCGGACACGACGCGGTACTTTGTACCCTTGTTCGGCGCCGGGGGTGGGGGGGGGGGGGGGGGTTAATTTATACGGCGAGTTGGGTGCCACCCCACGGGGGTGCGTGTAAGGGGTGGTTGAGCTACCTCGAGAGAGGGGAGGGGGGGGGGAAGGGACGTCGGTGTTCGAGCCAGCCCTGTCGGAGCGCCACGTACAAGGCATTCTGTCGTGTTCCCTCCCGGCCATGCAAATCACGCTTTGTTTACGAGCCACAACCACCCCCTTTCCCTCGACCGGCCTCCGAAACACCCCACAGGACACAGCTCCAACATCGGCGCTGCGGTACAAACGGTGCTACGCGTTACTGGACTTGTCTTGAAAACTGTAACAGTGGTTGGATCAGGCGAAGACTGAAAAAAAAAAATATATATATATACATTTCACGTTTTTTATATATTTATTTTGGAGCTATTTACAGTTCGTAATGCATTCATCAAATACGGCCTCTTTACTGGAGTCCTCTGATTTTGTCAATCGTGCCTCTTCATTTAAAGAATGATTTCGTGTTACGTGCAGAAACCGAAGTCGCTATACCAGTCCGGTTTGGGACAGTTCTAAAATGGTAGGCATCTTTCTCGTCATTCTCGACTACACAGAGAAAAAAATATATATATTCTGCAGTGGTTGCAAAGAATTCTTTGGAAACCAGTTGTCAAAGATTTTCTTCGTAACTCTACGGATGAAATATTGTATATTTACAACATATTATTTTAGAAAACATACATAATTGTTTATGTAGCTCAACGTTTATAATGAACTTAAAGACTACAACACTTGCTCGTTGAAACGCAACACTTGTTTTACACATTCCACAACAAAGTTTTGCGGAATTCAGTCTACTTTATTTGTAGTATTGCAAAAATACCTTCGGCGAATAGTTTCCCAAGAATATCTTGTACGAAAAAAACTTAAAGTGTACCTTCATAAAGATCTACACGTAAGTTTCTTTCCTCTCGATATTTATCGTTACATGCAGGATAATTCTCAGGGAAACATTTCTTAAAACTCTCGCTTCTTCCATCTTCCGGCTTACACCGACCAATCCCTTGTAAATTCTACCATCAACCATAGTCAAATCACAGATAAATCGAGAACTTAGTAAAATATTTCCCTTTTCCCGCGACGACCAGAGGTGCGCAAAATTTTGCGAGTTCTTATGAGGGCGGGCTGCAGACCTCTCAGTTCTCTACACAACCGTCCAATCGCTCGTGTGCTGCCATTGCAAAAGGCTCCTTTATTTTATTCGACTTGGTTGCACGTATGACATGGCGATTGATGTTCCTTCCTGTTTGCTACAGGGTAAAGTGTCATGCAGGGCAAAGTGTCATGCAGGGCATGACCAAACCATAGGCTAAAGATGAGGCCGACCGATTCCGCTGGCTGCACACAACCGTACTCCGTGCCCCGACATTGAAATGCTTTTCTGCCAACATGTCTAGCGAAAACGGCATGGTTCGGATTTTAGGTTAGAAAACTGATTTGTAAACAGGTGCTAAGTGATGTATTTACACTTCGTCTAACCAATTCGTAATGCAGTTTGACTAAATTCAAAATGGTGAAAGTATCTCACTAATATAATAGTGCATGTCATTAAAAAATTTGGATATAAACAAACCACGTTCATCACTGGTGACCGTATGACTTCCACAGTTGTTTATGATTGGGGCAGGTGACTGTTGGGTACATGCGCAGAAGACGAATAAGGTGTTTACCTCATATTTTAATCAATGGTCCAAACAACTTTGGTCCAATCACAAAAGGAACTCACGAGTATGCGCCCTTGAAGTCGAACCTGCAACCCAAAGACATTGCGAGATACGTGCATTTGAAATTAAACAACCGAGTATGGAGTGGTTAAGATGATGTTGGCAGCGAAATAGCGAAATAGTACCACCGTTGTTTCTTCCAATTTCAGTGTCTCTTGAGACATGCAATAAGACTACATTGTAAAAAAAAAAAAAAAATTAAAAAAAGTTTTTTTTTTCTAAAAATCTTTACGTGAAATTATGAACCCGTTGTTTGTTTAAAAAGAAACAAAATTTCACGTGAATTCATGAAACCTGTCAATAAATTTCCTAGTTAGTTTTATGATCTTCCAGTTTAAAGAAAAATAATTACAAAAATAATTATTAATTTTAGTTTTGCGAATATTTTACTGTCTATAAAAAAATTGAAAAATTTCATATATGTTATACTTGAAAGAGTTTCGAACCCTAGTCAAAAAATCTGAAAACCCGTGAATTTAACCATGTAGGCCCTAAGAACATTTCCTGACCACCATAAGAATAATTCTGGCACTTTTCGTACAATCACTTCAGTAATTTTTTTCCCAGTTTTCAGTAAAGTTTGTCTATTTTAAATGTTGCTGAATATTACAGAGTTCTGATTCTACTTTTTTATGTTTGAACGAATACGTTTAAGAGGCGTGGAAATCCGTCACCCAACGATTCTTAAAAAAATATATATATTTTTGGTAAAAAACTTTTGACTTCTTTCTAATATAAAGAATTTTTTGCGTTTAACTCAAGTCAAGTTATATAACTGTTCATGTAAAATTTTTTTTTTTTTTTCTGCCGTGGCGGAGTCATATTTTGGTTGCCAAACACTTTTAACGTGAGTCGAACGAAATTTTTTTTACTAGTTACCAACATTATGTATACAATATCCACCACGAATGTTTAGTGTGGCCTTCTCGTTTGCTACAGTTAGAATTTAATTACTTTTAAATGTAAGCCATACATCTCTTGTGATAGTAAAATTTCGTTCCGCTACTGTTTCGTTACAGGTTGGACCATTTCGATAGAACTGCTTGCGTTCCTTCCATTGAACATGTGTAATAATTACGATTTCTCAGAACCTATCTACTGTCATTTTAGCATATATTAAGAGAAACTTAAAATGTTTTACAGAATGAGATAGTTTACTACCACGCCAATTCCTATCCTTCTTTATATATATATAATATATATATATATATATATATATATATATATATATATATATATATATATATATATATATATATATATGAATGTTTCTTTGTTTGTGCCGTATGCGTTCCTATACCATTCATCCGATTGCGATTAGCACAACCATTTTACAATAGGTGGCGCGTGAGTCGTTTCAACAAATGAGTTTATTCTAGCTATTGTCTTACAAAAGACAGATGATGAATGAAGATGACGTGCCTAATCAAAATATGACACTTTGTTCCGTTTCAAATTTACAATCTACGGGAACAGATCAGGGATTTGATTATTGATTGACATTTGTTCTAAACAAACATTGTTTTATATTACATTTATAAACAAGACGAATTACTAATTTGTAACTTCACGTTACATTTAACTGTACTATCGTTTTAATATAGTTGATTTTGAGCAAACAAAAGATGTTTTATTTGGCCATAATTTCATACTTTACCTAATCTCCTAATCGCATTATATACCATTTCTTGGTGCATTGCCTTGACCAACCCGGTATTTATAGAATAATAAATACAAAGTTTATTCTATCAACACAACGAATTGATTCGATTGTTCAGAACTGCCCTTGAACAAACGCCCGCTGATAACTACAGAGTTATAGTTAGAGCAGACAAAACACCTGTCGGCCAACACGAAAGACAATGCGCACCGACATTTGATGAAGTGGCGATCGTTATAGTTGGCGAAGAATTTAACTCGCGTGATGATATTCTTCATCGCAGAAATGGCGAGAGGAAATAAACAGCTCTTTGGTGGCGCACTCATTTTATTGTCCGGTGATTTTCGACAAACTCCACCAGTTATACCTCGTTCAGCACCTGCTGATGAACTTAATGTGTGTCTCCGATCATCAGTTTTATGGCGACACGTACAGAAATTGACCTCGAAGACCAATATGCGTGTGCAAGTACAACATGATGTATCCGTTGAATGTTTCGCGGAACAATTGTCGGATATTGGGAATAGGAAAATAGCAATCGACGAATCCACACACTGTATCACATTGCCAATAAACTTCTGTAAAACCACAGCAACCACAGACGAATTGATTCACAAAGTTTTCCCAAATATCGCACAGAATTACCAAAGTCATCAGTGGCTCAGTGAACGTGCTATATTAGCAGACAAAAACAACGATGCCAATGCCATCAATTTGAACATTCAAAACGAAATACCAGGCGAAGCGACAACGTTCAAGTTCATCGATACTGTAATGAATCTAGACGAAGTTGTCAGTTATCCAACTGCACTCTTGAATTCACTTCATTTGTCAGGCATGCCTCCTCCGCACGTGTTAACATTGAAAATTAGCGTGCCTATCTATCATTCTTCTCCGAAATATCAACCCACCACGACTTTGCAACGGTACCAGGCTTTCAGAGAAAGAGATGATGAACAATATCATCTAAGCTACAATTTTAAAAGGAAAATTTAAAAGAGAAAATGTTCCAAATGCTGTGATAGTACTGAAATTATCAACGAAAGGAAGTATAAGTATCCATAAAATATAATATGTGAGTATAGTATATTCATGGTGAAGTGAGCACTTTTTAAGGCCCTGTTAAATTTTTCCTTCAAGCTAATTTCTATCTTTCCACCACTTTTTAATAAAAATATTTCCATGTGGCCGATAAACGTTGTGTATACAATCCACCATTACAAAAAATTTAACGTCTGAAGCTGTCATAAAGTATACTTATTAGTGGTTAATGCATATTGGAAGGGCATTAAAAATGCTCACTTTACCGCGAATCGTGGCTTCATTTGCCAGTAATATAGTAATTCGCTGATCAGTTTGTAGATAATAAACAAAGAGAGCCTTTCGCAGCATTACTTAGCCAGTAAGATTATTGCTAAGTCTCACATCAAAAAGCCAGCCTTATCGTTTCACCTCTGTTCCAATAGATATTTGAGTGCTCCAGTATGTTGGGATTTGATTGTACGAGCCATGATTTAATTTTTTACAGCTTTGTTTTGTTCCTTCCGTCTGAAATATTTGCTGGAGAGATTTCTGTCGTGTTCTTTTAACTTCCCTATATTTGTTCATATAAGTACGCAGGTTCCGACCTTTCACTTCATGTCCGCTATAGCGTGGATAAATCATCCTCGTATATTTCGACGTAATCCTCGAAAGAAAGTTATTATGTTCTTCATAGACGCGCGAGAGAAATAAACACGGGAATTTCATGGAGGCGAATCAAGACTTAAAGGCGAGGGGGATGTGGTGAGTAATAACTTCGAAATTCGCAGCGACGTCCTTAATACGACGCGAATGCCACCATCCACCCGGCCGTGCGCAATCTCATTTATTTTCGCCTTACTGCATTTTTCACGTGATTCTTTTGAAGTGCGGGACCTTGGTGGAAATTGCCTTATTTACTTTTTTTTTTTTTTTTTTTTTTTTTTTTGTTCCTTATTTCATTTCTTTTCAAAAGGGACGAGGGTATCCGAGTGAAGGGGGAATTTTCTTTTCCTTTCGTTGAGAGGGCGGGAAGAAATTGAAGTAAAAAAAAAAAAAAAGAAGAAATAACATGAGCTTATGGGATGTGAAACAGGGGAAAAAAAAGGGGGGGGGCAACACTTTGTTGAATGATTTCAGACAAACGTGGCATTATTCATGCAGGGTGAAGGGGGAATAAATACTTCAAGCCATTACAGATTTTTTTTTTTTTTTTTTTTTTTTTTTTTTTCTTCATATTTTGGCGATGAGAGACTTTTCAACGCCTCAGCTTTTTATTTTAATGGAAAAATAAATGTGTAATTAGAGAATTCACTGGTAGAGGCGAGACAGGAGTATATGCTAGTGGTTGAGAAGAGAGCTAGAGAGAACTTGGAAGTTAACTTTCCTTCCTCGATGGCAAAAAAAAAAAATGCATCGATCTAGAACGTGGTGTGTCTGGAAAGGTTGGACAAGATTTCGCTGCAGAGTGGGGAGGGAGGAGGGAGGGGTAAAAAACCTAAATTGATTCTAAGTGCCATTTAAGCCCCCCGAATTTTACGGCTTTCTAGGAGCTCAGACACGTCATTTTCATTTATATTTTAAAAGAAGAAATATCGGCAAAGGGCTGGAGTCACAGAAGCAGAAGTCGTTATTTACTTTATACGACGTTTCATGAAATACAGCAGCTGTCGCTTTAAATGCCATGTGTTATTTTTTTTAATGCCTTTTTTCCTTTCTAATGCCGGCTATTTCATATCTTAACAGACATTGCTGTACATATCTATTAGTTATTTTCTATTACTTAGTTATGTATTGTGTTGACGATGTAAAGAACGAAATATTCAACTACGAAAAAATGAGCAGTGCCCATCCATAACACATTCATGGTATCGTATTTAAAGTTAATGATGAGGCAACAAAGGCAAAGTTGGAAATCAACGCTCAATTATTAGTCACTATATTTTAACTATTCGGATTTCAATTTTGTTTAAATCTTTAATTAATAGTCTTCATTAAAAATGGTTCTGACACCGATTTGGAATCCACGTAAAATTACAAAAGAATTATCTCGAATTTCTGGTATAATCCATTCACGGTTACTTCACACTTTTCTGAAGCCCTGCCAAAGTTATATTTCCGGGATATTCCTCCGCCTCGTGCAAACAAAGCTTGACCAATTCTAGGGAATTACACCAAAGTGACAGCGCACCGCTTTCGTGCGCGCTCAATGTAATACAATTTCGCATAAGAACTTTTTCTTGCTGACGATTACCAACACACCTTTTTTTCCCTTTATTCAATTAAATAATAAAATAAATATTACAATTTATAAATAAAATATCAGTAAAAATTCTATTTAATCAGCGATAACGTAATTTTATATTTACACAAATATAAAAAGTTCATGATAGATACATACATAGGAAACATCCAAACACATCATACATGGGGTGATTTTTCAAAGGTTCGATTCGAAAAGTGTGAAGGAACAGCGAGTAGACTAAATATAGTATCTCACGAAGCAAAAATTAAACACATTTACCACAAAGATAATTCCACTATCAAATATTTGCGCACAAATCTGGTGAAAACGGTACCTATATTTTATTCCTTACAGTGTCTTCCAACAAAAAAACGTGTAGAATTAGCATCATAACCAATTCAAGAATCTGATCAGTTTATATTTGTATTGTAACACTATTAAATATAGGATTTTGAAGTTTTGATATGTCTAATATATTCGTCATATTTGAACGACGGAGAACTTAATGACTGTCTCTGGGGCACGTATTCGCATTTAATCACCAACCTTGAAACCAAAAATTGGTCAGTGGAGTAGCGTTAAAAAACGCCGAAAAGGACAAAATCATTTTGAAAAAAAAAGTATGTAATTACTATTTTTTTAAACCTTTTCAGACTCAGTGTCTTCTATGTTAGATGTTGAACATGAAGTGGATTTAATCGTCTGCACCGTGCACAGTAGAACATACCGTCCAATGAGAAAGGTTCTCTACGTATGGGATTCATCATTGCACAGTAGAACATACCGTCCAATGAGACAGGGTTCTCTACGTGTGGGATTCATCGTTGCACAGTAGAACATACCGTCCAATGAGAAAGGCTCTCTACGTGTGGGATTCATCATTGCACAGTAGAACATACCGTCCAATGAGAAAGGTTCTCTACGTATGGGATTCATCATTGCACAGTAGAACATACCGTCCAATGAGAAAGGCTCTCTACTTGTGGGATTCATCATTTCACAGTAGAACATACCGTCCAATGAGAAAGGTTCTCTACGTGTGGGATTCATCATTGCACAGTAGAACATACCGTCCAATGAGAAAGGTTCTCTACGTATGGGATTCATCATTGCACAGTAGAACATACCGTCCAATGAGAAAGGCTCTCTACGTGTGGGATTCATCATTCGCTGTTGAAACTATATACCGCTGCTGTTTAAACCGCTGCTGCCAGTAAGATAAAGCACGGACAGATTTTTATTGGTTCCGAGGTATGACAAAACGTCCTATGGATATCAGTAACAGTCCCGAGCAAAAGATACGTTTATTGCAACGCCGAAAATTATACATTTATCTGCGACTGACAGGGTTAAGAGGAGACAATGGGCTTAACTAGCTTTTATCACTTACATCCGAGGCGCAGAACGCCCGCTCAAGTTGGTGTTTGGACGTAGTGAAGAGTGAAGTGGTTTGGATGGCTCTTAACATTGCACCGGATTTTTGTGAGACGTGTTGAGCCGTATGTGAGCAAAGATTATGTCACACATAACATAAGTTACCTATAGTGAGCGTGACAGTGTTTCCGTGTACGTAGTGTGAAGGGGAGGGTTTCGTGTTTTAAGTACAGTGTTGTTATACTTTCTTAAGGGTAGTATAGCTCATGCAGTTCATGAAGGTAAGTCAGGGGACAATAATTAAGCAAAACTAATTAATTCAGGAGGTTCTTTACTGATTTAACTACAATAATTACAGCGTGATGGGGGTTTGTGAGGTTAGGGATCGTGGTAGGTGTGGAAGACAATCCGTTAAGGGAGGACAATGATAAGGGTCTCCAAGACACTTACCCCTTATCGTCGCTGGGAAATCGCTGTTCAGGGAGGACTGACACACTTAGTCGCCGTGTCAACCACACTTCTGGTTCACACCCACATCCTCCGATATCCTTGATTCTTATTCGCTCTCCCTTGTAGCCTGGGCGAGGTTACTGCCGTTAGATGTTGAAGAATTGCCGCAACCCCACTGTGCCAGACAGACGCAGTTATTCTACGTATAGGCTATTCACGACACAATGAGCACTTTTGAAAGCCCTGCTTAAGATCTGTTTGTGTGCACGTTGTGTATTCTTTCGCCTTACGTAAAATAAACGTTGCCATGGGCCTCATCACTTTATTCATGCGTCGGTCCAGCGAAACTGTGATATTATTTTTAAAGTAAATATTTTACAGATCTGCTCATTTTTATACGTCGAATGAATAAAAAGAAAAGAAAACGAAGGAAATAATTTAAGTTATCACAAATGGATACTTAACACTTTTTATTTGACGTTAAGATATGGAACTATTTTCCAGCCATCGTTACCAGCTTTACTGGGCGTATGTCATTGAGTGTGCCCGTTTAAATATATGCAGGTAGGAACAGTGACGTTTTTCCAAGGTTGATTTCAAAAGTGCTCACTTTATCGTGAACAGAATTTACTTCTGCCGATTCCTGCATCTTCAGTCGTTGCCTTACAGTTGCCGTTGTTTGTGAATATTATTTTAATAACAGTCGTTAGCCGTATGACCTATCCGGCATCTCTTCTCGTGTTATAATCGTAGCATCATGTTAGTGATTGATCCACACTTTACTTCACGCTGAAGAGCACTATTTCAAGAATACAAACAAGAACACTGTCTTAGATTTATGGAAAATTTAATTCAACTTGAATTGCGCAGAAAACAGAAAAAATATATATATAGCTTGACTTGTTAAAATAAATTTAAGTTCGCACTTGAAACTTCAAGGAATGGGAGGAGACAAAATTAATTTATCGCAATTACATTCTCTATCCGTTAGAGATACTGGTATTTACTTAACTCTCACGTGTTTCCGGAACCGTTACAATTGAAGACAGCTTTCAGCCGTAGTTTCATAACCAGCGTAGAAATACATAGTAGCCAGGAACTCTTTGTAGTTCTGCTACTCGGAGTCTTCTCTATATAAGATATTGGGATTTAAAAACATATTAATTACAGTCCCTGTATACACACACAATTATATCGATGCTCCCAACAATTTAAAGAATTTTTTGTAGAGGGACAATATCTAGAGACCTGAAGAATTCGCGGATTCACTTTGGGGCAAGCTAGAATCCCAAGTCTCTTGTGTTCAGGTTACTATTGCGTTATTTAAAACCTTCTGAAGAACCCTGAGCCAATAAGAAATATGCGGAAAAATTCAGACCCAACCACCGCATTCTGCTGTGACAGTAAGCAACCAATGAGGATTGTTTATCTGCGTGATTGTACAAAAGACTACTACAGGTCATTGAACTCGCGAATTTTTCCTGTGTCGAATCAAACTAACAATGTAATCACCTTAACAAAAAAATTGAACTTACAAGTATTTTAATGAGTCCAGGTGTCACGCGCTTCGAGTTCCTATGGACACAGGTCTCAATAAAGCGGTGTACGCAATTAGGTGTGTTTACAAACTTAAATATATAACTGGCCGCGTTCACAAATTAAAACTATTGCCTAGTTCTCGTTAACGGCTGGAAATTCATAAATTACATAATTGAATCTTTAAAATCAAATTGTATTATAAAGCAATATATGATTGCTACATCGAGGTCTTGAGAGCCGATGAGGGCGAAGCGAGGCAAGAAGACAACGATGAAGGTGTATTATCTTCTTGGGCTACAGTACGATACAGTACTTGTGGCAGTAGCTCTGCCGCTCTCTGTTGTCTGAGATGCTGTATACGTTTTTTCCTCATACCGTGCAATAAGGAGAAAAAAGACTTCCCAGGAATCGCAATGAGTGACACGTGTCCTGTAAAGTTGGTAACGATAGAGGAGAAAGCAGTTCCTTATATTAACGTCGAACAAAAAGTGTTAGGTAACAATTTGTGATAACTTAAATTATTTCTGTCGCTTTGTGTATTTTTTAATACATCGAAGTGTAAAAATGAGCATATTTGTACAATATTTACTTTTCTAATAATTTCACAGTTTCATTTGACCGACGCACGAATAAAGTGATGAGGCCCACGGCAATGTTAATTTTACATAGGTCGGAAGAATACACAACGTAGATCTTAAGCAGGGCTTTCAAAAGTGCTCATTTTACCGTGAACAGCCTATAAAGAAGATTGCGCACCGTTTGAGAGCTGGTGGACCTACATCGCTAACGAATCACGGGTTTCACTAATTTCTTAGAACATAGTTCTTGTCCTAATCCGGAGAGACATTAATGTTGACTCCGTTCAGTTTTAGCTTCTCAACGAATATAGGAACGAAAAAGTAACAAGGGAATAGAAAAAAAGTTAGAAAAATAGGAAATTTTCTAAGTGGTAAACGCGAGAGAAAAATGTGGCGTTAAGAACGTGACCTGCATCTAAAAAAATGTAGATATGTGAAATTTTATGTATATTTGGTTTTAGCGAAGGAACTTTGGACACCTTGGCGTCTAATGACGCTACACTGTAAACAGTTTCTGTGTACTTAGAAAACAATTTTCGCAAACTCGTTGCCAACATTATTATTTGTTTTACGGAAGAGTAAATTTTGCTACACATAGCTATGGAACGTGTAAAATGAAAGTTGCATTTTAACATCAAAATACTTTAGACTTCAAATTTATCATAAAAATGTAGATGGAGAACTATTTCGTATATTTTATAGAGCAGTGTATTGTGAATAAGCAAAATGTCACTTGTAGTGACACAAACAAAATTTTTTGGCAACTGTTTCTAGAGTTGTCCGTAAAACTTACAAAACAATTTTACTTTGTACGCCTTTAGGCCAGTGTCTGGCTCGAGGGGTCGTAATTAAATGTGAATTCGCGCTCGATACACATTAGGTTATCTGCCGTTCAAATATCAGGAATTTATTTTACGTAGTGAATTTTCCAAGCCATAAATAAGTATAAAAGTATTCCACAAAATAATCTTCACCTCATGACAAAATAAAAGTGCCCAAAATCTATTGGAACTGAAGCGAGCTGAAGTTCTCATAGCACTTATAAAGGACAAGAAATTTAACGTAAACCAACTCTTAAATAACTTAAATCCACGACATAAGGAAAGTTGCCCGAAAATAAAATTTCACTAAAATGGAACTAAAAAGCATTAAATGTCACACACGTTTAATTAGATTGAGAAATATTTTTCTCAAACATAAAAGAAGTAAGCGGATTGTTAATAACATGATACCCAAAAAACGAAATGGTTAATGATACCACGATATTATATATGATATTATATAAGATATTAATTAAAGTCCTTAAAGATCAGCAAAGAGTTTCAATGACAAATTGCTTTTAGTTCCACAACAAACCGAAATAATTGTGGCAGTTCACTTTAATATAGTTACAATAGACTAAATTAACCAAGTTGAAATAATGTTAGATATTTTAAAATTACCGACTTTGTGTAAACATAAGTATTTCTTAGAGGGATTCGAAACAAATACATTTTCACGTGCTTGAAAATGGTTCGGCAAATCTTCTTCTTGCTGTAACCTGATCTCGAATTGAGGACGTAAGATGTTTTTGCAAGCCCTCTGCGGTTATGTAAAAGAGCCCTGTCTGTACAAGAAGTTCTGAAACGGCAGGTTCGCGTGTTCCTGCAAATGTACGCGTCCAGCTGACCATTTGGCAAAATCTACTGAATTAACATAGGACAAAATTCAAATGTTGGAACGTATGAATGTTTATGATTAGAAAGTAAGGTGTCATATTCAATAATCCGACAAAATACATGGTTGTTCTACTGTGTTAATTTGTTTTTAAAATATTGTAGTTACGAATTTTTAATTAAATTTACTTACATATTCAGCGAAAGTAAAAAAGAAAATAATTACATGTATTCATATGTTGCTGATGTATACCATTTTTTTTTACGTAGTCTATTTAGGCAGTGCATGTGTGTAAATATTTAAACATTCTACCTTTGTTATAATATTTTCTCATTTTGCTTATGGCTAGAATAAAGATAAAAAGTAAAATTTTATACAAATATGTTAAACCTTATGCGCTTCATAATTTGCCATTCACACAAAAGAAAATTATGAAAGTGGGAGTTTAAGAATTAGCGATATCGATAGTAGTGTAAATAAGTTGCACACTACACGCGACGTAAAGATGTTTTACTGGCAGAAGAAATGAACACAGTGCTGACGTAAATCACGTCATCGCATTGCTCCAATACTGCGTCACCTTCCCCATAATCTTAAGGGTCAGATTTTAAATAGGATCAGCAAATTACATGTTAAATGCAAAACAAGGTACTTTATTGGAAGAACGAATTACTACATAACTCATGTGCTTAATAGATGCTAGTGAAAACGAATTTTTTTTTACAGCAAGTGATATTTGGATATACTTATTCATAGAACACATCACTCAGTACAGTCATTCCAGTGTACAAACACACACTGTTAGTTCTAGTAAACGAAGAGCGATTTCGTGTTGTATAGGTATACTGTGTTGATCACGAGGGTTTAATTAAACACTCTAGTAGTTCGTGCTGCATGCCAGCCGACTCAGTATCGCTACACACCAATGAGAGCCCAGGTTAGGGCAGATTCGGAAGATCCGCAACAACGCTGCGGCCCCCGGAGTTACGTCGCGTGTCGGAACACGCGTTTTCTCGGAATCAGCAATCCACACGATTTCGAAGAAATTCGAAACGTTTAAATATTTAAGTTTGTATTATACATAAACGCCGTTTTTAGCACAAACACTCGGTAAATAGTCCAAGGTGGTGACTTACGAGAGACATCTTGCCTTGCGATTATATTCCCCGTAAGAATGCAACAACTCGTCCTGTTACAAGTTACGGTTAGACTAAACATAGAGCATCAAAGTACTAACCGTACAAAAAAAAAACTGATTGTCTCTATATCCCCTGTGTTGATAATACACACACCTACACAAATACACACACACCCACGCACTGTTGTGTGCAAAACAGCATTATGTTCTGTAATACAATATACATATCAAGAAATATGTATAAATTCAAATAAACTATCTTACAAAATGTTTTGTATATTACAACATACGCCACAGTGCATAACATGTTTTATATATTCAAAGTATTTATGTAATCCCAAGGAATAAAATGTTTCTACGTTTAAGAAATAATTCCTGGAAACTAGTCGCCGTAATAATTTTATAAATATACAAGTGAAATATTGTGTGTTTACAATAGAGTGATATGTGAAATATACTAGACAACTTATTTATATTGGGTTTCAAAACGAAATACACATTGTAGTAACATTTGTACAGTAGTATTAAACTTGGAACTGTTACAAAAATATTCATGGCAACAAGTTTCCCGTAACGATATACGTATTACAATAATACGAAAAAATTTTACTGGGTGATCGAGAGATTTACAACAAGGTATCTTAGTCCATCGTCATATGCGTGTTACCAACTGACATGGTCTGATTTGCTATGGCTTGAAATCAGGTCCACGGACAGTCACTTGAGATGGCAGGGGAGAGATTGGGCAGGGCTGCTTCCCACATGGGAAACTCTACTTGATCCTGCTCCAGATTAAGCTCGCCTAGAAACTGCTGTTCATAGAACCTGAGAGCGGAACCACTATGAATGTGGTATGCAAAAGTGGTCCTTCGGTAAGCGAAATTAGTAACTGCTTGCGCAATACACAAGCGATAAGCCACGGACAGGTGGCTAGTCGATGGACGAGTATAAAAGTTTCAATTACTAAACTCGTCTGTGTACACATGCGTAACTGTATCCAACCATGTATGGTGGTGGGTGTACAAATAAAGATTCCACTCTACTTTGTCCGTGAATGGCGGCTGGCAAAGCGATAGCTGCTCCTGCATGTAAACGATAAAAATAATATTTTCTTCGCCTTGCCCACATACAGCTTAAGAAAAATGTGTTGAACGTATCTGACTGATTCAACAGTCACTTCAGTGGGGGGGAAAATATATATATATATATATTTCCTTCACTTATTGATTGAGTGACATTTTCCACTGCTTCATCAGTCCCCCCCCCCCCCCCGGCCCTGTTTAGTCAGTGGTTTATTTTTGACTGATGGATCAGTTAAACAGCGTGTAAAAATGGCCGTCAGACAACGTTTAAAAATGGCTGCTTAAACAAAGCGTATGAAGTGAAATAATAACGAATAAACTAATAAAACCAATACAAAATACTTTCTGAAATGCGTTTCGTCTTTCAAAACGCCATTCTATGAGGTCATAGGAACACACAGCCTTTCATTCCGATTTTACGTCTTTCATTTCGTTTTCGTGTAATCGTCAGAAAGGCTCTGTTTGAAGGTTTAAACTTCATATAATGTGATGAAGAGAGTGCACTCATACAAACTATTGGTTTTAACAATCCCAACGGCACCAATTAAGCCAAAAGCGAAAAGTAAGAACATGCACTTTAAATGGTCATGATTTCACTGGGAAAATATGCGAAATATATTTTCCTCCGAAGTTTTCCAGCTTGCCATGGTAGTGCAGGCAATGAGATAACCGGTCTAGAGTCGACAGGTGTGCGATTTCAATCCCGGCCACCTTTGCAAATGTTTTTACTTTTTGCGCAATATAAATAGTAAACTATCGTAAGTATGTTTATTTCACGTAATTATTTGGCTACTTTCAATAAAAACAATATTTAATTCGCCGCTGTAGTCGGCCGGCACTTATTAAACCAAATAATTTTACATCACTAATTCGATTAGTGAATATTTTTCACTAGAAACAATCAGTGGTTTTCCACTGATTCTCAGTGGAGCCATTTTCAGGTGGATTAGACTGTACGGTCTGGTAAAAGGGGGAACTGAATGTAGTGGCTGTGGTAGAGGTTTGCCGAATAGATCAGAATGGAACTGTTGAGGGTTGCGATCGGCCAGTAAATGGCAGTAGTTGTGTGTCATTGAGGTAGGGGGGTGGTAGTATTTGGCGCGGCCTTCGCTAGCTTACTAGTTGTACCTAGGAGAACGTATGCTTCACAATATTTTTTTTTTAAAGAGTGAAGTGAGGATCGAAATAAGGACCACTTGCATATATGTCTTCGTTCGCAAAATCGATGTTAATACAGTTTATTAATGTATGTTTTTAGATTGACAAAATTCGAGTTAGCAACGAGCTGATGGAAAGTGGTGCACCAGTATTTATTTTAATTTTTTTTTTTTAACTGTTTTAGAAATTTTTTAGAATTTTGGCAATTTTGGTAAATTGATAGTCTAAGTCATTGTTAGATAACGCGGTGGTCAAGGTAACCTTAGATCAAGGAAAATATCATACACATCCAACATGGCTTCAGTTCAAAGTCATTGAGCAGGTCAGCTCTCCACACCCAAAACTCATGCGCCTGAAGCAACGAAATTATACTACGAATATCGATTTGTGCTACGTCAAATGATTGTGTCGTTTTATTATTTCTAATTATATTTTCAATTTTTTTTTCTTTTCGAGCAATTTCCTTCCATTTTATCTAAGCAGAAACAGTTTCGTTCCAAATAAAATAGACAGGACTGCACCTTAGATTCATTGCGAACATTGCCGCGGATGCTTATATTTAATTTACCTTGCTGACTATCCTTAATTTTCTTGTTTCTTTGCCTTTTTGTAGGAAGTCCGACCCGAGCAAAGTTTTTTTAGAAGAACCGCGAGTATCTGATTTGGTTTTTTTCGTCCCATGTTGTACCTGACATTGGTCATTTGCTCTATTTGCTGTTTTAACACGCTCTTGTATGTTTGCATTTTATAGTCGCCTTGATTTGTGTCATTTGTTCCTTGCATATCAACTCGCAGGTAAAACTCGTTTACTTTATCTAGCATAATTAGGGTTTGAGGTATTTTCCGACACAATAAAAATCATGAAAGATTTATATTTCCTCCCCATTTTCGTAAGCAATTCCAAATATTTCTGATAATCTGTGGTGAAGAGTCATTTTCCTGAAAGTCATGCAAGATTTCGTTAACCAGCGATAACAGTTTAAATATATTTAATGATATATAATATATAATAAATGTAATAATGTATATAAAATATATAGTGATATATTATATATAAAAGTTTGCACTCCAAATTAGGTAGAATTAATTTGCAAGGTCAAAATTAACTTTTGAATATAATGTTATTACACCTATTCCTTGGCAAATTTTTTGAACCTGCGTAGGTTCGAAGAAGTGCAAAATAAAACTAGGAACTCGAGATCATTAAATTTTTGTTCAGCAAGCTCACAAAAACTTATTTCATTATTTGTAATATTTTGTAACATTTTCTAGGAAAAAAAAAAAAAAAAAAAAATCCCCTGCGGTAAGTAATTTTTATAATACAAATAATTTGTTTTACGCGTTTGGCTGTTTCAATAAATTTGAAAAATAATTTAAGAAAAAATATTAACAGTGAAGGTAACGATATTTCTTTTTTCTACATTTCTAAACCGGATATAATATAGTCTTAAGATTCTGCTTTGTAATATGCTGAATCAAATACGTATCATGTTCAATAAAATAACTTCGTTCCCAAAACAAAATAACACTACACATTCTTATATAACAGAAATCAATTAACACGGGGTTGTAAAGCAAACGTTATTTGAAGGACTTATTAAAAATACAAGTAGATTCTTATAGTGGCATTGCAGCATTCTTGACTCACAAATTGTTAATCGAAAACTTTAGTGCAGTGTAAATAACAAGAAAAACCATTTTCTGCAAGAAACTTAGTAATCATTAGCCAGTAGAGTTCATTCTGTCTGGTTCGGACCCAAGTCTAAGAAAGAGTTGCATGCATACGAAGTCCTGTTTATACCAACATTAAGGCCCTTAGAATTCCACTGCCGTTGGGTATATCTTTCTGCACACAATTTTCATATTATGCGAGACATATTATACGCATTCACAGTAATTGATACGACAACAAAATCAATCCCATGAGCACCATTCTGGAAAATTTCGAAACACTTATACATGTTTAAGGTGTTGCAGGTACAAGATGAGCAACTGTTAATAATTACTCGTTTTTCCTTGGTTAATAATCACTAGTCTGTGGTTGGGCAGACAATATTTGGCCTTCATACGAGTTTTTCCAAGCCTGATTTCTTTTCGAGCTATCTATGCTAGCTATCAAACATGCAGTGGAATGCGAAAGACTGTAATAAAAAGGAATAGTTATATATATATATATAAATATATAAAATCATCGAAGTCCAGCTACGCAAAATGTCCTGTGTTTGCTTCGTGGATTATGTGTTCGTTTTTGTTGTTCCTGAGCAGTTACATTTAGAAAATAGCATTTCCGATGCAAAAATCATTAGACTGACCGTGCATCCAAGAAGAAGGACGTAGAAAAATGTTTGCAAATGTTTTACGTTTAGAGGTACCATGTCAGTGTCGGTCTTGATATTGTCTGATAAAACCCTATCCAAATCATGTTCCATGATAAAATCTAAGATGCCTGTCTGTATAATGCCCTCAATGATGCGGTTGAGAAAAGGTAGGAAGGGAAAATGTTTCCGAACCGTGGTAGCGACATAGAACGTGGCAAGTCTCAGTTCAGCCAGGTGCAGCAGAGGCCTTTGGTTTACGTAGTACTCGGGTTTGCACATTTCGTACCTCGCACCTCTTGTACTGTACATAACTCCTATATTCCTGTGAGCTACTGTTTTATTTAAAGCGCCCTTCACTCTCTCCGTGGGTACTAAACGCTTGAAAATTCTCGCCGTCGTCTCGTCACACAGGTCAACGTACATCATAATCGTAGACAAATCCATTTCCATATCGGGGCCGAAAGAAGTAGGTAGTGCAATAAATAAATCGTGATTTTCAATGTCTTCGAGTGTGTTGATGTCATCGTAGTACTGCGGGGGGATAAGGTAGCTAGTAAACGACCCAGTGTATGCGTTAATTAATACGATGTTGAAAATCAGCACAGAAACCACGTAAAATCTCAACCAGGATGATGCGACGTCATAATTTGCTGCTCCCAAATAAAACATCCTAAATGTTTCCAAACCACTGAATAAATGTTGTACCTGTCTATCAACGAAGCGTCCGCAAACCTTTCCTAGTACGACCAGTACGAGATAAAAAGACCAATATAGAATCCACAATTGCACAGTAAATGGCAGCATCGCATTCATCCATTCCGGTAGCTGCTGGGCCTTTGGAACTATAATAACCACTTGTTCTGTAGTAAATGGGTAAGTTGAATATTTCAGCTCATTTGGTTGTAAAATTGTTAATGGGAGTGGAATGTCAAAACCGTTAGAGAATGAATTTGATAGAACCCATAGATGTGAATCGCGCAATAAATCCGGTGCAGTTGTAATTGAAAAGTTGTAAAATGTAATTAGCATTTCCAAAACTTTACCAACCATGCCCTCAAGCTTCGTCTCCCCGTTTTCCGCAATATCGGTGTTAAAAAATGGTGGGTAGTGAGATTTAGGAACTGTCAGAGGATATCCCATACAATTAATATTTGCTCGCAAAGCTTTGCTGTTTCTTACATTAATTACCTTTCCTGCTCTCCGAAATGGATTAAAGCGTTTACCAGCAACGCGATTTTCGGATTTCGCGTCAATTCCTTCCATACTAATTACCAGCGAATTGAATGTATCGTAATTCTCCCAGCTTGCTCTCAGTAGCGAGGACGCAATTTCAGAGTCATGTTTAGTCAAACGAGTGTCGATGAATATCACTTGAAACCACGGTTGCCATGCAGCAAGTCGTGAAACATCGCCCAGGTGGCGAATGAACTCAACAATATCACCCTTGTCAGACATGATTATGAAAGCAGCGCTATGGCTAGGCATAGCAGCACTCCAGTTCACGTGTTCGTTCAACACGTACATAGACTGGACAGTTCTCGAGTGCAGGGAACTGATGATGTGACCTTGCACAGTGTCATTTTCACAGGCAGCGTACACGACGTTAGACTGTACTGCATCGCTCACATGGTTGGTGATAATGAGCAGTGCTTCCCTGACGAAGTGCAAAGCGATGTTATCTTCAGTGTGTTCGTGCATGACTCTGGATTCGGCTGAAGTCCCAGCAAGTAGCGCCAGTAAATTCAGGAACACAAACCGCGCCATCTGGAACAATAGCAAAAATTAATAAACGTGTAATAATAAAATTTATGTAATTTTATATACTCGAATATTACTGAATATTAGCGCACATTATTGAAGATGTTTTTTCTTCTATGTTACATCGCAACAAACCGATATAGGCTACTAGGTTTTTATACAGTAAACACAAAATACTGGGAGAGCACGAAACGGTATGATCTGTAGATACTAAGAAATGTAAAAAAATAATAAATTTTTTACAGTTTTCGAAAAAATATTTTCCACATTAAATAACCATAAATTTACGAGGAAAGTGCGCGCGCGCACAAACACACACACACACACACACACATACATATATATATATATAGTGTCTGTGTGGCATGTGTATGGGTGGGCGTGTCTGCGAATGTTATATTTTAGAACTGACTTGAGTTCATCCGACATTAACTTATTTTATATAAGATATATATTGCCGAATTGAATTTTTTTTTGTTTGGAAAAAAATAAAGAATTTAATAACAACACACTATGTGACTATTTTTGACTATTTTTACGTCATCGTAGCGATACACTGGACAGGAAGATGTTTGAATTTAAAGATTAAACAAGCTTCGTATCAATTTCAGTTCAAATATTTTTTTCTCGATTTTTAGGATTTTCGAAATGAAAATGAAGAAAAATCGTTAGACAAATACTTCTGAACTGCTATTAATGTACCTTGAGACTAAGCAAACTATGGGGAAAAAAATACTTCGTAAGGTTTTTTTGTAAAGGAACATGTGTCAACTATTCCAGTTAAGTAAGGCCATTTTGCATAATTACAGCCTATAAATCGCCTTACATATATAAACGTCAATTTATTTTTCTCTTGACCGAGTTATACATTTTCCTGGAATCTAAGAACGGGTTATAATTCGTAGCTGTACAGTCATTTGTATTCTAAGCAGTTATGAATATCACAGTAGTTATTGGCAACTTTAGTTCTAACTAACAGACGTTCCTATCCAATACAGTCTGATGCAGAAATGTTTGAGAATAGATGTCTGCTACGTCTACTTAAGGACATGTGTACTATATCACTTATTGTTTTCTGGAACAATTCCGATTTCAATATTCCTTGCGTTTTATAAAACCTACTTTGTTGCATTTCCTCTGAAAAATTTAGACAAATATATTACAATCATACTTTGCCTGTGCCTGAGACAAATGTACGCCCACTTGACATGGTGTATTCTCGTGCCTGAACACACCTAAGGAAGGTATAATTTGCAAAAAGATTAAATGCAAAAATCATATATACTGCACGAACACATTTCTACGAGCAAAAAAAACTAGAATAAAATAAAGTTTCATTACTTAATGTTTAACGCATGTAGGCCACACAAAATGGTAAGCCGTCGCTAACTTCAAGATATTCAAACGAAATAAAAGTCATTACTCTACATATTTCCAATTGTTACAAAAATTTATTTCCATCACGTGTACTAGCTAAAGGTTTTGGTGCGATACAAAAATTTACATTTAAAGGAGATATGTAATAATATGCATTAAAGATTCTAATTTTTGAAGCATAGAAACATGGGAAAGAGCGCTATAAATAATTTAACTAGTTCTGTGATACTCTACGGTGGAAATGATGAATGGCATTATAACTTTCCGAACTGCGAAACCTTCATTGAAATTTTAATATTCTCCAGAAATTTTATCCTGTACAGAAATGGCAACCATTTTCTACACATACGTTTTACTTATTATCACTGACATTGAGCTGAAAGACGTGCGAAATTATATGGAATCACTTAATCCGAAGCGTCGTAGAAGTAAAAACGTTCTACCGTGTGCCGAATTCAGGGCACTAAGCGAAGTACATTAAATCGATGTAATAAAATTGAACAGGTGGATAAACATGCCTGTGAGCAGA
Source organism: Dryococelus australis (assembly GCA_029891345.1). NCBI lineage: Eukaryota > Metazoa > Arthropoda > Insecta > Phasmatodea > Phasmatidae > Dryococelus > Dryococelus australis. Next base: position 17,761,259 of record CM057007.1, read on the forward strand.
GTCTTCAAGTGTATAAGATCTTCCGTTGACTTGAAGTCCGCAAAGTAGAAGCCGTGCCGTGGAGAGTGCTCGCCGCAGACAGGTGCCGTGAATACACTCTCTGGGTGTTTCGCTAGTTAAATACATGCTCTCCGCCTTGCGTGATAAGCCAGGGTAGCCTTCACTGCAGTGCAGTCGAGATGGTGGATAAATTATTTATTTTCAGAACTGATATCGCGTCGGGCAGTCGCCGCCGTACTCCACGGCACGGCGCAACGGGACAGCGGGAAGAAAAATAAAAAGTCGCTACCTCAGAACCAAACTGTTCTAACTCCATTTTATCGGTTTCCTGTTGTATTGCTTCAATTGTTCTAACTCGTATTTCTTTGCCAGTGCTGTCATCAGATGTCTCTCAAATAGCACGTTCTCTCCATGTAAAGGCAGCAGAGCCATAATATTCTAACTCCATTACTGTACCGACTTCATAAGCGATCACGGTGGCGGCACCAGCCGCCATGTTATAACTCCAGTGACATGTTTTAGCAATACTACCTACAACTGTGCCTGTTTTAGCAATACTACCTATGACTGTGCCTGTTTTAGCAATACTACCTACAACTGTGCCTGTTTTAGCAATACTACCTACAACTGTGCCTGTTTTAGCAATACTACCTACGACTGTGCCTGTTTTAGCAATACTACCTACGACTGTGCCTGTTTTAGCAATACTACCTACAACTGTGCTGCCTGTTTTAGCAATACTACCTACAACTGTGCCTGTTTTAGCAATACTACCTACAACTGTGCCTGTTTTGTTGTTCGAAACGTCGGGCCGTGCGCCTGCAAAACTATTACTAGAACACGTTGTTTTAGTAATAGCTTTAATTACTGTATTTTCTAGATGGCTGACACAGATATTCTTGATGAATATTAAAGACATCCTGATGAAGATTTTTCAAATGACTGGCAAAACATTACCTACACTAATTCAGAAAAGTAAGTTCATTCAACATAACCACGATCTTTTTTACTGTGTATAACATCTACTGCAGGATATTTGGAAAGAAGCATTGCATCAATAAGTACTATCTTTAACCTTCTCATGGTTCATATTATTTTAACTGACATACTGCCAGAATGTAAGTAGCGTACGTTTTAAGAACTATAATTACGTTTTATTTCTTTATTTTTCGTTTAGGCTACATCAAATTTTAAAGCATTTAAAGAAAGCAATTTTTTGTGAAAATAAACAATTAAAGAAATTAATAAATACCAGTCTCGTAATGACAATACCAAAAATGTTTTAAGTCTTATGTAATAAATTATGTACTACCAATGTCGGATTAATTATAAAGTATTTTTGTTTGCATTTTTGCTTCAATGTTATATGTTAATACGTGCTTATACTTAAAAATTAAATTATGAATAGATTGTATATGGACATGTTGCAAACATAATTTCTAAGACCTTATTTTAACAATGGGTCAGGCATTTTCTTTATTAAAACTGTGCTTAATGATATTTGTTTTGCATTTACAATCCCTAATGCGTAATTTTTTTAAGGCTTAAGAGAATGGGATTGCCATTTGTGAAGTCGTGGGAGATGAACTGGTACCAATAGAAGAAAATGTTGAATTAATTACAACAGCAGCGTGTTTGCAAAACCCCGGAGATGACGTACAACATGGGGAAGTGGAAGTGAGTGACACTGATGAAGGCAAGACACTGCCAGAACCAACCTAAAGTACGAGGAAAAGAATGGTTGATAAGAGCATGTGAGAACAAACTGTTCGGAAGACTTTAAGACAATCAGGTAAATCATACAGAAATTGCAGTGGCCAGAAAGTATGTGAAATAAAAATTGTCATCAAGGGAGATCACACAAAGTGTAGAAACAAATGTGCATGTGAAATAGACACTGAAACCACAATATGGAATTTTGTTCACTGACTGACGATGAAAAATTCAATTTTTATGATAGGACAACAGAAAGAATTGCAAAACAACGGGTTCGAATGGAAAATAAAAATCCAAACAGCCCAAGAACAATTTCCTTTAGGTACTATTTTAATGTTAACGGGAGAAGAATAAGAGTTAGCAAATAATTTTATCTTGGTGTTTTGAATATCATTGAGCAGTGCATTAACTATTTTCATGGCAACAAGAAGACTGGGTTGACGGGAACACCTACAGGAGGTGATCAAAGAGGAAAGAAACCCGCAAAACGTATTGGAGAGGCAGAAAGACAGATAATTAGAGATCACATAAACAGCTTTGACAGAATACCTGCTCATCAGTGTAGGGAACAATCGTCTAGGGAGTATTTTGAACCAGTTTTAAACCTATCAAAAATGTATTATATGTACAGAGAACCATGTATTTCGAAAGAACTACACATTGAACCACAAAGTAAATGGTTGTATAGCGAAATATTCACAACTGAATACAACGTAGTGTTCCATGTGCCTAAAACTGACCAATGTTATACATGTAAAGAGTTTGAGGCTCTAAAGAAAAATAAAGAAACTGCGCCAGATGAAAAACAAGAGGTGTTTAATAAACAGCAAGAGGAAAAGTTGTTTGCTACAGAAGAGAAACTTGAAGATAAGGCTGAAATTACAGATCTCAATAATTACACCCTAGTGTGTTTCGTTCTTCAGAAACTAATATCGTGTCCACAGTCCAGTGCATCTGCATTCTATTACACATGTAAAATTAGTGTTTTTAACTTGACAGGGTTTGACAAAAAACAAACAAGGGTATTGCGTTTTATGGCACGAAGGAGATCAGGCAATGACATTGCATCAGCTGTAACAAAACTCTTGGAAGAGACAGTGAAAGAAATACCTACTGTATAGCACATAATGCTTTGGAGTGATTCATAGGTACCCAAAAACAAGAACTCACTTATAGCGATAGCTCTGAAGAACTTTGTTGACCACGGTGACAATTCTGTTCAGATAATCGAACAGAAATGTCGGGAACCTGGACACAGCTGTGTGCAAGAAGTGAATAGCCTTCACAGTGTCATTGAAAGACATTTTTGTGGTATCGAACTCCATAGTCCTCTTGCCATAATTAAACCATTATTAAACTGTTCGAGGAAGAAGCTTAAAGTAATTCAATTGCGTGTTTTCAAGGATTTCAAAAAGGTAGCCAAGCAAACAAACTCTAACATCGTTAAAATCAGTAGGGAGAAGCATATAATTTACGAAATAGAAGAAGGCAGTGTCAAGTTCAGAACAACATGGCAGCCTGGTGTTCCAATGGGCAAAACGTCTTTACATTTAAGAACACCATCATCAAGAGGCACGAAGAAAATCAAAATTTCTTCTTTACCAGCTCCATCAATTGTGACAGAAAAACCTAAACTATATGCAGCAAAAGTAAAAGATATTAAATCATTAAATAAATATTTAAGTGGAACTGCCAAAATATTGTGGAACACAATTTTTAAATAAGTGTTTCCTTTATAAGACAATATAGGAATGTAGCTATTAAGTTATGAGGCATTATAGGCTAGGTTTTTTCATTTATAGTTAAATGATACTGTTTAAATATCAAATCCTTTTTATCAAACTAAATTTATATGCTTCTGAATGTAAACGGGCTTTCTTGTTGCTAGATTGCTGCACGTTCTTTAGTATTAGTCGTATTATTGTACTATAATATTAGTATAACATTTAAATTTTCTTCAAGCCCAGAATTTTTATTTGTACATGAATAAAATCTTGCAACAGAAGCAAACGCAACTTCAACAATATCATCAATATTCTTGTGTAGTCAACAAAGACAGTCACAGTAATATGTAGAGTTAGAACAATCCCATTGTCCCGTTTGCAAGATGGCAGATGGCTTACTTGTTCTAACTCCAGTGCACTTATTTACTTTACTTGGTTTACATTAGTTTCATGAAGAGCAATTGGCTTCAAATTTGCATGAAAGGCTGTTAAAAACATTAACTAAATAGCAATAACTATAAAATATTAATCAATAAACAATAAAAAAATATATATAATGGCAAACTTTCAATCCACTCTCCTGAAAAATTTACAAAATGTGTTTTAGAGCGATTTGTTTCTAAGGCAGCGCAGTCTATCGACGCACGAAATTTCGTGGTAAATATGAATACGCTAGCAGCATGGTGGACCAATCCTGTACACCTATTAGTCCTACAGTTTTGTGTAATAGCCAATATTTCACAATGACCGGTGACCGGACTAATTTTTGCGTGGGAAATGCGAAAATTTCAATTTAAGCCTCACCCACTCTAGCGAACCAAATTCCGCGTCGAGCTTCGAAACTCAGCCATCGGTCAACGTATTAACATAAGAGCCTGTGCGGAGGAGTGAGTGAAGTGAGTGTCATGAGAGCCGATGAGCGTGGAGCGAGGTGAGTATGGAGTAGCGCTGGAACGAGCGGGCGGGGGATACGGGAGATCCCCGAGAAAACCCCACGACCAGCGGCATAGTCCGGCACGATTCCCACGTGCGAAAATCCGGGAGCGACCCCATCGGGAATCGAACCTGCTACACTTGGGTGGGAGGTGAGTAGTCTGACCACTGCATCACCACGGAACCTGATATCAAACAAGTACTATCGATTATATTGCCTGTCATACATTGAGCAAATTTCGTGCAATGTAGGGCCATCACACCGTTTAGCCCCAATCTTGTTTTGATGAATAGTATGCGTTTGCTGCTATAACGAGCCAGCGGAAAGACAGTCGTGTTCTTTGGGGAAAATGTATTATTTTCGGGAAACATAAATTCAAGGATAGTGTCAGAGAGTTTCCTCGGCCAATAAACGCGCTGCGGTCGTGTTAGTGATGTCAGTGTCAAGTTGAAACGTCATGGAATCAGCTGTTTCACACGATCAAATTTTTAATCAAATTAATCTTTAGTTAATTCAATGCATTGAAAGCTACCGAACATCATAATCGCGGCAAGTTTCTCTTCCAATCTCTTGGGTGTGTCGTTTTCATTCAAGATTTTTTTTTTGACGTGTTCTAAGTGTATTTTCTTGAATCCTAATTTTCAACCGCCAAGCATCGCTTTTCTGGCAATACTAATGGAAGTAATCTCATAATAATAAGAATTATGATACATTTAAATACAAAAAAGGACACCATAATTTTAAGTAAGAAAATGTAATTAATATGAAGAAAATTTGTTTTGATTTAACCAATTATTTTCGTATCACTTGAACTGTCTAAGGGTTTTGGTATGACACAAAAGTTTTTATTTAAATGAGAGGTGTTAAATATCATTTAACATTAAATTTTTTATACGCACAAAAACATGGTAAAGAGCAAAATACATATTTTTAATCAATTGTATGATACTCTACAATATAAACGATGTCACAGTAACTTTCAGAACTGCGAAACCCTCATTAAAATATAAATCCACGGCAGAAATTGTATCATGTACAAAAATGGTAACAAATTTCAATACATGTTATTTATAATCACTGAAATTACTGAGAAAGATCTGCAAAATCTAATGGAATCACTAAATACGAAGCGTCGCAGATTTAACTTTCCACCATATGCCAAATTCAGAATATTTATCATGATTAGCATATACTAAAAAAAAAAAATAGTTTTGGTATTCTTTTTCACTGGTTCAATTAAAAAGTTTGTGATAAAAATTTTCATGTGGAGACTTGAAGCTTATCGAGTGCAATTCTCTAAAAGGCAAATAATGTGATTTCTTAGTTCAATAGTAGGGTCAAGAAATTTTTCATCACCAGCAAACTCTCAAGCATGTTGTGCTGACTATTAGCCAGGCAGTAATGACGACCTATAGGCTATTCACGGTAAAATGAGCACTTTTGACAGTTATGCTCAAGATCTCTAATTTTATACACCGTGTATATTCTTCCGCCTTATGTAAGATTAACATTGCTATGGGCCTCATCACTTTATTCATGCGTCGGTCAAGTGGCAATGTGAAATTATCAGAAAATAAAATACTTTACAAATATGCTCATTTATATACTTCGATGCTTTAGAGAAAAAAAAACAGAACGCGAAAGAATTAATTTAAGTGATCAGAAATGGTTACCTAGCACTTTCTATTCGACGTTAAGATACGGAACTACTTCCCATCCATCGTTACCAACTTTACTGGGCGCATGTCACTCAGGGCGCCCATTGAATTATGTGCAGTTAGGGTCAGTGACTTTTCTCTAAGGTTGATTTAACATGTGCTCACTTTATCGTGAACAGCCTTTACACGACTTCCGTCGCATGCCAGGTAGAGTGGCAGGACTCTCTTCCGGGAAATGATAATTCTTGGTTTTTGCAGTCGTATCGCTGCGAGGAAGGCTTTGATAACACACCTCAATCACCAACCTCTTTTGAAGTGGTGCAACCGTGATCTTGATTGTACTGCACGGTGTGATGATCCTCGGTCAGAAGACCATAAGCGTGGAGGATAAAAGGATGGGAAGTGGAAGTATGTGATTTAAATGGGAAGAATTACACTTAAATTAGAGATTGGCCAGAGCCAAGTTTACTAGATGTTATCTTCTTGCAGTTTATGAGCGGTTCTGATTAGTAAGAGGCCAACGGAGTGAGGGGAAGGAGGGAAAGTAGGAGTTAAGAGTAATCAAGTCAGTTCATATTGGAAGGACTCGCCGGGTCTCGCATCCAGGACAATGGCTACAGCGCCGCTGCCTGGATCCTTGGCCGCGCTGCTCTCTGCCACACCGCCGACTTCGTCTTCCCTGGACCTCGGGGCTCCGTCCAAACTTCTCCCCCCACAACGTGTGTCAGTGACGTAAGAGGTTGTGATTGGCCCCGTCGTGCTCTGCGGGTGGAGTATGCTGAAGGACTGTTGTGTTTACTTCAAAGTATACTTACTTTGCCGGACCCACATATTTCGTCGTCCTCGGCGCATTTCTTTGGTAGTTTACTGATTGAAATTTTGGCTATGTGTTTGGATTTTGTGTTTTATAAACTGGTATGTGTCCTCGTTGCCTGCTCGTGGTGTAAACAGGAGCTTTTCGTAACAAGGCGCACCACGGGTCTCTCGTATACAAGAGGAGTTGGAAGTAGGTCTTACGAAGTGATGAATCACAGGTGCTTGATCTGGTATTCGGACGAACGTGTACAGACCTGGTTGGATTCTACTTGGAGAACGGTACCTCAGTGTTTAATTTTGATAGTTAATTTTGAAGCCGGCAGAGTAAAGTTCCGGGGTTATTTCTCTTGGGTTTTTTTGCTTGGGCTGTACGTTTTAATCGACGGAACGACAAACTCTGGCATGATATAATACGTTCAGGACAACAATATCCTTCCAATGATTTCGTGTAAACCCTTTTATCTGTATGATCATGACTATTCTTCTTTCCAAAATTCAACGTCAATTACACCGTGGTTTGAAAACAGTCAGCTATGATTTCTTGATTGGCCTGAGAAAAACCCCCTACTTGAACCCAATACAACATTTTTGGGACGAGCTGGATCGTTGTTTCCAACTCAGAGCCACTCAACCAACAGACAGGTCTGAAATATTTCATGAGTAAGGACCTAAAAAATTCGCGTGTTCGATCACTATGCTGAAGTCAACGGTCTTATGTACAATCGTGAAGAAATTAATCGCCCATTGGTTGCTTCCTGCTAAAGTAGAGGGTGGTGATTGGGCGTGCATTTTGCTGTATGTTTCTCATTGGCCTAGGGTTCTCCTGGAGGTGACATACAACGCGAGCGCGAATGGCAAAGAGGACACAAACGTACGATTTGTCCAATTATTGCTCGTCCCAAAATTAATCCGCGAAATTTCAGGTCACTATCCATGAGACTACAAGAAGAAGAGTAAAGAATTTCGCCATATGTGTGACATAACTTAGTAATGAGCCTATTTCCAAAGGTTAGCCCTATAAGGACAGCTGGCGGACAACTGAAATTCTATTAGTTAGTGAATTTTCGCCACGGTGGACAAACGTATGTATCTGTGACACACATGTAGTACGTATATGTGTGTACTTTATTGAGAAATTGCACAATACTGTAACTCATTTTCCACGACACATGAATTTTATCTGGCTAAAAATATATTATTATTTTATTTATAAAAAAGTGATCATGAAACTGTACCATCGACCATTGCTGAGCAGTATTCATGAGGGCAAATTCCCGTCAGTTCCGAGAAAGCAACATTCCAAAATATGTTTTTAAAATAATGTAACTATCATTAATAAATATAACGTTAGCTCTTATTTTCCTGATAAAACTGCAGTTTTTTTAATTTATAAGGTCCTGCTTCAAAATATGATCAATGAATTACACATCATAATATGCAAAACATGTGGTTTTATTGTCAGAACAATATCACACAGGCCTCCTTATGTCATACAGAAAAGTTAAAATGGAAGTATAGAGCAATATTTTAATTTTTATAAATCAAATTCCGCAATAGATAACTCCTAAGAATTCTGAATGGCATACAACTACACTCCTGCCACATAATTTTTTAAATAAAAACGTGATTTTCCGCTGCGAATGAACCTATCGCACATTTCTACTAGTGAAGTAATTTAACAAAAGGTTTTTTTTTTTTCTACCATAGCCAGCTCTGCCTGTTGCAACTCCGCTATCCTGAGAGATGGTTCTTGGAGGAGACTTTAACCAGGACGACGCTCGGAGGAGGAATGCGTTACAATTACAGCCATTTCCTTTACGACGTCATCCAGGGGATGGTTGTCCTTTACGCCAGCCAAACCACCCGCAATATCTAGTGAGCGAGGGGAGAAACAATTCCCCGTCGTGAACTGCGGAAACGGAGAGAGGTAAGTCGAGGAAAAACTGTATTTTACGACGCTACGCCCTTTTTTTCTACGGCTACTTCGCAGCCGAGACGTTTTGAAATCAACCGTAAAGGCTGTTCGCGGTAAAGTGAGCACTTTTGAAACCAACCTCTGAAAAATCTCACAACCCCTGCCTGCGTATATTTTAACAGGCACACTGACTGTCGTGCGCCCAGTAAAATTGGCAACGACGGGGAGAAAGTAGTATCATGTGTTAGCATTAAATTACAAATGTTAAGTATACATCTGTTAATACTCAAATGTTTCATTTTACTGTTTGTATATTTAGTTGCATATAAATGTAAGAATAAACACATTTGAAAAATATTAACTTTTCTAAAAAAAATTTCCAGTTTCCCTTGGCCGACACACGAATTATATGATCAGGCTCATAGTAACTTTAACTGTGTGAAAGAATACGCCATGCGCATACTAGTTGATCTTAAGCAGGACTTTCAAAGTGCTCATTTTCCCGTCAATAGCCTATACCTATATGTATGTGATAACTAGGGACGTGAAAAATTCGCTAGAGAAAAGTTTTTTTTTGCACAACTAAACTAGTTGTATAGGGGCAATAAAAGTTATGGCTTGAAACTAAATTATTTTATTTTTCTTACTCGGTTGCCCCCAAATATTTGGTTGGTTCAACTAAAGATTCGTTTGGCTATTACGCACATTAAACAGTTTCGGTAAACACAAAGAATGGGGTGTGGCTGTGTTGGGGACGCGGCCGTTTGTTTTGCGCAAATACGTTTACGTTGACACGCTCGGACGCCTTGATGTTTATTTTACGTTCCCAGCACCTCTTCACTGCATCATATATGGTTTTACGGGTATCACTGGATTGCTTTTAAGGTGCTCTTTCCAACAGTACACGATTTATGTATTTTGACTTGGCTTTTTGACGAGTATATACCGACATTATGTTGAGTTTTCTTAATTTTTTTACATTAAACAAACATAATTTCACTTATAACCACGCTTCATAAATGTTTTTATACACGAAATCGATTGATATTGAGAGCTGTCTATTAAAACTTAAACGAACGTCGTAGCTTCTCCTAGTCAAAAGTTATACTATGCGGAAATTATGAGACGCGGTGAAACGAACTCAAAATTGCCCCCCCCCCCCCCATTTTTTTCAAACCTCCCGCTGGCCGCGCACGATACTTCGCAGTCCTCACTCAACGTAACATATTCTTTGATCCTTTGGCATTCGAGTGGTGTAACTGAATTTAGAACGTAGACGATAGATTCGGAGCTGCAAAGCCAAACTGTATCCCACGATTTTGTTATCATCGGATTTTCTGGATTGCCTCCCGCTATGGTCGCAAATTTAAAGACGTCTTGGCGTCAAAAAAAATTGGACGCCAGCCGTGATTTGAATCTTGATCACTTGCGCGAGAGAGCCACGCCCTAAGAGATCTCAGTTAAAGAGACTACTGGTGAAGTAAGAAAGTTTTTATACAAATAAATTAAAGATACTTTACAACAAGTTTTACAACATTCCTATCTAGTTTCCTGTTAAACTTGTTTGATTACGATTTTCATACCATAACTAAGCATCAATAAATGCATTACAGATACAGTTTCGAGCTGTATCTCCGAACGAAGGCATTCAAGTGAGTAGCCAAACAAATGCATGGGCCACAGTTTGTTCAGCCAAATATTTTCTTGACAGTCTAATTTATTTTGGCCCGAACACAAAGATTTTGTTAATTCAAGCGTGTATTTTGTTAGATAAACTAAATTAGCTTTTTTTGCTCGAAATTTTCCTTTTAAACCAAATATTTACTTGTGACGATTTAATATGTTTGGCGCTACACTAGCAAACATTTTGTTGGGTGGAACAAACTATTTGAGTCGGCGCCATTTTTTGTCGGATTCTGGAAAGTAAGGACATAATTTTCTTCTTGAATTGGTGGGACGTGACTGCCCCATCTCGTTGATTACAGCGTGGTCATCTTAGTTGTTAGGCCTGGCAACTTGCTAACTTCTAGTGCGCTTATTGGGTAAACGTACTCTTTTTTAGAATGGACTTTAGTTTTGTGTGTAGGGTAATAAACAGTCATTATTTGGATATATTTTGTAAATGATTCCATTGCGTTTTTTTTTTTTTTTTTTAGTTTTAATTTCCCTTCTCACACTGGAGAACAGCTCAATTCAAAAATAGAATTTTGGAGCATGACTTAACAATTTCTGTACATATAAAAAAAAAAACATTTTCTATAGTGCTATCATTTTTAATTATGAATTTCGCTAAAATGATTACAAAACAAAATTTTCTTCCGATTCCAACACTACTGTCTGAAAACAAATGCTATGAAAAATTGCCATAAGCAAAAAGATTATCATGTTTACTTTGTAACAATATACCAAATTAATATAACTTTGCCGTTTTGGGTATAAAGAAGATACTCGGATATTATCAAATGGTTTGTACAGTAAGTTATTTCTGAGGGGCAACTTTAATTTATATTAAATCGGAATACTTTCCGTATATCTTAGAAGGTATGACTAATATGTTAAATTATTCGCTGGTCACAGGCAGGTATACGACTCAGTGGAAATCTGCTGTAGTGATACTGATCCCGAAGTCAAATAAACCCACTAGAGCTGTTAGTTAGCATGCCGCTGCTAGCCTCACAAAGCACGCTAACATCATCAAGTTACCGCCATAAACCTACTAGCGCTGTTAGTTAGCATGCCGCTGCTAGCCTCACAAAGCACGCTAACATCATCAAGTTACCGCTATAAACCTACTAGCGCTGTTAGTTAGCATGCCGCTGCTAGCCTCACAAAGCACGCTAACATCAGCAAGTTACCGCCATAAACCGAAGGTGGGGGTAGACCGATCTCGCTGACGGTGCGCGACCAGTCTACGGGACCCAACATTGAACTGCTTTTCTGCAAATACGACTAACGAAAATGGCGTGGATTTGTTTGAGTAGAATACTGTTTGGTAAACAGGCACTTTGAGATGTTTTTTTGTACTTCATCTAACCAATTTGTAATGAAGCGTGATTAAATTCAAAGTGGCTAAAGTATTTTATCAATATGATAATGCTTGTAATTTAAAAAACTAAGATAAAACAAACACGTTCACCTTTGTTGACCGTGTGACTTTGATAGTTGTGTTCCCTTGGGGTAGGTCAGTAATGGGTTCATGCGCAGAAGACAAATAATCGGTGTACCTAATTTTAATCTATGGATACCGTACTTAACTTAGGCTATAACCTATAGACTAAAGATGAGGTAGACCGTTTATTCGTCGTGTGCGCATGTATCTACCCAACATTGACCTACCCCAATCAACACAACTGTAAAAGTCACATAGTCAACAGTGATGGACGTGTTTTTTTAATATCTTAATTTTCAAAATATAAGCACTTTTATGAGAATAAAATATTTTCACCGATTTGAATTTAATCAAACTACAATAAAAATGGGCTAGGGGAAGTATACAAACATTTCTCAATGCAATTGTTTCGTAAACAGTGTTCTAAGCTAAAATATAATCCACACCGTCCATGCTAGTAGTGTTGGCAGAAAAGTAGCTCAATGTTGTGACAAAATTCCCGGTGGAACCGGCGCCGGCCTCACCAAACCTCCCCTCCACGTGGCCGATACCTATTAAAAGGTCATACCTGGAGCGCTACTTTCTATCAAAGCTACTTTAGCCCCCCACAAACAAAAGCTAAAATCGGCTCTTTTGATCTCAGGTACCACCGGGAACTTTACAATTTTGACACCGCCATGCTGTCCGAAATTGAAAATGAATACAACACTAAACTACTCACTCACACAAGCTAACTACATTCCGCGAACTGCGCATATCCTTGCTCGGTTGAATTTAAGCATGGCGGTATTCCGATAACTGCCATCTCGCACTGCCATCTCAATGTTGGGACAGGGCGATTGGTAGTGCGCAGCTAACGAAATCGACCCATCTCATCTTTAGTCTATGCTATGACTGGAGTATCAAACTAGCGGTACGCCAATGATAAAATCACTATTCTACCTTCAAATAATTAATTTAATTCTGCAAGTCTCTAGCAATCACTAGGGGCAGGGAAAGGCGCATTGATTTGAGGACAGGCTAGACTTCAGAACCTTCGTAAAGCCTAAATTTGAATCGTGTTAGCTGTAGGACGCGCGAATCTCTGGAAGCGGGCTTCATGTCTGATTGGCTACCGCATGTCGCGAAAGGCTCCCTATTATTCCCTATTAGACGTGCTGTCCGCTGGACATTCAGTTACCGCGCGCTGATTGGTGAACGCTGTTGCGACACGATGCAACACACTAGAAAAAATTGTTTGTACTTTTTCAAGAAAAATCCTTGGAAACCCAGCTGCAAAGGAAATCCTTTGTAAAACTACAAAGAGTTCTCCGGTAAAATCTGCAAAACATGTCTTTCTAATATTACAAAAAAAAAAAACAAATGTTATGAATTAGTAACAGAGAACAACTAAAAAAAGTATTGAAAATATAATAAACAAAAAAACAATTATACCCCGCCGGCACACGGATTAGAAATCACACCCCTTGTATTAGTAGCTCGCATCTTTATCCACAAGACCAACTTGATTTACGATATTAGAGGTTATTTTTACCGTAAATATACATACAAGTATATACAAAATAGAACTTAAATTATACGGTTAAAGATAGGTAAATTATTTTCTTTTTTGAGGGTTCAGTTGTTGAGTTAAGAGATTTGTACGCCTCTTAACAACGGGGTGTTAAGAGTCTATTTAAGAGTTCCGTGTAGCTAGGAAACATTAATAAATAATTAATAATACTGTCACGTTTTATTGATCTAGTCGTTTTACTATGATCATTTAAGTTGTTTAAGTGTTTTACGTAATTCAAACTTGCAATACATTAATTTTTGTACCCATAGTTATTTTTTTTCGCACAAACGGCTTTAGGCCTATGCGGTTTTTACGATGTTGAGTGTCCTCCATGTTGCTGAAATTCGTGAATACGGCGTAGTATAGTACAAACATGTCCTAAGGTCTATTGAAAACACGGATCTTGTAGTTTTACAAACGAGCAGTTTCACAAGAAAAGTATTTGTACTGCATTCGTAAAACTAAAGAGAATTTCTCAGTAAAAATTACAATGATTTTTTTTAGAGTGAAGCCAGCGAAGCCATTTTGCTGGAGTGTGTGGCTGGAGTTCACTGTACATCTCGGTTCTGCATTCTTGAGTATTCTGATTTCGTGTATAACATTGCAGGCAAGGAGGTAAAGGCTGTTCAAGATAAAGTGAACACAATTTAAGGCCCTTATAAATTTTTCCTTTCGTCCAGATTCCATCTTCCTGCTGCTTTTTAATAGAAACATTGCAATTTGACCAATAAACACAGTATATAGATTTCACCACCACCAAAATTTAATGCCTGAGGCTTCGATAAGATATATTTACTAGCGGTTAATGCCTGTTGGAAGGGCCTTAAAAACTGCTCACTTTATCGTGAACAGCCTATATAAGCGGGACTCGACGTTTCGTCGACAGCGAGGTCATTAGGAGATCGAGCCAGGGGTCCTGAGAAAATGTTACGGGGATCACCCCAGCATCCAACTGGAGTGATTCCGGAGAAACTACTGAAAACAGAAATCGGGATGGCCCGGGCCGGGAACCGAACCAAGATCCTCCCGAATGCGAGTCCATTGGTTGACGCTCACTCTGGAGACGTAGGAGCAATTGATATAATTAATAGTAGATAGTATCTACTAGAGTGAAAGGGATCGCGGTGTTGTAGTGGTTGGCCTACACTCCCCCACACCTAGGTGAACGGGGTTCGATTCATTTGCGTGTGGGTAGTCGTGCCAAGCGACGCCGCTTGTCGGCGGGTTTTCTCGGGGGTCTCCCGTTTCCCCCTGTCCCATGATTCCGGCGCTGCTTCGCTCTCACCTCGCCTACGCTCGTTGGCTCTCAAGACCTCGATGTCAAGGGCTGCCCAGATCTCTCCCCTTCACTCCACTAAAGTGAAATTTCTGTATCATTGATTCCAATCCTCCAGCACAGAATGTAATGTATAATCGTTTATACTGTTCAAAATAATTACGGCGTTTTTGGATTAAATAGTGAGTTCGAATGGTACGATTATCACAACTAAATAATTTTTTTTTCCTCAAATTAACAGCATTAAACATTTAACTTATATTGTGCGGTATTTACATTGGGAGATGAATATTGTTACAGAAACCATGTAGAATGTTATAATAGGGACAGCCATATAATGTATTGTAGGTAAGTACTATCTAAATATTAGGTCAGCGGTGGCGCAGTGGCTAAGTCGCTCGCCTCCCTTCACGGCGATCCGGATTCGATACCCTGCGGGTTCACTCCCGGAATTTCGCATGTGGGAATCGTGCTGGACGATGCCGCTTGCCGGCGGGTTTTCTCGGGGTACTCCAGCTTCCCCCTCCCTTGCATTCCTAGGGCTTCATTTCATGTCATGTCTGGGGATTACGGGCGCCTACGGGTTCCAGCTGGAAAGGTCGTCTCTCAGTGAGCGTTGCCTCACCCTGGATTCACTCCACGCTCGAGTTTTTTTTTTTTTAATCTAAATGTTGTTTACATAGATAGTCAAGCCAGCAGAAATGTTCGTAGTATTCCTGTGCGTGATTGTATTTGCTATTGTACACATGGTTACTACAGTATAACACAGCGTTCGTACTACAAAACAGATAGTAACCCCAACAGAACAACTTGTCCCCACAGCAACTACGATAGTTAACAACCTATCAGGATATTCTGTTGCTGCTACCATCAAATCCGATTACATAGCAGTCCAGTACCAGCGACAGAACGTTCTGATAGGTTATCACGGAACTGATTGTCGTGGGGACAATACAAATATTTTTGAGAAGTGCTATCGGTTTTGCAGTAGGAACGCAGTTCTCTGATGCAGCAACCATATTGTTATGGCAACGAGGCTGGCATGGCAGCAAGGTGTTGCTGGGTGCCAATATGTTACGAGCGGCAGGGTGCCACTCAGCCACCGACGAGAATAGGGGCATTGGGGCGCGGCCAGACTATGTATATAACGGGGCCACGAGTGTGTCGGCCATCTTTCCTTCATTCGGCTACAGCCTTCACCACTCTGGGTGACTGACGGCGCAGGGAGCTGCCGAAGGTGACCCGAGCTCGAGCCGAGGTGACGAGAAGCTACATCGCGGAAGGAGACGATACACCACGAGGTGTATCCTGAGGCCTTCTCCCCGTGCGGGCCTGTGCGACCCACGTCGCTATAATTCCAGTGGTGAGTCCAAAGTGGATAGCTGCGGATTTAGTAGGGGTTTTTTAGGAAGCTTCAGTAATAGCTTTGACTAGGAGCTTTCAATATTGTGGTACTTCTAATATCATTGTAATTGAGTCCCTGAATAAAAGATATATTGTGCAAACAAGTAGAAAGTTATTTACATAATATATACCTGGAAATTAGAGTCTTTGACTAGATGTTTGATAAACAGGAAAATAAGTCCAGTTGAGTGCATTTTATAACTGAAAGAGCAAAACTTACGCAGCAGCTACGTCTGGCTACCCCCTTACACTCTGTGTATTTCTACGACCCCTTTCAGTGTAGCCACCATGGGTTTCAAAATATAACAAACAAAACATTATGTACAGTAGCGAATGCAATCACAGGCAGGAATACAACAAACTGTTCTGTTTGTGTTACTATCCATGTTAGCATTATTTAAATAGTACCCATAACCCATCAGAGAGCTGTCCCTGTTTTAACTACCTAATATGATTCCTGCAACCATATATATCCCCCCCCCCCCCTTCAGTGTAACTGCATCACGACGAGCGCCATTCGCTCGGCCGCGCATGGGGAAAAAAAAATGAAACTTATATATCGAACATTTCAACCGCGTATTCACTTCGCAATGTTCCAACTTGAGCAGTTCCGACTGGGGTGCCCACTGCGTTGGCGTGGTACTGTCCTTTGAGGAGAAGGGGAGGGGGGGTGGAAGAAGACTCGCCGAGCAATAGGCGTCACGAAGACTCCTCAGATTGTGTTTACAATGCGATAAACAACCGGTCGGGAGGAAAGAAGGAAAGGCGGCAAGGCGTAAAAGGCAACAACACAACTTCCCTCCTTTTCCTCGCCGTCTCCTGCGCCCTACATCACAATTTAGTGCTCCGGCGAGAGAACGAGTAGCAGCCGTTTATGTCCTCAGCGGCAGGGGTTCGCGGATGGGTTTTGAAGGGGAGAAGGGGTGGCCTTGTGGGCGTGGCAGGAGAAGGGGGCCGCAAGGCGGGGCGTAGTTTGAGCGCGCGGGTGGCGGGCACTCTACTCCAGACAGTAAGTTAGAATTACCGGCGGCCCGTAATAGCTGACCAAACGAGGAAATAGGGCTCCCGGGGCCGTTACCAGGCTCGCTGAGAGAAACACACTCTCGCCGTAATCCACGGTTACGGCGCCGCCCCCACCCCCCCTTCTTAAAGCCGTCTTCTTCCCCTAGCCTCGTTCTTGCGTTCCGCGTCGTGAAATCTGGAGCGCCCCCTCCTGCGAAGACGACGACGCTGCCTCCTTACGCTTCGCGCTGGCTTCGGCGGTTCAGGGCCGTGCGCGGTGCGAGCAGGGCTGGGCGACGTGCCGACGACTCAAAAGTCGATATCGAGACAACTTAAGGATATCGAAGGACCGAGCTAATGCCAAGGTCGACGTTGCTTCCTCACGCTTTCATCAGCTCAGCTCGCCTGGTGGTGACATCGATTACCAGTACACTAGCGCTACCTAGGGGATGTAAACGTATGAAATCCAAAATGGCGTCCTCCAGCAATGAATAAACAAATGAAAAACGAAAAACCAAGATGGCTGCATACGATAGAATGAGATTCGGTGATGGGTGGTGGAGGTGAGGGGGACCTCCAGAAATGTAAGTTTTTTTTTTAAATAATGTTATGATGATAAATTCTTTCATCATTTTCAATAACTTTTTCAACTATTTTTAAAATAATATGTTTATAAGTTTTTATACTTTTCTGGGATTTTTTGGGTTAAGGTCATTAGAGGTCACGAGGTCATCCAATATGGCGGCTAAGACGACTCGCAGAACCAGGGTGGTTAATGGTTAGTGCTGACTTCTGACCGTGGATCTCTTGTATCGACGATTTGCCATACCCTATGCCTATCAAAACAATATGGCTGCCACTGCTCTGCTTTCGAGAAGCGAGCCTTCCAAATTTAAATTATTTGAGGGGGAAAAAGGAAATTTGCAGGGAAATATTGCCACCGGCCGACCGGAATACCCGATCTCCGCCGCCCCACTCCCTTTTTTCCAAACTCATGATAATCAAACAACTCACATTATTGAATGGAAGAGGAATACATCTTCATAATCTCCGAAATCAGTTTTATATCAAGAATACGTCATCAATGATAAGCAAAACATTTAGCTTATCAGTAAAATAATTCTGTGAAGCCACTTTATACCGAAAAGACATTCTGCAATCAAACAAACGTGATATTGTTGGAGACTACTCAAAGACTTGTCTTCTCCCTCCTCCCCCCAACCCCTCTGTCTGGTTACCAGTTGGCTTGTGCTCAAATACTGGTAGAGGCTGTTCACGATACAGTGAACACTTTTGAAATCAACCTTAGAAAAAAGTCACTGCTCCTACCTGCATATGTTTTAACAGGCGCAATGAGTGACATGTGTCCAGTAAAGTTGGTAACGATGGAGGGGAAAGTAGGTCCATATATTAACGCCGAACAAAAAGTGTTAGGTAACCATTTGTGATTTTAAATTATTTATCTTGCTTTCTGTATTTTTTAACGCTTCGAAGTGTAAAAATGAGCAGATTAGTACAATATTTATTTTTCTAATAATTTCAGTTTCATTTGACAGATGCATGAATAAATTGACGAGGCCCATGGCAATGTTAATTTTAGATAAGGCGGAAGAACACACACCGTGTATACAAATAGATCTTAAGCAGGACTTTTAAAAGTTCTTATATACATATACACACAACATTATTTTGCCTAAGGCACTTTTAAAAGCCCTGTTTAAGGTCAACTTTTATGCGCATTGTGCATTATTCCACCATATGTACAGGATGCATAGGTAAAGTCGCCAAAGAGTAGACCACTTTATTCGGTTAAGAGCAACTGGAAATTTTTTTAGAAAAGTATTTATTTTACAAATTATTTCTTCTTTCACTTTTATATGCATTAAAAACAGTGAAATAAAATATTTCAGTATTCACAAATGTGTTACTTAACACTTAAAATTTAACGTTAAAACGTAGAACTAGTTTCTCCCCTGAATTGTGTGCACGCCCTTAAAAGAGGAGGTAAAATACATATTTATTGCAAATAAAACAAGCAGTATCTGATATTAATCTCAGGCTTCCGGTGTAGTGTGTTATCAAACAAGGATGTGCAATCCATGATAATTTGGTTTAAACGTTTTCAAACCCTTCCATGAGAAAATAATATTTGGCACCCTTTTTGTGCACGAAAAAATTGTACCCTCCAAAACGTGTGTGGATTTATCTGCTGACGTATGCAGTATGATTAATTTGGGAAAAGAAAATACTTATATTGTGTTATTACGCTACTCTGCGGTTTCCGAGAAAATGGGTGTTTAATGTTTTAAAGAGTGAATGTGTTATGCCTGCGACATAGGCAACACGCATGGTATGTGTTATTTCATTTTGAAAATAAATTTTTCTTTAGAATTACATTTCACTTCGTCAGATATTCGGATTTCAATTTTGCTATTTGAAACCCACAATTTGAATGGAAAAGCTTAAAAGTA
The DNA here is from genome assembly GCA_029891345.1 of Dryococelus australis. NCBI lineage: Eukaryota > Metazoa > Arthropoda > Insecta > Phasmatodea > Phasmatidae > Dryococelus > Dryococelus australis. Next base: position 17,780,839 of record CM057007.1, read on the forward strand.
AAACTACATGTAAAAACAATATGTACCTACTTTAAAAGATTTTAAACCTTATTTTAACTCCAGAAAGTGTTTTTTGGCCTCGAGCCAAACGTTTATTTGAAAACAAGCATAGATCTAAACACCTCAAATACTAATTTCAAGACTAAGTGGAGTATTTTTAAAGCCCTGTTAATATTTATTTCAAATATTTTATGGGTAATAAAACGACATGACAAATTAACATTGTCAGGTCCCAGTGTTAAATATTCATGTTTAGACAAACCTACACTGTGAAATAGTGAGAGAAATTAATATTTTTTCTGTACGACGATTTCAATTACAGTGTATACCAAGCAAAATAAACTGACGTAAGTTGTAATATATGCAGACAGTTAACTTTAAATAATACGTTATTACGCGGAATTTGTGAAACGAATTATTTCTTCAATTAATATTTAGGTTAATTGCTTGAGGAAGAACACAAAAAAAAATTTAACGTGCAGCTAATATAGGCACATTATAGTCTTCAATAAAATATAATGTAATCCATCTATATAATTATATATAATATTATATATATTAATAAATTTTGTGCATTTACTCATACTGCACGACAGAAAGACAGTAGGCCAATTCGTTTCCTTGTGCTTAGGATTGCACATGTGTATACATATGTATACCCACTCTCACACAACTATGCACGTGTATAGTCTATTCTCCGTTACTTTCAAATTTTCTGAAGCTTAATCAAGTCTAGAAAATTTCCTCAAATGTCGACGCACCGCATTCGTACGCACTCAGTGTAGTAATATTTTGCACGAGAACTATTTATAACTAGGTATTATCAACAAACCTGTTTTCTCGCTATTTTTATCCACATTAATAAATGAAATATCCTACATTATAGATAAGCTAGCGACCCGTCCCGGCCTCACTCGGGCGCGATTTACAAAGATGGCTTAGTTTAGGATTACAGCAAGTATATACACTAAATGCTTAAGGTAACTAACAGAGGATAAATACTGTGTTATTCAAAAAGTCTTCGTAAGTGAACCCCTATTTTTAAAAAGACAAAAATGGTTACTGTGGGTCGTCCTTAAAAGACAAACATATGCTGTCAAGGACTTTTTTTTAGACCTCTTTGAGATCTACAATTCCGTAGTACATTAATTTGGTATATCTCTTAAGGCTTAGTCAGCATAAACCATGTAAGCGCCTGAAAAGCGGCTTTTTCCGACTT